>JABWTJ010000317.1:1419790-1804460 GCA_016801875.1 Solanum sitiens | reverse complement strand
ATGGAAAATGTTTTCCTAGAAAATGTTTTCTTGGAAAACAAGTAGATTTTGGACTTATTTTCTCATGTTTGGTTGGTGAGTAGAAAATATTTTTCCGAAAATGATTTTTAATGTTTGATTTATGAATGAAAAATATTTTTGAGAGACATCTTTTATTTTTAGTAGAGTAAAAAATAATTTATGAAATTGAAAATATTTTTTAAAAATAAAATTATTATTTTTTTGGAATGGGGGTGGGGGTGGGTGGGGGGAGAGGGTAGGAGTGAAAAAATAAATTTTTGAAGTTGATAGTATTTTTAAAAAACAAAATTAATTTTTTTGGGGAGTTGGGGGGGGTTGGCTGGGGGGAGCGGGGTAGGAGTTTAAAAATAAAATTTTGAAGTGAAAATATTTTTAAAAAGCAAAATTAATTTTTTGAAGAGGGGTTGGGGTTGGGGGGCTAGCCGGGGTGGGGGGGGGAGGTTAGGGATCGGGTGAAAAATAAAATTTTGAAATTGAAAACATTTTTTTAAAATTGATATTTTTCTTTTAAAAATGTAATTTGAAATTGGAGGAGAGTTTTGGAAAATGTTTTCCTTAATTTTTGAAGGGAAGTCATTTTCCTTAATTTTGAGGAAAATGAGTTGATTTGGAAAACATTTTTCAAAACTTTTGTCCCAACCAAACATGGAAAAATTGGAAAACATTTTCCAGAATATGTTTTCCTTCATACCAAACACACTCTAATTCTCGAAAAATAAAATGTAATGTTTAATTTTTGAAAAATAAAATATGACAAGTATAATTGAATAGAGTTTTATATGTTTGATTATTATATGTGGTGAAATATTGTTATAAAATGTAATTTGAATTTGTTACTTTGGCAAATGATAAGGGATTAAGTGCAAAGATTGAGACTAACTTATATAGTTGATCCATAATATTGAGATTTATCTTGCTTATTATTTCATGTACTTAAATCTCTAATATTTGTATGGTGATATTTTTTGAAGGGATAATTATATATAATAGCAAATTAATAACTTAAAATAAATGGAGTAGCTACGGTTTGATTTAATTGTGCTCAATAGCAAAAGTTTGCCAAAGTTTGCCAGTCGCCTCTCTCCCAAAAATCTCGCTCGCCTCTCTCCCTCTGCTCGCCTCTCTCGCTTTATACACATAAGTGTATAAATTGTTTTCTGTTTTGTATAAAGCGAGAGAAAATTGTATATACACATGCAAAAACATATATCTTCGTGCTATACACTTAATTATACAATTTGCAAATATTTTACTTTGATTCAATTGTAGACAAATGCAAATTTTATACAAATATTGCAGCGAAAAAGGCCAACGAATTATACAATTGCAGTGAAATACAATTTTCTCTCGCTTTATACAACAGAAGTGTATAAATTGTATTTCTGTTTTTCTATAAAGCGAGAGAAAAACATTTATCTTCTTCCTATACACTTATAATTATGCAATATACAAACATTTTACTTCGATTCAATTGTATGCAAAGCAAATTTTATACAGATATTGCAGCGAAATAGGCAGCGAATTATACAATTGCGCATTATACAATTGCAGTGAAATAGGCCAGCGAATTATACAATTGCAGCGAAATAGGCCAGCGAATTATACAATTGTATATGTATAGCGAATTATACAGTTATATGTTTGCTATGGAGCGCAATTATGCAAACTTTGCTATAGTATACAAATATGAATTTTTTGTTTGCTATATGTGAAAGTTGCCCTTTTTTGAATCATAGTCAAATATCAAAAGAACAAAGTAAATTATCTCTTTTTCTTTTAACGCATAACATGAAGTCTCATGACTTATCATTTAATATTCTAGTTATTTATAATTGAAATACTAATTTTTGTGTAACAAGGAACCATAATATATATAAAAAAAATTACATATAGCTTATTATTGAAGAAAATGTACAAAATATAATATAATTTTGTATTAAAAAAAATATAGTAATTTCCTTTTTATATATTGTCAATTTGTCATAAGGGGAAGAATTAAAATAATCCTTTTGTTGTTTTGCATAGTTACCAAGATGTTATATTACCATAGATGATGTGAGTACAAGCATAACATATGATAAATAAATAAACAAACTCTAACAGATCTTGTCAACATTTCAAATAACATATTTCCACAAAACACTAACCAAAGACTTTAAGTGTATATACATAATATACACCTATTATAAAATAGCCAACTTAGCTATTGACACTTCGGTAAAGCCCATTTATCTTCACCCAAATCTTCGTCCCAACATCACATTACTTCCAAAGCCCAAAGCCCTATTTTCCACAACGGCCTTTAAAGCCCGTTTAAGTTGTCCAACATCTTTTTCTCCACCATTTGCCTTGCTCAACACCACCACCAACTCCGCCTTGGTCCGCCCCCCTACCGTGGCCATCTCCGCCTTGATCACCCGTCCTTGAACCGATCGAATCGCGGACGATAAGTCTCGATTCAGACTCAGTCTGTCCTCGCAACAAATCGTAGTTTTGACTGTTTGTTCTTCATTAATATTGTCGCAATAATTTATAATAACTACATCATTTTCACTAGGTATGAATAAAGATGACAACTCTAGTTGTTGTGCAACATTCTTCCTTAGTTCCTTTAGTTGAGTGACTGCTTCTGTTAACACTCTTGGCTTGTCCTTCTGCATTATTCATGATATATACAAAAATATGAGCATTGAAATAATTATATACAGTAGCAATATACATCAACATGTCTATAGCTAAAAAAAAAATAGACTAATTTAGTTATGCAACCACAAAATAACAACATTGCCTAGTGTAATTTCACATGTAGATTTTGAAATAATAGCATCATCAGGTGTATACGCGGTCTTATCCCTACTTTATTACGGTGGAGATATTATGTTTGACACATACGGTAGAGATATTGTGTTTGATACCCCCTCGACTCATGTAAGCATATAAAAAATCATGTATGTTGTTTAAGCAACAAATGAAAACTTTCAAATCTTGTGATCATAAATTAAAAATATATAAGTATAGTCATTTAATTCTAATAGTCTTAAGTTTGTCATATAAGATGCTCGATTTTGTAAACATACTAAATACGAAAAGAGACAGACTAAAAAGAAAAATAACACATTGAGAAAGTACATTGGATGACATAAATGGTCCCTCATGTTGTGCATTTGTACTTTTGTTTCAATATTGTAATTTGTGTATGGTCCCTTTGGTTATGCATGAAACTAAAACAACATATTTTTATACAACAAAAAGTTATAATTTTATTCCATAACCAAAGTAACACAAAATTCATTTACTTACTAACTAATTTAAATACACTATAATATCACACTCTTCGTCGAAAAATAATATTAATGTATATATCACTAATTATGACTATAAATACCAAATACGAAAAAAATTTGAACATCCTTAACGAAATTTCTGACTAGCAACGTACAAGGGATGCATGATGATGATAGAAAACATACTTTAGGGAGATAAGGGAAGAGTTTCTTGAGAGTATGAAGATGAGAATTGATTCTTTCTCTACGTTTACGTTCAGCTACAGCATGTGTTACAGCTGCATCTTTTGATTTACTTTTCTTTGTTGTATTTGATTTTTCATTCTTCTGATGATCAACAAGCTGCAAAAAACCATTATTACATCCTTGTAATGAAGATAACATTTTATTTTATTTTTCACTTTGAGAGAGAGGGAAAAAAAATCTTTCAATAAAAGAGTAGTAGCAAATTTTATGGGAATTTAAAGAGGAGAGAAATAATAATTATAAAGATATTAGAGTATTATTTATTTATTGTTGGTATGAATGAAAATCAGAAAATGGATACGTAAGAAAGATTTGGGGTGATGACATATATATACATATATATAATAAAAAAATAAGTTTTCGTTCTGTTCAATTTATTTGTCTGATTTTAACTTGATATAGTTAAATTTAAAAGAGAGTACAGACCGGTTCTTTCATTTTATGATATCAAACTAAAAAGAGAAAAAGAACAAATATATTACCAACAATTGTAAATGATATGCAGATATCATTCGTCATACTTTTGGGACATAGGTGTCTTAAAAACTAGAATATATATATCCTTTATATTAACTGACATACACTGATACACATGTCATAATCTTATCCAGTGACTCGACATTTATTAAATATCAGATCGATGGTTAAGATTGCATCACGTGTCCCTATTTAGTCTTCCGTTAGAGTGAAGGGTATATATGCTCTAGTTTTTGGATGACCGAGGCAGGGCGGAGCTAGCATAACCCTTCGCCGGAAAATGTCACTATTTATACGTGGTTAACATTATTTTTTATGTATATATCCCTCGATTAGTTAGTGGTTTACTTCTTCAGATTTTGAACTTTCTTATTAAAAATCTTAGTTTCGCCACTAAACAGGGACATTAATATCTTAAAAGTATGACGTAAAGTAAGACCAACAAATTAAAACAACGGGAAAAAGAGAGAGGAGTGATGATGAAATTGTATGGATATTATGGAACATAGAAATAGACTAGGCCTAAGAGTGTACTGACTTTTTACCGTTGGCGGTTAAAAGGTAAATTATGGAATGAGACACATTTTTCAGATTGATAACCTCACTTCATCACATCTCTCTTTCTTTGTTGGTTATTTTTTGAATTTTGTGAAAGAAAAAAAAATTACTATTAACTATTATTTTTTGTTTCGACGATTTATCACAAAAAAACTATATTTATTTTTAAGTTAAAAGTTAAAAGTTATGTACATTTTAATTTCTTCAGACTTCTACATTGTCAACTTTTTATTATATATTTTTAAGAATACTCTAATGTAAAAACTGAGTTGGCATAATATAAATTATTATATCGATAATAATATCAGTCGAAACTTCTCTCTCTATAACAATATTTTATTTTTACAAGGCTAGAAAGTCATTTTAAGAGAATAGTAGGGGATAAGTAATATTTTACCCCTTACTAATTAATTACACATTTTTATATACATTCAAAAGATTACATATTGTCAAATTAGGTAACAACACCTTTAATGGATCCTTCAAAACATTAATTTTCATAATTAAGAAAGAAAATATCACGATTTCTAAATTAATTACACTCAAATTAAATTTGCACTTAACTATCCAATGATGTTACTCTACCCAAAAAAAAAATAAAAAAATGTTACCCTAGCAAGTCTCATGTTTCTCATTTATCGTATGTGGTCATAAGAAATTTAATTCGCGATTTAAATATGTGACTTTATCGTCCCTACCATCCTCTTTAATTAATTATACACATTTAATTCCTCAAGTCTCTAAAATTCTAGTATTTAATGCAAGAAAATATTCATCTATTAACACTCCAAAATATTCACAGGACCAATCTATAGACTAGAGAGAATGTACCTTTGAACATTTATTATTTTTTAAAAAATAAAAAACAATAGAATAATGATTTAATATATTGTGAAAATGATTATTATTATTATTAGAATTAATATGTGAAAAGGAGAGATCAAAGAATGAACAATATATATACAGAGAGGGGACTACTGAAAATATGCTAATCAGATTGATACTGAACAGTACTTTTACCACTGCAAATTGAAAGCAAAATCAAATATTCCTATTCTTATTAATATTATTAATATTAATAATATTAACTTCAAAGAAAAAATTATTTATTAATTATATATATTGGAATATTGTTTTATTATGCAGTGTTCAGCGGATCAGACTCTCATTGTCTGTTTTATTTATTTTTTTAAATTTTTTTTGGATTTAAAAAGTTATATCATATATATACATACTGAATCTTTTTATACGTATTATACATGTAAATAACCGATAGTAGTACATAAATACACAACTTGAGATATTATAATCACTAAAATTCACTAGCATTTAAAAAGATTACAAAAATACCCTCTCGAATACATCCCCTCCATTAAGTAATGTATCATTTGCAATGTATCGAGCAACCAAGAAGTATATATCCAAAAGCGATTTTTGTGATTGAAGAAACTACCAGAAATATGATCGATGTAATTAGCCCCTAAATGTATGTGATTTATGAGGAATATCTTTTTTTTTTCACCCTATCTATTTCAACTTGTTATCACTACATAAAAAATGAGCTTTAGAGACAATTAATTAGCAATTGCCGCTAAATATGTATTTATAGCGGCATATGTCCCTAAAGGCTTTAGCGATATTGAATCTAATGACAATTAACTGATGTCGGTAAGACTTTAACACTCTTTATTAATGTGTCTATTTATTGCCGCTAAAAAATGTTTTTGTTATAGTGTGTCGACCTAATTTTTCCGATTAGTAATGTGATGATATATTATTTGTACTTATCTTTGATATGTAGAAATTCTCTTACAATAACAAAAGATAAACTTAATCTGGTAAATGTTAAACTCATTAGGTATAATTATATTTTTTAGGTTATCGACTTATCATATCTGACTTATTGTAGAAAGTTATCGATTGTAACTTGTAAGTCAACCTCTTACTAGCCATAATCGCACTCTTTGCACCTAGATGGTTTATTATAGAGAATTACTTGTTATGAATCGACTTAATCTGATAGTATAAAAATTTATATACATTGATATAGTACTAACAAACATACGTAGAGTAAAATTCGAGACCATAAAATCTCAGACAGTGTGTAACACTGCAAAAATATTCAGTTTTGGCACATTACTTGACACAGGATTTGTGGGTCCACACATGACACCCCCCCCACCCACGCCAACAAACAAAAATCAAAGTTTTTATCAATTTTGTTGATGTTAACTTGTCATGGGGGCATTTCATACTTTGCCTCCTCTCTACTAGTATATGGCTTAACACAAGAGAAGACTTTTTCTTGTTATTTCCTTTTACTAGTTATGTCATACATGTAACATGTAGCCCTACTTCTTTTGTTTTTTCAATGGTGCAAATTTTATTTAAAATATTGTGATTCTGGTGGGACTGATACATACGATCTTTTTAATCAGATGTCTTAAAATTTATATTAATGAGAATAAAAAAGAAAATTGGATAAAAAATAGTTTTATATAATGACTTTTACTCGATGCGAATTCAGATTATTTGGAACTTCAAAATAAGCATAGGAGGAAAAATTAAAAAATATGTGGTTGTTCTCATTGGTGATACTAAAAACTAAAAGAAGAAGTCTATTTGTACATGACATGGCAAGCATGTCCAAGTGTAGAGATGTGAGAAGTTGGTGATGAATGGTTTTAGGAGGGTAGAGCCATGAAGATAAATCGAAGAAGTATTGGCGAGAGAGAATATGCCGCAATTTCAACTTTTTGAATACACGATCACAGATAGAAGACTGTGAAAGACATGGAATAAGGTAGAACGTTACTAGCTAGTAGAGCGTACGTTATAACGCTTATCATTCCATATATGTAGTCATAACACTACTCTTGTAGTTTCTTGTCCTTCAATTATTGTATTATTTTGTTGTTCAAAATTATTCGTCATGTTTCTATTGTATTCTGTCATGGCTTATTCACTTCCAATATTCCTTTTTCTATATTAACTGTTTTTCCTTAAGTTGAGAGTCTATATCTCCAATGTTGGGGTAAAGATTTATGTGCATTTTACCTTCTGCAAATCAGAATTTGTAGAATTACACTAAATATGTTATAATTGTATAGTAGTTTTTAGTTAAAGAAAAGTATTTCCACTTTACATTGACACATTACTTCCTTCTTCCCAATTTATTACACGATATTTGACTGAATATAAAATATGTATTTAAAAAAAAAACACTTCCGAAATTTATAATGTAGAACAAGTATGATATTTATGTAAACATAAACACATTATTAATGAAAATAAAAAATATAACATTCTTTTTAAAACAGACTAAAAAAAAATACGATAGCACTTGTACGAGTTCCCTCCACATAGTCAAAACCAAATAAGATCCTATTTCTAAACAGGAAGATACCAAAAAAAAAAACATAACCAGAGGAGACAAACAGAAGTGTTCAACAGATCAATTGCTGTCTGTTCCACTTTCAAACATTGAAAATTCAAATGAGAAAAAAAAGAATGAAATTAAAGTGAAGAAGAGACATAGATCTAACCAAATACAAAAAAGTGAATAAACCCTTAAAGAAACCAGAAATTTTGATGTCTTTAGAATTACCCTCTTGTCAATTGTCATGTCAATATATAACCAATTTATTAGTATAGTTATTTCAAGTACTTAGGACTTCATGGTCATAAAAGGCTAAACAATTTCTGAACATGTTTACTATTTTCACACATTTTTTTTATGGGTTCCACCACCTGCTTATAACAGCAATTGTCACTTTGACATAAAAAAAAAAAAACCAACTATTGGCATCCTATACATCCAATGAGTGTATCTCGAGTCAGTTTGGTTTAAAGACAAGTTATGATGAGAGACACATACTATCATCAAGGTCGATCAGTGAGCTATTGTGAGCTCTTTCAAGGTCTATTGCTTCAAAAATATTTTGAATTGTTGACTAATCGTCAGAGATGAGATAGAACCAATAATTCATTAGATACTGTATTGTGAGCTGTTACCTAGAAGAATTTTGCCCGGCTTGTTGATAACTTTTTGAACCTTTCTCCCATTCCCATGTTCATGTACCAGAAAAAAAACTTACAAGTATTTGGTACTTGTGAATTATTTCTGAATCTCAAATAGGCAGATAACATGAGGTTTTCCTGTAACTGTAAAAGGAATAATATTTTGTTTATTTCATATAGTAATATAGGATCGGACCACAAGGGTCTGCTGGTGCGCAACTTTACCTTGCAATTCTGCAAGAGGTTGTTTTCACAGCCCGAACCTGTGACCTCTTGAAGTATACGTTACCTTTCACTTCCAATCACAAATATCAAAAACGGAAAATGGCCTAAAATACCCTCAAAGTATTGGAAATGGTACAAAATTACCCTCCATCCACCTATTGACTCCAAAATACCCTTTCCATCCACCTATTGACTCCAAAATACCCTTTCCACCCACCTATTGGGTCCAAAATACCCTTGTCATCCACCTTTTGGTTCAAAATTGACCACTTATTTAACAGTTTTACATTTAAACTATTTAAATATTTTTTTAAATACGTGGTACGCAACTATTTGTTATAATTTAACTTATTAGTATAATTTATAAATCAATTCACTACCCACCCATTACTAATTAAACCCGTCCAAATTAATACACCCGTCACATTATTAATGCAACAACAGAAAAGCTACTGCCAATTGAGTGTTTTTAAAAATTTGAGGCGAAAATATCTATAGAAGTAAATTATCATACGTTAAGTGTCGAAATAAAAATTACCGATAAACTTAAAAGTCTGACTATGTTCATCTTAATTATTCTTACGTCTCAATTATGTGATGTTACTTCATAGGTAACTTTTTTTCAAAATAATATATTAAAGATTTTAAAACAAATCATAAATATTTATAAAATTATATTTTAAAAAAGTGCATGAATTAATTCGGGATGTATTACTTCTTTACCTTTAATCATAAATTTCTAATTCAATCTTGAAAGAGAATCCTATTGAAAGTATCCTCCTAAATAAGCGGCTCAACCAATATTTAATTGGGCTTCGATTCGGACTCAAATAATTTTGAATGTCTTTTTCAGAAATCTATAATTTTATAGTGTTTTAGTAGTGTTTATGACAATTTTGATATTATAATTGGATTATTAATTGGGTGGGGTTTAGTTAGTAATGAGTGGGTACTGGGTTGATTTATAAATTATATTAATAAATTAAATTATAACCAATAGTTGAACGCCAAGTATTTTAAAAAATATTTAAAGAGTTTAATTTTAAAACAATTAAAGTAGTGTTCAATTTTGAACCCAAAGGTGGATGACAAGGGTATTTTGGAGCCAATAGATGGATGAAAAGGGCATTTTGGAGCCAATAGGCATAATTTTGAACTATTTTCAATACTTTAAGGGTATTTTAGGCCCTTTTCCGTATCAAAAATTGTTTTTGCTCTTGAGAGGGGTGGTCCAACATACAGGGGGCCATCAAAAGAAAACATAATGTGCATTTCTACAGTTGATATCACAACATCACCAGAGACATGGGGTAGAGGCTGCGGGTGTACCTGTACCCGCTTCTTTGTTTGAGGTATACCTGTAATTGAAATGTTCTAAACTGTATCACTAATTGCTAAGTTTATAGTTTATTCTCATTGTTACAAAAACAAATGTGAGTGCACAGTATCCCGTACCCACTAGCTTGTAATCCTACATCCCCCAGTCGTATAACACTGCTGACAGCTTCATAGTTTAGGTTGTCATCAAGCTCTGAGTTACCGAGGATCAAACAGTTGAGAAACAAAAGCTACTTCATAACACGGTTGACATATCCAGTAGCAGCTAGACCACAAACAACTATTCTATCAATTGTGGGAAGACGTTCCTTAGGATTGGATGGAAGCCTTTTAGGCGTAGAAACACGGTCCTTGGGAATAATTGGGAGTTTTGGAGGAGCAACATGATGTTTTCTTTTGTCAAATGGAGACCCAGAAGGAGCCATTAAACCAAGCTCGCGCATTACTTTTACTTGGCGTGCGCTCAGTGTATATTTTCCAGCTGAAGATGTCACCTGAATGCCAACCAACATTATCAATGAGTTAATGTTACTGAAGGATTGCATATATAGATATCTATCTACTCGTGTTTCCAAGACACTATGATTTAGTTAACACCTCCAACTCCTCCTTTGATCATTTCTTCTTCTTTTTTTGTGTGTGTGTGGTGGGGGTGGGGGCAGTGGCGGATCCAGAATTTTCGTTCAGGAGGTTCAGAAAATATAAATAATTTCGAAATGGGCCCTTTGAATTTTTTTGGGTTTAAAACCACACTTTTGGCACGTTTTTAAAATAAAAGAATCTTGAAAAACAGTTGTTTTTTTAAACAAAAACACCTGAAACTATAAAGGAAAATAAATAAATTTTGTTGCAGGGATTTGAACTTGGGGTGTGCAGCTTAATATTTAGGGGTCTTACCATTGAGCTATCTATTTTTATTTGTTATTGAGGGGGTTCAAAATATATACATCTACAGAAATACAGAAAATTTACCTTATATATCGTGTATTTTTTACCGAGGGTGTTCGGGTGAACACCCTGGACCCAATGTGGGTCCGCCACTTGTGTGGGGAGGGGGTGAGTGGGGGATAAGTAATCAGTTGAAGATGTTTTTACGTTTCGTTAATAAAAAGAAACTCGAGGGAAATTTTTTTGGACAGTGTGATTGCAGGAAAATGCAATCTTAATATAGTGTGATATCAGAGTAGGACGTTTCAATTAGTGCATGGTGACACAAGTGCATAAGCTAAAACTCAAACTACAAGTTTTATGAACAAGTTGTTGGAACTTGGAAAGAGAATCAATTGTACTCACATCATCCACGGACCCCCTTTTTCCCTCGAGTCTATTTTGGGCTTCGCTAGACCTCTTCTCAGTTTTCGGTGGAAAAGAGGGATTGATTTTTGCCTTTTCTGGTGATTTGCTCAGCGAAGGTAAAGACTCCTAAAGAAATAAGATTCTCAACTTTAAATCTAAGGCAAAATAATTGTACACGTCACACACATGATTCAAACAAGGAATTCATGGAACAGAACTTGTCTGCTCATGGAAGTTGGAGAATTTTTTTGTCTACACTACACTTTAAGTTCTTCTTAGTCTGCCAGGTTTCTTTTAGCAGCAAGATGGTTCTCCACTCGAGACCTTCATTTTACATTGATCAACCTTTAACTTCAGAAAACAGGACACTATTAAATTAAAGAGAACAGAAGATGAACACTCACAGATTCTTTGCTGCTTGATTTGGGTTTGTTCGGCATTTTGTCTCGCTTTCTTTTTCGGCTTTCCTCCTCCTTATGCTTTTCTGGTGATTTGCTCGAAGAACGTCCAGACTCCTATAAGAAAAATAAGATTCTCAACTTCAAATCTAAGGCGAAAATATTAGGACACGTCATACACATGATTCAAACAAGGAATTCATGTAGCAGAACTTGTCTGCTCATGGAAGTTGGAGAATTTTTTGTCTACACTACACTTTAAGTTCCTAATTTGCCAGATCGCTGCAAGACAGTTCTCCACTTGAGACCTTCTTTTTACGTCGATCAACCTTTAACTTCAGAAAACAGAACATGATTAAATTAAAGAGAACAGAAGATGCACCCTCACAGATTCTTTGCTGCTTGATTCGGGTGTGTCCGGTATTTTGTCTCGCTTTTTTTCCCGGCTTTCCTCTTCCGTATGTTTTTCTGGTGATTTGCTCGACGAATTTCCAGAATCCTACAAGAAAAATAAGAATCCTAACTTCAAATCTAAGGCGAGATATTAGGACACATCTCACACATGTTTCAAACAAGAAATTCATGGTGACAGAACTTGTCTGCTCATGGAAGTTAGATATTTTTTGTCTACACTACACTAAGTTCTTCTTAGTCTGCCAGGATTCTGTAAGCAGCAAGACGGTTCTCCACTTACATCGATCAACCTTTAACTTCAGAAAACAGGATATGCTTAAATTAAAGAGAACAGAACATGCACACTCACAGAATTTTTGCTGCTTGACTTGGGTGTGTTTGGCATTTTGTCTCGCTTTTTTTTCCGGCTTTCCTCTTCCTTATGCTTTTCTGGTGATTTGCTCGACGAAGGTCCAGACTCCTATAAGAAAAATAAGATTCTCAACTTCATATCTAAGGCGAAAATATTTGGACACACCACATACATGATTCACGTAAGGAATTCATGCAACAGAACTTGTCGGCTCATGAAAGTTGGGAGCTTTTTTGGTCTACACTACACTCAGTTCTTCTGAGTCTGCCAGATTTCTTTAACAGCTAGATTGTTCTCCACTTGAGACATTCATTTTACATCGATCAACCTTTAACTTCAGAAAACAGGACATGATTAATTAAAGAGAACAGTAGATGCACACTCACAGATTTTTTGCTGCTTGACTTGGGTGTGTTCATCATTTTATCTCGCTTTATTTTTTGGCTTTCTTCTTCCTTATTTTTTTCTGAGCCTAACTCTACCTCTGTCATCCCTTTTGCCTGCTTTGCATCTGGTTTTACCGGAAAAGGACCTTGGCTGAAACCAACATGACATGGTCATCAATGAAGCAAAGTATAAAAGTGACCGGTCAAGTACACAGATCAGGCAAGACTTGACTTGAAACAGAAGATTTTTAATGAAAAGCTCATGCAATTACACTTTTTTAATCAGGTAAAAGATTTCATTAATAATAGCTACGCCAACTCGTCCATATACAAGAGGTATACCAAAAAAATGAGAAGCCTACAAAATATGGTTCTCTCCAAAAGAAACCTAACCCTCTATACAAAGAGGAACTACATGAGTGCACCAAAAGAAATTAAGGGATCTGAGACTACTACTCCTCAAATAAGCATAGCTCATCTCTACCACTTCAAAAGCTCTCCTATTTCTCTCCTTCCCACATCAAAGCAAGTGGAGAAACATTTCAAGCCTTGTGTCTTCTTCTCCTAGCTCCCCTCTTCTAGCTGGATATCAACTTCTTCACGGATCTTGGCATTACCCAAGAAACACCAAACAATCCGAACATATCCTCCCATAACCTGGTAGCTGATTTGCAATGTTACAGAATATGGTCCACATCCTCGTCCGCTTCCTTACAAAGGAAACACCAGCTCATGCATACAACCTTTCATTTCTAAGATTCTCTGCCCTCAAAATTACCCCTCTAGTAGCTAACCACGCGAAGCACACCTTCCTCGGCACCTTAGGAATCCAGACTGATGCATGCTGAAAACTAACCTAAGCCCTAACCAGAAGCTTCTCATAGAAGAACTTAACTGAGAAGGAACTGATATTCCCCAACTCTCACCTCAAAGCATCGGGTCCATCAATCAGCTTGCATTTTCATTTCACCCTTCGTTACTAAAATACATGTTTCCAGAATCAGAAATGTAATGAATCTATTGGACGGCCGACATTTATGGTGATTTATTAACTAGGTATGCTCGACTTCCTCTCATACAGTTAATTTCGACAGAGACTCTTTGAAAGTTTCAATTTATCACAGGATACAACACGTTACTAAATTGATGACTGTATACATAACGAATCATCAAGTTCTGTATATATATGTATATAATTATATAATATTGATTCAGACTCTCTTTAGTCCATATATACACGCGCACAATGTAGAAACTAAACTACCTCTCACCGTCTCCTAATAAAGCTAAAATAAAGAGAATAAAAACTATTCAACAACCTCCACGATGCCTCCTCCCAACACAATTTTAAAACATGCTCCAACACTTCCTAAAACTGAGGTATCATCAACAATGATCATCTGAATATACATGAGTACCTCCCTTTGCAATTTCACTAAGTCATAACCAAACATACTCGACAATGAGCTTGCTGGTTGTCAGCTAGAAACAATTTGAGACACCTCAGGGTCCACTTCACATTTCCTTGGGAAACAATTTGAGTGATTGCCTACAGGGTCCACCTTTCGCATTTCCTAAATAAATACATAGCTGGCTAAGAGCCCAAGATACTTCAATCTCATGTTAACAAGAAGTATGTGTACACTTCCATCCCAGGGGTCATTCTCCAGAAGTTTTGAATGAAACAAATGTCAACCATATCTATCTGTTCTTAAAATATGCACCCAGGTTTTCCAGTATATAACGGAAATCATGCAAGTTTCATATGATATACCTTTGGATTTTCCATGGGCGCTAATATAAACTAAAAGTCGTTAATGTAAATATAAACTTCAAATAGAAAATAATGAAGTAGTTTTGAGATAGTCTTACTGTTTGCAGCTATCGTATACCAGCTGCTTTTTTTTTACTCTCAATAACTGTCCTTCAATTAACAACCTGTGGATGAAAGAACAAAAGATAAGTCACAAGTAACATCTTCAATAAATGTGCAATACCCAAAAAAAAAGTGAAATGTTGAAACTTGAAAGTGTGCTTGCATCATAAAGAAACTACTATCCCGATTTTGCCAAAATAAACCTTTCTACTTGTTTACTCTTTATTATACTGTAACTCTACTAGTCGAAGGTGTTTTTCTTTTCAGTCATCTTTGACAATTATCAACTGTCTATTGTAGCATTCAACATTCTGAATTGGAACCTAATTCACGTTTCACTTGAATTTTCCTATAACACGAGCTAAAATTCAAGATATTCAATATAAGATAAAACCATAACATAGTGGAAGCTCAAAGGCAAATATAATCTACCGACAACCATGCCTCAACCCTGAACTAGTTCAATTAGGCTATACAACAACAACGTATGCAATCCCGGGAGTAGGGTCTAGGGAGGGTAGAGAGTGTGAGCAGACCTTACCCCTACCTTGGGAGGTAGAGAGGCTGTTTCTGATATACCCTCGGCTCACAAAATGAATTAGGCTTATAAGAATCCTCTAAATCATTTCTGCTTCATTTGGGTCAATCCCATTTCGCCAAACAACAAAATTCTATAAATCCACACCTTTACACATATCATATCAATCTCTAACAAAAATTACCAAACTTTATGTCGATACAGACTAACCCTCATTCCAACTAGTTGATATGTTCTCACACTTCCATCTTTTTCCAAGTGAAATTCATCAAGAATGTGCTACTAGTCAAACAACCATGCCTCAACCTCGAACTAGTTGAATTAGTCTATACAACAACAACAACAACAACATACCCAATGTAATCCCACGAGCAGGTATGGGGAGGTTAGAGTGTAAGCAAACCTTACCCCTACCTTGGGAGGAAGAGAGGTTGTTTGCAATACATCCTCGCCTCTACATCATTTCTGCTTCATTTGGGTCAGTTCCATTTCACCAAACAACAAAATTCTATAAAAGTCACACCTTTACCCACATATCATATCAATCTCTAACCCAAATTACAGAACTTTATGTCGATACAGACTAACCCTCATTCCAACTAGTTGATATGTACTCAGACTGCCATCTTTTTCCAAGTGAAATTCATCAAGAATGTGCAACTAGTCAAACAACCATGCCTCAACCCTGAACTAGTTGAATTAGGCTATACAACAACAACAACAACATACCCAATGTAATCCCACGAGCGAGGTCTGGGGAGGGTAGAGTGTAAGCAAACCTTACCCTTACCTTGGGAGGTAGAGAGGTTGTTTCCAATAGACCCTCGACTCGATATCATTTCAGCTTCATTTGGGTCAGTTCCATTTCACCAAACAACAAAATTCTATAAAAATCACACCTTTACACACATACCATATCAATCTCAACCAAAATTACAAAACTTTAGGTCGATACAGACTAACCCTCACTCCAACTAGTTGATATCTACTCAGACTTCCATTTTTTTTCCAAGTGAAATTCATCAAGAATGTGCATTTAGCCAACCCCAAAAGGCTCACAAGTCAAAACAAGCATCAACTAAGAACATTTCGGACCAATCAAACAAAATCACCCAAAAAAACACAGAAAACAGGAACAAAAACAATAACACATACCGGCTAAAAAGCTTAAATAAACAACAAGATGAAGTTATCCTTCACTGAAACTCAAGATTGACCATCCATGTAATTGGGTAAAAATGAATTGGGATTTGGGGAGGAAAGAAATGGGGAAAAGAAGGTTCTTGAATGAACACAAATGTCACTCTAGTTTATATACTTTGATGAATTTTTGGACTTTTTAGCTAAAGAGGCCACACAAGCATTGAGTTACACACTACTTTGGTCACTCTAAAATTAGAATATTTTTTTTTATATATTTTATTAAATATAAATAAGAAGAAAAAAATTAATAATAACATCTTCAATATAATTTAAGATTAAGTAAATTTTATTCTTATTTTTATGATATTGATAGGATTGTGTTTTAATAGTTTGTTTGAACAAATGAAGAATAAAAAAAATTACGATAAAAATAATAAAGAGATGAGGGAGGGGGGGGGGATTAATGATAAACCCCTCAATCAAGAGTCTCATGCAACTTTTTTATCAAAAATATATTGTTTTTGCCTCCACAAAATATTTCTTTACTTTAATTATATATTTTTAAATTATGAAAATAGAAAATATCTGAAGAAAAATTACATTTGAGAGTACTTTTTTTAATGATATCAAATTGTCATAGCCTGATTTCTCAGATCATGATGACATCTACTAAATTCCACTAGTAGGTAGGTCAAATCCTTAGCCTAGAACCATAAATAATGGAACATCAAGCGAAAGTCAACACGAAGTATAAAGCTTATAAAGATGCAAACAAAGAGTAATCAATAAAAATAGAATACAAGGAACCATCTCAAGGCATTAGTCAGTAATTAAGCATCTAATCCAAAATAAGAGTGCAAGGCTTTTATGAATACGAGGTAAGTACAAGTTGTCTCTTAATAGTGAATATTATATAAAGACTAAGCCTAGCAAAAAATAACGAAAATCGATAACTTCGAATAGCTGCTGTGCACGCCTCCAAATTAATGACGATAACTTAAACTATGATCTGCATGGTGTATATTTAAAAAGACTAATACAACTTTTTGATGTTCATCTTATACTATTCTTGCATATGATTACATCGTGATGTTTTTAGATTTCGCATAGAATTTATACTGGTTTTGATTAAATAATTTTTTAAAATAAAATAAAATAATTAGGTGGGCCGTTGGCTGTTATACATAGATATTTATCACTCTAACCAACCGGCCCAAAATCTCAACAACAACAAAAAAAAAAATCTGACAAAAAAAGTCCAGCCCACATCTAACCCTCTGTATATAACAGTGAAAGTAACCTAATAAGCTCCACATCTTTCTCATTTCCCTTTTCACTCGTCTGTAAGATGCTTCTTTTCGGCAGTCGCCGAAACCTTACACTTCGCCGTCGCCTCTTGTGGAACTATTTCCACATTGTTCTTATCCTTCTACAACTTCTGCAGCTCACACATGAGCATTCACTGGAGAGGTAATCATTAATCCTTCTTTTTTCTCTATTTCTATGTTGATTCGTTGTCATTTGACTTTCTGCTACTTTTTATTAGACATTAATATGTTGTTCATCAATGCGTGAAGTTCATAAAGATAGCCTCCAGAAGTTTGGAGTGCGACCATACATGTTTGGCTTTTTTCTTTTTGTCTATATGTCTTCCTCCATTTAGATCTAACTCACCTTTGTAGTGTCTCAGTTGATTTGTGCTTCTTGCCAATTTTGCTAGAATTTCATGCTGGCCTCCGTGCTTGAATGTTAAAGAAGACATTATACTCCTCACTTTTCAATGAAAGTTTTTGCGTGCTAACATAGATTAACAATTTTTTTATTTGTTAAACAGTTGTAACAATCCTTTTTGATGATGTGCTCTTATGTAAATATGTTTGTTGTTTTCCGTCTTTTCTTATTTATATCCTAATTTTTGAATTCTCATATGGTTGATCTCTTTGTTTTATTTTGATGCTTGAATATTGTGTTCTCTTAGTATTAATTAATGATGTGTTTTCTATTTTTGGAAACTTCATAAAATGTTTAAAACACAGATGTATGTATGATTAATAACTAGATTTGTTAAATAATTCGCTATTTGATTGCCCTTCTAAATTTGTGCTTAATTTTAACATTTTGTTATTGTACCTCTCTCATCATGTCTTTTATTAACTCTGTTGTTTCCCATGAAATTCTCCAACTTCTTTAAATGATGTTTTTTAAAGTCAATGAATCAGTTTCTATCACTAGATTTTGTCATCCTTTTCTTGCACTAACTTTTAAGGTTGCTTGTATCCTCCCCCGAGGGGTACTTCTATTTAAGCTTTAGAGAATCCAGTTTCAGCGGAAGACTAAGTAAGGTGCGGTATAAAGTCCAATCAATCTCCTCCAACAGACAATAGAGGGCTCTGACCTGACCACAGTCAATCAGTCTATTGCTCTGGTTCTATAGAGTCTAACCCTGAAAAGAGAAGACTTATCGTTTTTAGCTTGGTCCAGGTGTGGGAGATCTTTACCATATAGTATAGTAGCCCTGCCCTTCCGACAAGAGCAATTACGCCTTTTTCTAAAGCCCTTACTAAACCACCAGGAAGTAGTCTGCTTTGATATAACCTGGACTTTGCCTAGTTACCACGGAAAGCATAGTGAGAAGAGCTGGGAAAAAAAGCCATCTTACTCTCGGACCTTACCTTAATAAAGGAAGAACTTAAGCCTTTCTTTAAAAAAAAAAGCCCTATGATGAGCTAACTTGGCTTGGTGCAGGAAATGGAATCACAGCAAGAAAGAAGGCTAGGAGAGATAGCATACTTTCCTTTTTTAGGATTTCTACCCGCGAATGACTGAACTGCCTTTCCTTTCGAACTGAACTACCACGACTTTCGCTAACTGCATCGAATTCTTTGGATAAAAGAAGACTACCTTTTAGAGTGAATTCCTTCCCTAAACTAAAGAATTTACTTACCTTCAGCCGGTATCATTTCGCTTGAGTCGGGAACTCATGTTTACCTTACGACAGGTATTCCTTTTTATAGATATCATCGAAAAAGCAGAAGACTAAGAAGACTTTTCTTTGTCTCGTCCACACCCAGGAAAGAAAAGATCAGATCAGTAACACCAAACTTTCACTTCCTTGTTCCCATGAAAGCATGAGTGAACGGTCAATTATTGTTGAGAGGATTTAAAACAACCGAGTCTGTAAAAGGCTTATCGGATGGGTAAGAAAGACTTCGGTCTATCCAATTCAAGTTCAAGACCGGTTAAGAGAGCTACGTCCAGCAGGGTTGGGCTCATCATCCCGAATCAAAAATGAAAGGAATTGGTAGTGAAAGACCAGATCCTTTTTTTCATCAATTGTAGTATCTATGCGCCAATCCTTTTAGATTTACAATCCTATTTCTATTTTAAGAAATGAGGTTTTAACCCACTTTAAAAGAGTCCTTAAGGTCATAAAGAGACCTTAAAAATGAGTTTTCTAGAGGTCAATTCTTTTTTCCGGTCGTAGTATACGACATTACCGATCTTAGTCTTAGGAATCCCATCCCTAACGAGCTAGAAGTTAAATAAGTGCTCTTAGCCTTTTTCTTGACAGTAGGATTTGGGAAGCTCTTCCCTTCTGCTCGACTTGTCTATTGAATCAACTCTTTTCCAGGAGTAGGCAAAAAGAAAAGCTTGTGTTAAGCATATCGCTTTTTTAGAATGATTTGATCCATCAATGGCAGCTATATGAGATAGCCTCGGTTCGTACCTTCAAAACAACCAGAACAGGAACAGTGGACCTAAGCAAAGGAAAAGATCGACCGTAAAGAAGAAGGGAATTACCAAAGGAAATTTCCAAACAATATAGGATCACTTCTAGCAGGACGGAACTCTACAGACTTGATGGACGGGCTTTCATTTCAAAAGGCAACAAAGAAAAAGAAAGAGATATGTGGCAAAGAATGAATTGATAGAGGTGTGGAGTTTAACTGAGATAAAACAGAATCAAAATGGCTAGGAGCTCTGGCCGGTAACGAAACTAAAGCTTCACACGGGTCTTACTTCTTTTTTTCCAACTTGAAAGGGGAATAAAGCATGACTGCGAACTGCAGATAAACTCGTTAGCGGGGAATAACAACGACTAGCAGTACGATGAAATCTGATAAAAAGGCGGAGTAGGTAGTCTTCAAAAACTAGGCTTGCTTTCTCTGTTTGGTTTAATTCGCCACTAGGTGGAATCAGACCATCGGTTCTCGATTGCTGCTTGATTACCTATGTCGGTTGCGTTAAGCTTTCAGTTCTGCACAAAGCGCAGGTAGGCGCCGCCCTTTTGAAAGCTTAGTAGCTGCGAGACCTGTCAAGTTCCCACTTGATCCTGCAAGTCTATAGTCTATACTTCTTGCTTTGATGTCAATCGTTGGTCGCTTGCTTGATTGGAAGGACTGATGCAATTATACCTTTCCTGTTCTCGCTACTACTTACTATTACTACGTAAATAGTTTCTTTTAGCATTCGTCCTTCAAAGAGCTTTATTCGCCCCTTACTTAGCTTAGGAGTGGGGGAAACTGAACATCAATCAAATAAGTAGGTTTATTTCAGAGGAAGCTCTGTCTTATTGAATTTCTCCTTGAATTCCAACTGAAGCCTGAACTGCCAACCTTTACTCTATCAATACCAAATCACCTAGCTTTCGCAGGAACTAGGTCTTCATTATTGTCTCTACAACAGAAATTATAGGTTCTTTCACCTGGATTTTCTTTATTTGCACTTTAATTGACCTTCTTCTGGAAACCTCCACGAACCATATAATGATTAATTCTAGATTTATAAGTTTTTAGTATTTTCATCATTTCAGATCATTACTTTTCAATTACCTCGAGGCATGATTTTTTTCATTATTATCACTATCTGAATGTTTTTTAATCACTTGTTATATCACTCATTTAAAATTAGTTTATCCTCTATGCTTTATGTGATTTCTTCTTTTCCACAAACTCCACATGATTAATGCTGATATGAACATATAAAATATTAACGAAATATTGTATTTGTAAATACATTCTTATAATTTTTTAAAATATATATATATTTGCAAAGACTAATAAAAACTTTAAGGTTCAATTTATGTTATTTTTTCATATGATATAATTTCTTTACATTGTGATTTTGGATTTTGTATTAAAATTTATAATGGTTTAATAATTTTTTTGGTAAATATTCGATATGGACCAAAATTTAGAAGAAAAAAAGACTCTAATTTCGTAAATGATATTAAAAGGACTATTTTTGAATCTAAAACAAACATATGGGACTACTTTTATTATTTTTTAAACACCAAAAGGGGTTATCATTTTCTTGTTTCTAATAAACCATTTTCCATTTTTTTTGTTGCAGAGAACACAAGGTTTTACAAAAAAAAAATACACACTCAGAGCTACAAGAAACTCACTGATTATCACTTGTGACGGCTGATAAAGGAGATAAAATCAAGGTATGTTCACTTTTTAGTTTATAAATTGTTTATTTTTGCAGTATATGGTTGTTTCTCTATCCCATTTGCATATATGAAGAGTTTGTTTCTTGAATAATTTGGAAAAAATCTCTCAATTTGACATGTTCTTGATGTTTTATGACACCCATTTGCACATATTTTGTCTTGCTGTTGAAAAAAAATGATCTTTTTTGCATCTGATATGCTATATGTGTTTAACACTTGGAAGGTGTTTGATGAACCCTTGTTTAGCCATTGTTAAAGTTTGAAGCTTTAGCAGTTGTTCTTGTTAAATGATTAGTGCTGAGTCTCTCTGAGCAGATGTGAATCCAGAGTTTTAAGTGAGTGGTACAGAATACAACCACGGTCATTACTCCTTTTGTGGTAGCGAATGTGAACTTGAGACTAGTAACAGAGACAGAATTGAAATTAATGGGTTTCAAGAGTTTAGCCCTTTTGAGTTATTGTGTTCTAATTTGATAATTTGGACATACAAAAATAAATACACAGTTTAAACAAGATAGGAAGATAAAAGAGGTCGAGGATTAGGGTAGAAAGTTAGTAGGTTGAGCGTTGTCTAGTTCCATTTTAGTATTGTTATTGTTACTGTCTTGCTAGCTTATTCGTCGATTTTAGTATTACCTGATAAAAGGAATAGTCACATTCTTATAAGAAGCCCAAAGAGTTCATTAAGAATGAGTGGAACTTGGTCTATTGTATGCTTAATGCTGGCTTAGAGAAATATGGAAAGGAAAGGTTGAAGTAAGTTTCATTCATCGGGAAAACTTGGCGCAACTTTTTGTTTGACTGAGGTGGAAAAGACATTGTAAGCGAGATGCTTAGAAAGACTGCTGTGAAGATTGCAGCAACGAATCTTTTGTAAGGTCAAGTTTTGCATCAATTTCAGTGGATGAGAAGGACATCCTCGTGTTTATGGTGATGTGGTAGAAAGTAAACGTCATTTTATGGATTGGTTTGTTGCAAATTTTAAGATTTTAGTTCCATAAGTTGCAAGTTGCTTTTAGTGGAGCCCTCTTTATAACATCCTGCTTGCGTATAAGGGTTGTAGTTATTGTTACAAGAACAAAATTTTGAAGGGCATGTGAATAGCTAGCTAGTAGGAGTGGTGCAATAGGAACATTATGTTGAATTACTCAAATTCATCTGGCCAATATGATTGCTATTTTGTATGATAATGATGGAACAATAGGTAGCATTGATAGCAGAATAGCTGCTTCAACAATAGCAATGACTATTACTCGTTGTTGCACCCAATTTCCTTTATCTTCATGATATCTAAGTTGGTTGAGTCTAGTATAATGGCTTGAGAGACTTTCACGGTGGTCAGCCATTCTGCTACCGGCTTCCACGGTAGAGACTCGTGTTACCACTGGTGAAACAAAAAGAAGGCAAATGTACATTTTCCCTTTTGTTTGCTTTCTTTTCGTACAAAAGTTGTGCAACCACTGAGTAAGGGGGTGTCCGTTGCGAAGGAAAATGTTATCTATGACTGTTTTGTATACTAGTTAGTCAAAAGTGACCCAAGTGATACACTTTGATGAGGGTTGAAAGGTCTAACTGGACCAAGCTTGAGTTGAAGTGTTAACATTATAGTTGAGGTCAAGTTTGGGTGTTTTGCTTATGTGTTTGGCTTTAATAAAATAAAGTCATCATCAACAACATACCAGTATAATTCGGATGTATACCAACCTTACCCTTACTTATATGGGATAGTGAGGTTGTTTTCAATAGAAATTTTAGAATTTGTTTGAAAGAATACGAGAGTAAAAAAAAAACTATGATGAAAATATTGAAGATAGAAAAGTACTCTTGTTTTTCTAAACCAAGTCGTTTGCTACCCGATGACTTACTATTTAATTTTTATCTTGCGAGTCATTGGACAAGGCAACAACTTGGGCCAATTTACTTATGTATACATTTTAAAATCTAGTGTATCGTTTGCAAGGTCAAATGATTTGGTCAAATTTTAAATCTTCACTCAAATTTCAATTAGATATTTCTTTTATCTTAAATACCCAAATTCTCTATTAATCAAGTTTTGTCTTAATATGCTCACACCACAACATGTAAATTGAGCCATAATTGGCTAGAGATTGTAATTAATTCATCATATATATCTATACATGAATTTTTGTTTGTTATGAATTTCAAATGTTTATATGTGATCCGCTTATATATTCAAACATGACATTTATTAGTGACTAAGCCTTTTCTTAAATTAGCCTGCTTATTAGCAATATTAAAACTATAACTCTATAAGTAACTAATTGAAATTGTTGTAATCTTAACTAGGCACATAGGGTTTATTATAAAATCTGTGAAGATGTAACTAATTTCACTTTTCTTTATTCCATAGTGCTTTTATGAAAGGTATGGGGTGTTCTCATTTACATTTTCCTCCTACTTTTTTTTTATGAACTTTAGAAATGAAATACATGTTTCTTACCTCAAAATCATCAATTTTTAATTAAATAATTATTGACTTCTTATCATACCAACGAAAATCATTTGAAAATGAGTTTATCTGCGGGTGCTATCAATATTGTTCAAGGTAAATTAATCAACATTAGCCTTTAAATTAATGTAGTCTTCATTTTTTTATTGTATAAAAATCCTTATGTTGTTTAATTTGCCTACATTAATTCTACATCTCATAAGGATTTTATACAATAAAAACTGATTACCTGAACATTGTTGTTTGCATTCACAGATAAATTCATTTTGAAATGTTTTTTTTTTTCATTGGCATGATAAAAAAACACAAATATTTAATTAAACTTGATGATTTTGAGAGCAAAGATCTATATATACATATTTTCATTTCTAAAGTTCATAAGAAAGGAGGAAAAATGTAAATGAAACGTTGCATACCTTTCATAAAAAATCCCAAGGAGTGGAGAATCGTGAAATTAGCTCCATATTCATAGGTTCTATAGTGAACACTCTGTGTCTAACTAAGTTTACAACTACGTCAATTAGATTTACTTACAATGTTGTAATTATTGCTAATGAAAGGGAAATTCAAGAAAAGACTTGGTCTTCGTGAATATATAAGACGATCTCATCTAAACATATAAAATTCATAAAAAAAACAAAAGTCATGCGTAATAAATATGATAAATTAATTAGGATCTAGTTTGTTATGGCTAAATTTATATTTTGTGGTGTGAACATATTAAGACAAAACTTTATTATAGAGAATATGGATATCTATGATATAGATAGAATTGTTTTAATTGACATTAGACCGAAAATTTATAATTTGATCAAATCATTAACCTTGCTAATGTCACAACATTTTAAAAATATATATATAAGTAAATGGGACAAAGTCGTTGCCTTGTCCAAAAATATATATAAGTAAATGGGACAACGTCTTTTTTCTTGATATGATATAATTTTTTCTTTGATGGGTAAATATTAAATAATATACTTAAAGAACTATTTTGAACCTATTAAAAGGGCTGTCCTTTTCTTGTTTCTAACAGGCCTGTTTTTCCATTTTTGTACACATAGAGCTACTATAAACTCACTGATTGTCACTTGTCACAGCTGATAAAGGAGAGAAAATCAAGGTATTTTCGCCCCTCCTTAGCTGATAAATTGTTTATTTTGCAGTACGTGAGTTGCTTCTCTATCCCCTTCGATTATATGAAGAAATTCTCTCAATTTGACATGTTCTTGATGTTTTATGACACCCATTTGCACATATTTTGTCCTGCTGTCGAAAAGTTTTAATCTTTTTTGCATCTGATATGCTATGTGGTTTAACACTTGGAAGGTGTTTGATGAACACTTCTTCATCCATTGTAAAGAACAAAGCTTTAAGCTTTAAGTCAGTGGTATAGAACACAAAGCACCCAGTTTACTCCCTTTGTGGCAGGGACTGCGAACTTAAGACTAGTATATGTTCTTGAAAAATTATTCCGTTGTGTGTATTTATACAGAAATGGTTTCAAAATTTTAGCCCAATTGAGTTATTGGGTTTTAATTTGATAATTTGTACATATAAAATGAATTTCTTAGGATAGATACACGGTTTACACCAAGGCTATTGGGTTCAGAGTTGAAACTCTACCTCCGCCCGTGTATATAGATAGTTCAAGTTGAAGGCGCCCATTACCATAACCTTGCATCAGTCTATGCTGGAAACCTGCCAGCAACTTTCTTAGTCTATCTAGAGCTGGCTCATTTCCAAAAAAAAAACACAATTTTACCACTGCAAACAAGATGCTTATCATCGATTTAATTGCTAACACGCCCATAGTGGGTGTGTTTGTAACTCATGTTGCTTAAGCAAATTCATGACCAGCACACCCTACTGGGTTTTTTCTTGAATAAGATTCTTGCCATCAAATTAACAGAAGGATTCAGATAGAGAAAGAAAGAACAAATGGACTAATATGATTCACTGCACGTTCAAGCAACTGGATGGTACAATTTGGTCAAGAATGGAATTAGTATGATTTGTTTTGGAGCATTCTTCTTGGTAGGCCAAATGTGTTCGATTTCTTACTAAAGAGTGGGTTCAGTATTGGACATAGTACAAGGGCTTGAGCCTTGAAGTAGTTGAGGCTTAATATATATTGTAAGGCGTAAGCATTTTGGCAAGCTAAAAATGTGGTGTGAGGTTCAAAGATCAAGCGATTGCTCATTAGGCAACTTGTAGTCTTCCAAGGGAATGATATAAGTCCTATTTTTATTTTTTATAAATAATGGTGGTGTTTGAGCCAACTTGATGTGTACCTCGTCTCTAGCACCGTATATGGTAACTCTAACTTCATTTGCTTTTGTTAGAAACTCTGGTCTCCTGTGGTAATTTCCAGTTTCGACCTGTGCAAAGTATACAACTCAATGATAAGGGGAGCATAAGTGATGGTTATCTAAAACTGGGGGCATAAACGATAAGTTTGTGTTATTCAGTTAAGCCAAAAGCATAAGAGAACACATAACGTACACTTCCCCTTCTTTCTTGAACACATCCTAATTTCAGGTTGAGCCAAAAGATATTGATCATATTAGATATTTGGATGCATTTGTTGCATGAATCTTTGTTTTGTTTTACGTTAAGTTGTTTGTGTTGTTATGCTAAGTCTTATTTTACGTGTCACAGATAGTCCAGGAAAAGCTCGAAGTCTTGAAGGCTATATATTCTTCAGGTAGCAATAATGGTGGAATGGTGGTGGTCTGTGCTAGGAGCTGCCGTACCAACTGTAATGGCAGGGCAAGCTTTCAGAACGAAAAAAAGGAGAGATGACGAGGAGAGGTTAAACAGGGCCAGAGGTCGTGAAAAGAACTCCGATGATATCTTTGTTTGTGAAAGAGTGTGTACTTCAAACAGGATGCTCAAGAAGGTTGGTGCATTTTCTAAGGACCCGACACCTGATACTTGTGTTACTGTTTGTGGTGTTTCTGAGCTAGATGCTTGTGCTGATGCGTGTGCTCGGACTGTTTGTGTTAACCAGCACCAAGTACCTAACTGGAATGATATATGTCTTAAGAGGTGTCAAAGTGAGTGTCTTAGGCTCTCACAATCTTCTGTAGTGTCTTCTTAGCAAATTGCTCTCAACATTTTGCTTCTATCATTTCAACAATTCTGGTTCTATTGAGTATTGGCAATCTTCTGAAGTTCATGAATACTATTTATGGTATCTATTTCGACTATTCATCGAAATAAATAGTATCATTCATTTTTAGACACATATTTATCCTTGAACCGTTAATTCCCCTTGTCCCCCACCTTTATTATATGGCGACTACGTGAATATTATTTTTTTCCAAATTTAGATCTGATCATCCCAAAGATTCGTTGTCGCTACCTATTCATTGATATTGATGATCTATACGTATTATCTTGATGAATACATTGAAATTTTTATTGTTATGCAACGATGCGATTACACCAAATTATCGGACTTTTCATTGGTTCATGAAGATGGATTTAATGATATGATACAATCAAATTTAAATAACAATCAAAACAAACATTGTATTTAAACTAACCATACAATAGTACAATATTACAGGTAAAACAACACTCCCTAAGGTGGTCGAGTTGATTGAACATGAAATCTCTAAAATTGAGAATCTCGATTTTGACACCACCTGCATGCTTTTTCGACCAAGTTCATCGCACGAGACTTATTTTACTTCTCCTAGAGCAAGTAGCGATGAGACTTATTTTACTTCTCCTAGAGCAAGTAGCGATGACAGGATTCTTATCGTAAGAAATAATCGAGGTACATTCAAACTGATCCAGAATTTGTTTCGTAATTTGACGATCATTCAAATCCAGGCCACAAAATTTTGGAACTTTGGACATTTGAGCACCGTGTTGATTCATTTTGGTCTAACCTTTCTTATATAAATTATATTCTCACTTTTAACACATTAAGAAAGACGATTATTTTGCCCAAAACGTTCTTCAGGACTATACTAAACATCAATTAATATGATAACATCCTCATATCAATCATTGTTTCTTAACGGATTGTTTCTAATGGACCTACAAAGTCCAAAGTGGATAAGTAAAACTGGACAGAGAAGCGTACAAAGTCTAAGGTAGACGCGTAAAAGTGAACGAAGGGAGGACTTAAATACCTATACCACTTTGAAAAACCGAGTGGTTCATCAAGATTTGTTTGTTCTCTAGCACAGGACAAACTTTTCTTGACCTGGGACCATTCTCATGAAGAAATTGAAATTGATGAGGAACCATATTATTATGAACAACCTACCAAAATCTTAGATCGTCAAGTTCAAAAGCTAGAAGGAACAAGGATGTAGCTTTGGATAAAGTCCCCGAGTGGTGTTTGGGGGCAGGTAGGGCGTACATAGACCTTACCCCTTACCTTTGTGGGGTAAAGAAACAGCATTAGATAAACCCTCGGCTCAAGAAAATCATATATCCATCCAAACAGGTTTGAAAGAAATGCAAGAGAAGGCATTGCCTTTACACAAATGATAAATTGGCTGAGTCGATGACAGGATGATTTATAGACAATATATACACACAAACCTCACGAAAACTTAAAGAAAACCATCAAAAGTTATCTCACGTAGCTGATCAACACTTGACCCTTAGAAGTTCGAAAACAACTACTATGCCTTGATCTCAAACCATCTCTAGAAAAACAACTTCAGGAAAATGTAGGACAGGACAGGATTTAGAAATTTGAATGCAACGATCATTCAACGACAAACTAGTCTATAACATACTGAACCTACAAACCCACGAAAGCCACCAACAACAAGAAAAATTTCCACAACGAAAAGAAGCATATAGTTGTGAAGTTCTGAGGTCAACATATACGCTTCTTCACATGAATGAAGAAAAGTAACTACTACCAATCACTACTCACTTGCTAACAGATGGAGCATTCCGTTTAACCGGATTCTTGGCTCATATGAACTTGCCAATATGCTAAAGCACAAATATAGCCTTTAAACAGAAATGTTATACATGAAATTTATGAAAACTTAAGAGAACATCACAACGAATTACCTCGTGTACCTGATCAAAACTTTACCACTAGACAAAATAACAACCACCATGCCTCAAAGACAAACTCCAGAAAAATGTGAACAAGACAGATATGAGAATTTCGAAATTTTGCATAAAGATCATTCCATTACAAAACGAGTTTACGACTACGAGTCTTGACAATTGAATAAATATAGTACCTGCAAACCCAAGAAATCTACCAACAACGAGAAATTTCTACAAACACAAGGCATCTAACAACACGAAGCTACGAGAAATTTCTACAATGAGAAGCAGCACAGTTCTGCAGTTATATACTTCCTTCATATGATGAGTAAAGAAAAGCAACTACTTTTGCTCACTACTCAACTTACTACAACATTCGATCGATCATTCAATTCCAGTCGACTTGATCAAACTAAACATTATAATCTCCATAGACTCAAAATTCTTGAGACAAACCATAAAAATCAAACCTTTTTTAGTTATACTTCCTAGGCCTACCTCTTTTCTTAGGTCCTGTCGACATTGGTCTCGGAGCAGCAGCAGCAGGAGGAGCCTGAGGCCGCGCTGGCGCTGGATTCGGTACCTGAACCGTAGCTGGAATTGGAGTAGCATTTTGTTGATTATTCGCAGCATTTTCAGACGAAAACATCGGTGGCATCCAAGTTGGAAATGCACCAGTAGTTGCAGCAGCAGCAGCTGCTCCTTTCACTGTACCCAAATCCTCCAAATTCCCATTCACAAAACCCATTGGAAAAAACCCCCAAATGCAATAATAAGCTTCTTTCCCTGGCACCATTGGTGGCATTGACAAAATCTCAGTAGCAGTAAAAGCCCTTTTACATTTATCACATCTTAAACAACACCCTTCATAAGCCCTAGGATACTCATACAAATTGTAACAATACGGACACGCCGTCCACAAATTCACCACCCTTTGCCCTCTCATCGCACCACTCATCGGCGCCGGCGCCGTAGACTTCGGTGGCGCACTATGATAACTCCTCTGACTCACCGGACTGGGATTAGGGTTCTGATTTTGACCCGAACCCGAATTACTCGCTCGACTACTCCTCCTCACAGGTAACTTATCATCTCCTTTCTTCTGCTTATTATAACTCCCTCTAGGTCTTCCTCGTCCAGCAGAAGGAGTCAATTTAACTCTACCAAAAAGGGAAAGTTCATTATCATAAAGACCCTTTTTTGATGGATCTGAAAGAACAGCCCAAGCATCAGCAACAAGGCCAAAAGCAGTATCTGAAGATGGGTATTTGTTTTTATCAGGATGAAGAAGAAGAGCAAGACGACGATACTGTTTCTTGATAAGCTCTGAATCTTCAGTACGACCTTGGATTTGAAGAATAGAGTACCAATCATGGTGATTGTTGATTCGTTTAACAGAAGCTAAAAGAACTTCAGCAATTGCTAAGATCTGGTCAGGTCCTTCAAGTAAAGGCTCAGTTTCTTGAGCAAGAAGTGCAAAATCTTTACAAGGGGCAAATTCTTTATCTCTTAACAGCTTTTCTGCAACTCCTAACAGTCTCTCTGCTTCTGCTCTGCTTGTAGTTGTATGATGTTCCATTTTTTCCTGGATTTTTGGGGATTTTAGGGCTTTGGGGTTTTGATCTGAAATGGAGACGGAGAAAATGATGGGTGATTTGGGGAAGAGGAAGAGGGGGGTGGGGGTGGGCGTGGGGTGGGGGTAGTGGGGTGTAACTGTAGAGTGTAAAAAGATTGTCTTTTTAAGACCAAATGAGATTTGTTTATAATGTTTATCTATATAGTGTATGTAATAGAGGTTTGATTGTTGAAAGTACTTTGGTTGAGGGTATTTATGTCATTTTGTATTTTTTTTTTCTATCTCGTCGAATAAAAATAGTTATTTCAAATTATTTTTTAACATTTCATGTTATTTAGTCGTATAGCTTAAATATACTTTTTTTCCACTTTCCTTATTACTCTTGTTACATTTATTTTTAAGGGTTAATTGACGTAAATTTTGCTGACATTTTAAGATGTGTTTTTTTATTATTATATTATTACTATGAATTATTTTTAGAAATGATAGTATTTTTCATTATATGTATATTTAACTTTTGATTTTAAAATATTAATTAATATAATCTAATTTAGGTTCGAAAGATGGTTAAATTGCTTTTGGAAAAAATGCAATGTTACAACTAAAAAAGGAATGGGGAGTTTCAAAATCAAGATAGAATATTGTAAAGTTCCTTTATGGTTAGTTTTGAAAATGATGAATAATGCATATAATATTTAAAATAATTAAGAGTGAAATTTGTATAAAAAATTATATCTTTATTATTTAGAATTTATTAACGTCGTACAAAAGAGAAAGGAGACAGAAATATAGAAGAAAGTAGTATTTGTTATTTTAATTGAAAATGTCTAATTGAAACATTATATTAAAAGTTGAAGTATTCAACTAAATACGATATAATTTAAGAGTAAATAAAATATCCTAATAAATTTAAAGAATTTTCTATATATATCCTAATGCGTGCATCTTTAGTTGTTTATCCAAAGTAGTTTTTGTGTTTTATTCATGCATTAAAATTGATTAAGGAAAATAAATTAATATTTAAAATCATAAGAGATGATTGTATTACAAATAGAAATTTCAAGAGAGATTTGTGCAGTTAATTACCACTAAAAATAATTATTGTATACCTTATTATAGAAGAATAATATGGAACTACCATCTTTTTTTTTTAATGCAAAAATTAAAACATATTTTTACCACTTTATGACAAATGAAAAATAAAAGGGAAGATATAGTGTTTGCTTATAACATCCATGCATCTACCCATTAATTAAATTTTAGTAATCTATCAATTTTCAGCCAAATTCATGTATTAAACTTTGTCTAGTTATTTCCATTGAAAATATAATTTTTGTTACTTATTTAATGATAAAATTTTATTTGGATTGATATAAATACAACAACACTAGAAGAAAAAAAAAATAACGAAATCTTTTAGGAATTTGGATTATCCGTCCATAGCAGCGATAAAATTATACATAACTTGTCATGATATTTCGTTATAAATTCTGACAGCTTATTCGTGACATGACTAATTCAGATCCCGACACCAATCTCAACAAATTGCATGAATTTGTGATAAAACAAGTTTTTCTCATCGATCAAAATTCTAACTATACATAGCTCTACTTCAAAAGTTCTAGCCGTAGAGCTATTTTTGCATAACTTTTTTAAATGACGTCAAACTTAACATGACACTAAAACATTCTAGGGAAAATTGCATGTATAAACAAACATATACTAGTTAATTAGTTAACATAACTATAGTTTGCCTTAATTACAATCCGCGACCTACTTTTAGCTATGATTATGCGACTCAACTTTTTAGTTTTGTATAACTCACACGTTTGTACAATTCAAAATAGTATAATATAATTTGTATAACTTTTGTATAAGTTAGAATTTGTATAACTATTTACACTTCTGATTTCTGTAATTGTATAAATTCATTATTTTGAGTTTATACAAATATAACTGAATTATTCAAATATACCGCGAATTATACAAACCTATGAATTATACAAATGAGCCAGCTTGAACTGTAGCTGCAACCCGTAAATATGCAAATTATAAATATGAAACATAATTAAGTTTATTATAATGACTATTTGCGAAAATTCCTCCAGATCCTATCTATGCAAATCACCTGATTTATCTTAGTTAGGTCCATTTCGGGAATCGATCCTATTGGGCTTATGAGGCCCAAACCAATATTAAACTATCAAAGAAATAGGCCTTATCACAATAAAGAGATTTAAAGGCCCAATATAAGCCCAATCATAAGAGATGCTGAACATTGAAGGCCCAATATATAAGCCCAATCATTAGAAATCGAAAAAAACTTACAATTTATCGAAAAAAATAAGTTTTCTTTAATTAATAAGAATTATTTTTTTGAAATTATTCATTTATTCTTAATGAAATGATTTATAATCAGATATATAAATATTAATTTGTTTTTGATCATAATTCTCCCTTAAAATTTACGATCAAACGATGCTATATAAATTAGGACGTAAGTAATTATGGGCTATATCTAGTAAGACATAATTACATATTTCATGCCTGGAAATAATGTCAAAAGGTCCTTTATCAAATAAATCCAAGTTCTATGTATTTAATCATTTTTAAAGACATGTACTTGATGTTTTTTGTCCACACAATTATAATTGTAGTTTAATTTGAATATGATAACGCCACGTGTTCATGCAAATTATAAAAGGCCAGGATTATTTCCTCCACTTTAATTTCTTCCATTATTATCCATATTTTAAAAAAAAAAAAAAACTTTTTTATGGCATTAATTATTAAAATATCCTGTCTAATACTTATCATGTTTACTTTTTTCTACCTATAGTTTGTATTTATTAAGAGACCAATCAACCTATGAAGGAATAAAATTATATATTTCATAAACTAAAGAAACCACAACTTTGGATTTCCTTTTTCTTTTTTGGAATATTTGAGAAATTAAAGTTCGATTGAAAAGACGTTAATTAGTATAGAGAAATGATTCGTAATATCTCTTATTAAATATTATCTATCGCACTAACTCAGTTATTTTTATTTATCAAAAAAATAAAAAAAATAAAAAAATATTGAAATGATAGATTTAAGATTATAATATTTATTTGTGAATTTTTGGCGTTAGTTTTATATTATTTTCATATTTTTCCTATTTTTTATTAATCAATCATTTTGGAGATTTACCAAAAAAATAAAAAATAAACAAAATTATAAAAAATGGGTCGGATAGTGTATTTAAAAGGAGTTGATTTATGTGTCGGATTAGGTGTTTATGAGTCCGAATATCTTTCTATTTTCATATAAATATCATGTGGTAAGGTCAAAATGACATGACAATTTCATGTAGTATTTAAAAGAAATGAAAAATGAGTTGGATATGTCCAACATGACAACTAACGCCCATAAGAGCATATTTGGACCAAAAGTTGGATGGCGAGGGCATGAGTGAACCAAACTTTAAACGGATGGTATATCTAAACCTTTTCAAATAGTTTAGTGGCATATTTAACTCTTTTCCCATTATTAAAAGGGAAAAATACGAGGCTAAGCAAACATATACTATTTAATTACTCATCATAGCTATAGTTTGCTATAATTACCATTCGCGACTAACATTATACATTAATTACGTGGGCTGACTTCGAGTTTGTATAATTAGTCATGTTTGTATATGTATAATTCACCAAGATATACAAATACATATGTATAATATACAATTTTTTAACCTATATACATATACAATTCACCTCTTTCCCACTCTCTGCCTCTCTCTCTCGCCTCTCTCCTTCCTCTCTCAATATCGCTCGCCTCTCTCCTCCCTCTCTCAATATCGCTTGCCATTTATACAAATGTATATGTATAATATACAGTTATATACAATTATATACATATACAATTCACCTCTCTCCCACTCTCTGCCCTCTCTCTTTCGCCTCTCTCGATATCGCTCGCATCTCTCCTCTCTCTCCCAGTCTCGCTCGCCTCTCTCCTCCCTCTCCCAATCTCTCTTGCCATATATACAAATATATATGTATAATATACAATTATCTAACCAATATACATATATAATTCACCTTTCTCCCACTTTTTCCCCTATCTCGCGCCTCTCTCCTCTCTCTCCCAGTCTCGCTCGCCTCTCTCCTCCATATAACATGTAGCTACAAATTGTAATTATCAAACTATAGCTATAGACAGTAATTAATTATTTGTAAGTGGCTATATGTGAAAGTTTCCCTTATTAAAATAACCTGTCTAATACATATCATGTTTGACTTTTTTTCTACCTATAGTTTGGATTTATTAAGAGACCAATCAACCTATGAAGGAATAAAATTATATATTTCATAAACTAAAGAAACCACAACTTTGGATTTCCTTTTTCTTTTTTGGAATATTTGAGAAATTAAAGTTTGATTGAAAAGACGTTAATTAGTAGAGATAAATAATTTGTGATATCTCTTATTAAATATTATCTATTGCACTAACTCAGTTATCTATAGAGCTTCAATTTGAAATTTTACTTTTCTGAAGGATTTGAAATTGATGCGCAAATTATGAAAACACCTTAATTTTTTGGCGTGATACACGCATCAAAATTTGACTAATCTAACAAATCTTAGCGTGACACACTCATTTTCGACATAAGAGCACTCAATCTTTCAAGACTGAATACTAATTCTAGGCAAACTTTCGATTGTCCCCGCGATCAAAACAACATTCACAGAAATATTCCAACATAACATAGAATTAATCCAAACATGAAAGAGATTCAATTCATTAACAACAGTAAAAAGATGGACGCCTATTTTCAATGAAACACTTCATATCAAAAACTTTTTTCATATAAAAAATTTAAATTTGAAACCTCATTCACGATACCACATTTTTTTACGGTGCTATTAATAGTATTTACCATAAGTAATCCTGACAAGTGACAAGTGATAAGTTACTCAAATGTGGCAAATGAGAGGTTAAAATATGTTCCCCTTTTTACCATAAAAAGTAAAGCTGCACATTCCATATTTTGATGTAACAATAGGCATCCAACCACTCCCCTCTCTCTCTCTCTCTAGGTTTCAATTGGTAGAGCTCTTCAATAAGATCTTCCAACATAAAATTAAAAAAAAAAAATCCTCTTTTTTATTTTTTTTCTTCAATTCCAAGAACAACAAGTGAATAGTACTTATTCCATCTCTAAAATTAGGTCTACATATTTCTATACTCAATTATTGGTCCTTTTTTTATAGGTTTTCTAACTAGATCTAAGGTTTTCCTCTTTAATTAGGGTTTCTTATAATTTCTTACTATTTATATCTTTTGTGATTGTTTATAAGATTTCTTGAAGGTTTGAAGAAAGATAATAACAATCATCAAACAAGGCGGTTCCTCGACCTTTTTAAGGTAAGAATAAGATCTGCGTGCAATATTCTACTATTTTCAGATTCTACTTATGAAGTTGTATTCACTACAAGAAAACTGTAAATTACATGGCGATTTTCCTACAAATTAGTAGGAAAATAAGTTTTCTGCGAATTTTTATACTAATCCCTAGGAAAATTTTCATGTAATTCACAGCTTTTTTGTAGTAATTGTTATACTGTTATGATTGTAAATATAGTGAATTTTGGTGATAAGTATAAATTAATTATAGTATATGATTTTTTTTATTTATTTTTTAATTATTTGAAGGATGGCAAGGGAGAAGATAAAAATAAAAAAGATAGATAATATAACAGCAAGACAAGTAACATTTTCAAAGAGGAGAAGAGGGCTTTTTAAGAAAGCTGAAGAGCTTTCTGTTCTTTGTGATGCTGATGTTGCTCTTATCATTTTTTCTGCTACGGGAAAGCTATTTGATTTTGCTAGCACCAGGTAAAATCTCGAGATAAAATGAAGGATTATTTTATACGTGTTTAATTATTAATTTTACGATTATTATCCTATCATCATTAATATATATATATACCAAGAGCTTGTTTGGTCGGGGAATAAGTTATTACAGGATTGTTATTTCAAATAAAAATTATAATTTCAAAATTAATTATCTCTTATAACGAACTTTAGAAGATGAAATTAGCTATCCTGAGATATGTTTTTTCGATAATTAATGATTTTAAATATAATCAAATATTTGGGTTGGTAGGATGTTTTCAAGGAGCTTGGGAGCGTAAGCTAAGGTGTTTATTTTTTTGGTTGCTTAATTTATTTGTGTTATTTTTCTTTTAATTTATTTATTAAAATAGGACGTAATTTTTTTTTTTCGTCTAACAAAATAAATATCATTTTAGCAATAAAAAATATAGTTCAAAAAGAATTGTCGTTTTAGGAATGTAAGACAATAATTAGTAAGTAACTTTTTTTAAAAAACTATACCATTATATATTAAAGAATCACTAACTTGTTCTTAATACATCTAATTATTATAAATATATATATGGTAACAATAAATAATACGTATTTATTGTTTTTCATAATGCACGTGAAAAAGACTAAAACAATAGATGTAGAGAGTATTCTTACCTCCAATATCCTATACGGTATATTTAAAATCACAAGACTCAAGCAATATTCTGGTACATTAAACACAAATATTTAGGTTAAGATCACGTGATTTAAATTTAAACTTCCTTTCATGTCAACAAATTGAAATGAAAGAGTATATGATATAAAAACCATTGTTGTGACATACGTTGAATTCCTTAACTTCTTCATATGTTAATACTCTGTCCTATATATTTGGATTTTTTAGTGAAAAAGTTAGCTCCATCACTAATAAGATCATACATTATCTATGCCTCGTTAATTAATTAGAGTGCACACTTTACGATAATAACTATCATATTCATTCGAGTTTAAAAATGATACACACAAATTTTGTTTTTATTTTTGTAAGATAGAAAAATTATTTTCGATCGAAATAAAGCTTTGTCTGTTTTGTTGTGACAAGAGGAGCAAAGAAGGGCAAAGACAACAAACTGTAGTTTCATAGGGTTTCTTCAAACAAGAAAACCTCGTGTCTCACATTTAATTACCCCTTTTTGTTATTAATTTATGATTTTTGTCCTAAAAAACAGTGAATTAACTAGAAACCCTAGGAATTACTTCTGTTTATATCATCTAGATAACTTTTTTATTACATAAAGTATATATTTTCCGTTCATTTTTACTTATTTAGATTTTATACTTAAATATTTTATTATAATATTCATATTAATTGTTGTATAATTTTAAAACTTTGAAACAAATGATTTGTGGAATCTGTTTGTCTCATTTTATGTGAAAATATTTTAACTTGATTCTAATGTTTAAGAAAAAAATATATATATATTTTTTTGAAATTTGTAATCTAAGACAATCGTTATATGTATTTGCGTAGTTGTATATAATTTCATAAAAAGGGGAATTTTAAAGTTAAATTATTTTTAATTATAGTAGAGTTATATTTTTTTTTTGGGACGAATTAAAAATGAAAGCGTACCATACAAAATGAGAGTATTCTAATTAGTTGTCATGTTTTTCTTTTCGATAGTCAAATTAATCATCTTTTAACTTTGAGCAACTTTTAAAATTACAGATGAAGTGATTTTTTTGTTATTATTTAAATTAATGGTTAATTTTTTTTGACAAAATTACCTAGATAGTGAATTTTGTAAATAATCAATTGATTAATTTACTCCGACAATATTTAAATTTAGTGTCAGTAATCCCTGTTTAGTCAAATCATTCAATTTCATCAGTCATTTATTTACTGGCTAAGATAAGATATGTCAATTACTATTTAGTAGTACAAATATGTCTTTTGGAAAATGGGAGGGCCATAATTAAAGGAATATTTTGCAGCTACAATCATAATTTATTTCCCAATTAGGAACTAACTAATGATATGAAAAATACTTACTCGATCAGATATTTATATCAAGTCAATTTATTTATTATAAACATATGTATTGAGTAACAAAGTTTATGGTGGAGTAATAAGTATAATATTCCTTCATTCTCAAATAGCAATTTTATGTTCCAGACCCATTGTACGAAGTCATCTTAGTTATAGAATGTTTTATCTCAAATTTTTCGATGCGAATTTAGAAAATTCTCATCTCATAAATTAGTTTTTTTTTAAAAGTTGAGTTGGAATAGAAATTATATTTTTGATCATGTCATCAAAATCGTACCAGACCTATCCAAATTTTATAATTTATTAAAACGTTCATTTTTTGAGATGTCTAATTGGTAGGCGATAGATAATTTTTTTCATTGTTTTAATTTAGGCAACCCTCACCTTATTCAGAACTAGCGTTTGAGATGAAGTTAGATTCAAGATTATTTATAATATATATCGATTAAAACTTAGAATTAATTAACAAAATAATTAATTGTCTTGTTTATAAATGCAGCATGAAGGATATTCTTGGAAAGTATAAGTTGCAATCAGCTAGCCTTGAGAAAGTTGACCAACCTTCCCTTGATTTACAGGTAGTAATTATATATATTTTATACTAAATTAATAAGTAAAAAATAAGAGCATTGTTTTATTATGCACATAAATATATTTTAATGAGTAAATTATGGTTATTTAAATTAGTGAAGTTAATTATCATAATTACCTGAAGTGAAAATACATATCTCTTGCTCCATCTCTCTCAAATTATTTATCGTGAAATAATTTCAAAATTGTTTCTCAAATTAAAGTTTAAAGATAAAGTTGATTATTTTTTCTCATTTTAACGTTATTAGTATATAATATGTTTTTTTTTTTTTTTTAAGATTACAAATTATATTCAATAAATGTACATCTGAAAGAGGAATAACGACATACAAATTGAGACAGAAAAAGTATAAATTATAATCTAGTGACAAATGTATATGTAAATAAATATATTTATTTTTGTATTTATTAGTTTGATGTAAATACTCAAACTTCGTTAAGTTTTTACAAAATATTAAGTAGGCTATAATTACATCTACTTAATTAATTAAGCTACATATATATTAATTTATTAACCTTTTTATTGCTTATATATCATCATTTTGTAGCTAGAAAATAGCCTCAACATGAGATTAAGCAAGCAGGTAGCTGATAAAACTCGTGAGCTCAGGTACTTAGTATAATTCTTCTCTTAATAATTATATCTGTGTTAATTTCCACGCACCTCAATTTTTCCTATCATAAATATCGACACTCTTGGTTCAAATTTTGAAATAAATAAATTAATTAACACGTATTCTCAAGTGTCTATTAGGTAGTTATGTTAACTACGTTGAATATATTATTTCTTTTAATTATACACATCAGTCTTAATTGGAACAAGACAACTATTGATGCTAAAACATATAATTTAAAAAGACGGTATATTTTAATTGGTTAACTTATTTACGTAGCGAATACTCGAATTATTTATTGATATTTGTGTATGTATATATAATATTAATCAGGCAGATGAGAGGTGAGGAACTTGAAGGATTGAGTTTAGAAGAATTACAACAAATTGAGAAAAGACTTGAAGCTGGTTTCAACCGTGTACTTGAGATTAAGGTTTAATATTATTTTTTTGTTAAAAGAAATTATAATACTTATGCTAATTAAATAAATTTCTAATATCACTAATTTTGTTTAAATCTCAGGGTAAACGAATTATGGATGAAATTACCAACCTTCAAAGAAAGGTTAGTACAATGCACAAAGTATTCTGTATTTATGTATGAAAAAATATTGTTGCATCTCGAACGGGTGTAATGTAGGTCGTGTACCCTAACACAAGCATCATTACTATCCACACGACTCAAATTTGTAACCTATTGGTCACACTTACCCTAGGAAATCACTAATTTACAATAAACATCCCATTAGAATTTGACTCGTTGTTAAAGATTTTCAATAGGAAAACCCATAAAAAAAAATGTTATAAAAAAGACAATGGGAAATTAGCGAGTTTTTGATTAGTGATAAAAATAACTGTTCGTTGCTTCAAAGCTCCCCTTCAGAAAACCAGTCTTTGACTAAATTTTTCTTTTTTTGTCATTTTTTGACTCATGAAATCTTTTCAGGGTGCTGAGCTGATGGAAGAAAACAAACAATTGAAACACAAAGTAATTAAAATCCCCTTGCAAATTAATAACCTTTTATGTACAATTTAATTTTTTTTAGTAATTAGTATTAATTAATTTGAGTAATTTTCATCATATTCTAATATTGTTTATTTATATATTTGTGTTATTTACATTGTTAGATGGAAATTATGAAAAAAGGAAAATTGCCTTTAGTGACTGACATGGTGATGGAAGAAGGCCAATCATCTGAGTCTATAATTACAACCAATAATCCTGATCAAGATGATTCATCAAATGCATCTTTGAAGTTAGGGTAAGCTTGTTTATCCTCTTAATTACTTGAAGAATTTTAACTTATTACATAATTACGTTGCATAGTTTCAGTTTTCCGAGGATATGATCTTTGATAGGAATTAGGATAGTGTGGAGATTGTGAATTAGGACAGAAAGTTGGAAGGTAGTCGAACGTTTTTTCTTTTCCTTTCTTTGTGCATATGTACTCCCTCCGATATGTTTCAGTTTGATTGTCTAGTTTTGACTTGGAACGGAGTTTACAAATGAAGAACTCTTTTGAATCAAGTGGTTTTAAATTAAAGATATGTTGTGTGTACTAAAATGCTCTTTAATTTCGTGGTCTTTATAATAATATCATATGGGAAGTTAAAATTAAAGAGTTGCTAAAAATAAGAATATGCTAATTTTTTTAGACTAAATAGCAAAGTAAGACGAATAAATTGAAACAGACAGAAGAGGATGTCTCTTGTTTTCATTATTTTTAGATTTCACTTTTACTATTCCTTTTAGCTTGGGTTAATTTAGTATGTTGTTGTTATTGCTTCTTTTTATCGTTCTATAAGTCAATGGTCTATCGAAACAATTTTTCTGTTTTTGAAGATAAAGATAAGGTCCGTGTACATACACTCTGTCTTTCTTAAACCTGACTTGTGGAATTACAATATATTTATTAGTGTTTGTTACCATCAATCAAATTTGACTTGTTATATAACATGTTTATTGATCTTATATTCTAGGTTACAAGTTCCACTAATTACTATATGGATATTTATTACTTATTGTTATCTTTTGTCTATATTGTAACAGTGGTACTACTGCAGTTGAAGATGATTGCTCAATTACATCTTTAAAGTTAGGGTAAGAGTTCGTTTATATTTTTTAATAGAATCATGGACGTCTTTCGTCTCAATTTATATGATGTAGTTTGACTTAATTATTACAGACTTTAAGAAAGGCTCTTAAAACTTATCGTATAAAATGAATCATATAAATGTTTGTGTGTCTATATAAATTATTTTATTAGGGTAAAATAAACATTCATATTTATTAGAAATTACTAAAAAAGAAAACGAGTCATATAAATTGAGACAAAAAATATTGCAAGCATTTTGGTTACATATATGCATTATTTATTTGGTCACCAATTTAATTAAATTTGCTATTTATTGATCAGGCTACCATTCAGCTAACAAACTCAAAGGAGGAAGCTTTTGTTGAAGATTGTATTAATAATAATTTTTGGATGATAACAATGAGTGGCATATATATATATTTGCCTTCTTTTGGAAAATATATACATTGGAATATAATTGTCACTATTTAATTTTACTATGTATTATATGTATGTATGTGGACAACTTGACAAAGGGCATAATGCAGATTTATTAACCATCTCATTTTGGGTCTTGTATGGAGCTGTAATTTCTATAATATTGTATATGAGTTTACGTGAACTGAATAATTTTTTTATTAAAATTTGCATATATGTATTGAGAAATATACTCGTGAGATTTTTTATAAATATTTAGCTATGAAATCAGTTAGTATGGTATGTTATGCTGAAATTGTTGACGAAAGTCATAAATTTTCAAGTCTTGAATCTGCATTTAATTTTGTTTATTCTGATTGGGCGTATAGCACTAGTGCACCGGGGAGGGGCTAGTTTATAAGGTACGGTAAAATCTAATACATATGATTCATAGTTTTTATTTTGGTAAGAAATTCACTTAATAGATACAAATTATTGACTTAGAATTCAATAACTTTAACAGGATAGAATTCGAAAACATAAACTTTAAATCTTCACTCCGATTCTACTAAAGCTATACTACCCATCTCAAATAACTACACAAGTAAGGGAGCTCATCCATTTTTATTGAACTTTAGGTTGCATATATATGACTGAACTTCCGTCATTTCTATGTAAAGTTTTGGTCTGGAGAATACCGATCAGAAAAAACACTCCTATACTGTCTGGTATTGATTCATCAATTTGCGTCTAGTGGGAAGCTTTGTCATCTTAAAGAATAAGCAAATCTTCCCTTGCATCAGATTTTAAAATCGTAAATGTTTTAATGACACAATTCATTATATCATAGCACACTCTCTCATGACTTAGTGTGATATTGCTTATGGGAAATACAGTAATTCATAAGAAATACACATTGGCATCTTACAATAAAAAGATCTAAAATTCAAAATAGAAAAATAGTTGGCTTATGATTGCAAAATATTTAACAAGTGGCTACGCCTTACATGGATGCAAAAAATTGGCTACTCTTGTAAAGTTACTTCATGAGAAGCCCAATTGTTTTAGCCCAAACAGATCAGCCCATGATCACGGAATGAGTTAACTGAAAAGTATTTACAGATCGGTAAGTACGACGGCGACGGTGAGAGCACCGGCATGATGAACTACGTCCGGCAGACTCCGACGAGTCGGAGAGTGGCATGGCCGCTGCAAATGGGTGGAGTTTTGATGCTTCTTTTACCAAGTCTGTTTCCCAGTCTCTTCTCTCCTCTTAGCCGCTCTTATCCTTCCGTTTTCTCTGTAAGTTCTCTTTCCTTCTCCATTTTCAGCCGTAACACTACCTTGTAAAGACATAGAAGCTGTTTCCGAAGATAAATCAGTTAGTATTGTGTTGAATTTAATGAAATGAAAATAGAAAATTCATGTAGTTGATTCGGATTATTTGGGATTGAGACGTAGTTGATTACTTGATTTGTCTGTGCACTATGTTGCTGGAGTCTACAAAAATGTAGATGGTTTTATGTCAGATGCTCCAAAAGTAGTGCATTTTCGAAGGATCTCAAACGGGTGTAGCAGTATTTTTGGAGAGTTCGAGCAACATAGTCTGATTAAAAATGCATTGTGGAAGGGCATACCTATTTAAAAATGAATTTGTTGAGTAGCTAATTCTAGCTTAGGGTATAGTAGAAATCATAGTTTGGTTGGTTGATTCTGAGCTCCGCTCTGTTTAAGTTTTTCTGGTTGGTATTTTAATTGGATGTTCTGTACTAGTTGATCATTGGAGCTAGAGGAGAATTGGTTGTGTAGGCCATTTTCTTAGTTTGATGATTTCCAGGTGTTCATGATTCATGTGCACCCTGACTTCTTTTGAACACTGTACCTACTCCAACTTTTACGAAAATCCAGTTCTTTTATTAGTTTACTCATGCAATTTTGCAGGAATGGAATGTTCCAAGGCCTATGCACTCACATTTACTAAACAGGGCTTTGCAACAACAGACAGTGAGTAGAGTAGTCACTTCATTTGTTTTTAGCTATAAGATTGTTATGGAAGTTTTGGGACCATATATTCAAAATGTTTAGTAATTTAGTACCTTTCAGTCCAAAGCTCAAGAAGCAGAACTCTGGTCTCCCTTGCCTAACCAGGGATGGGAAGCCTGCGCTGATAAACAGGACACTCAATGTGAGTGTTGTACCCATGCTATTGTATCTTTTCTCTGCGTTATTAAGGGGATTCTGATTAGTAAATTCTGTGTTCAAACCTTTCTTTGATTGCATATGTTCTGTAGCATTGGGTAGGAAGTCCCAGGGGTACATACAGGTGTTTTTGGATGGAGGACTGAACCAACAGAGAATGGGAGTATGTAATTTTCTGTCACGATGTTGGTTAATTTCCAGATTGTTGATGTATATTACTTTAGGGGAGCTTTAGTCTCATAATGATTTATTAGTTGTTTACTTGCTCCCATGATAGATCTGTGATGCAGTTGCTGTTGCCAAAATTTTAAATGCAACACTTGTAATTCCGTATCTTGAAGTAAATCCAGTTTGGCAGGATTCAAGGTATTTAGTTTCAGCCATTGCAGCATCCATTCTCTACATACTTTTAAAGTTTTATGTGAAGTGCCTTTTTTCTGGATTGATACTGCTTATCTGAAGTGCTTTTCACAGTTCCTTTGCAGATATATTTGATGTTGATCACTTTATTAGTGTCTTGAGTGGTGATATTTCTATAGTTAAAGAGATTCCCAGTGACTACTCCTGGAGTACCAGAGAATATTATGCAACAGGCATACGTCCTACTAGAATTAAGACTGCGCCTGTACATGCTTCTGCTTCATGGTACCAGGAGAATGTTCTGCCTGTAATGCAGGGGTACTACTGAAATATAAACCTCTTTTTGAGACTTATACTGAATTACTGACGAACTATTCATAATATTGCACTTGAAATATGTCCTACTTCTGAGAAGTTTTGTTTTTGACTAGGCATGATGGTTATATTGATGCAAGTGATTCGACATTCATTCATTTCTTTATGTGTTTGTTGCTTCCATGTTAAATGAGTTGCAACTATCAATTTAACATTTAAGTATTCTCATGATCATTTTCAATAGATATCATATTCCCTCAATTAAAGTGTCATCCACAGTTCTTTTTTTTGTCATAACACTACCATAGATGCATTTGTAACTTTTTTTATGGTCAGATATACACAATATTGGAGTTATCAGAAACTATCAAATCCTCTCAAAGATGTGAAATCAATTAATCAAAATGGACTCCGCATTTACTTGGCTCTGAGAGATCGACATTAACAACCTCATCCCACCCCCTTGGGCAACGAGAACTTAAAAAAGAAACAAGAAAGAAAATGATTGAAATATCGGTCACTTGCATCAACAAAGCAATATCACATAAAGACAGCCATTGCCCGTGCTCATAGATTTTCAGTTTTCTAGCTAACACATTACACAGTGGTCATTACCAAATGCATTTTTGTAGGCTTGATTTAACTGGGACACTCTGCTTTCAACAATTGAATGTAGTACAAATTTCTCTTAGTATGATAACACTTGAACTCACAACAAGACTAATTTCTTCTTTCTTCCAGCTATGGGATTGTAGCTATAGCTCCATTCTCTCACCGTTTGGCTTTTGATAACCAACCTTCAGCCATCCAGCATCTGCGCTGTAAGGTCAACTTTCACGCTCTAGTTTTTGTTCCCCACGTCAGAACATTAGGCGATGCACTCGTCAGTCGTCTGCGTAGCCCTCCTCGTCTGGATAACGCATCAAGTGCTATACACTTCCACAATAGGGAAAATGACAGAGCAGGAGCTGGGAAGTATGTTGTATTGCATCTTCGCTTTGATAAAGTATGATTATCTTCTACCTTGCTGACTCAATTCCATTCTTACAATCATAGTCTATGTTGAAGTGGAGTGTGTTATGGGATCTTTGGTACAACTATGAGGGCATATTACTGTATCAGTGAGTTTTATGTAAATTTTCCATGTCTATGTTAGTGAAAAGACACCATTACATGAAGGTTCAGTAAACTAAAGGCGATCTACAATAATTATCTGTCAGCCAACATAGGGTAACTAGGCCTGTAAATGTCTCCAAGTTAAGAAAGTTAAAGCCCGTCTTGTTTCACTAGAATTCAGTTGGATACCTTCAATTTTGATCCATCACCATCCATTAATGGCGACAAATAAAATAGCTTTTGTGCAAGACGAGGATTTGTCGTTTAATGCATTTGGGTATTAATTGTCTGGAAAATGTTTTTTAAACAGGATATGGCTGCTCACTCAGCTTGTGATTTTGGTGGCGGCAAAGCTGAGAAACTTGCTCTTGCAAAATATCGGCAAGTACTTTGGCAAGGGAGAGTGCTAAACTCCCAATTCACAGATGAAGAGTTAAGAGGCCAAGGGCGTTGTCCATTAACTCCGGAAGAGATAGGACTCCTTTTGTCAGCCTTGGGATTTAACAACAGCACACGCCTATATCTTGCTTCCCACAAGGTGTTATAACTATGATATTACTTATTCCTTACAAAGAATGATGTGTTCCATTGTCAACAATAACTTAAGCACTCTCTGGACTTTATTCTTATCAGGTTTACGGTGGAGAAGCAAGGATATCAGCTCTTCGCCAGTTATTTCCATTTATGGAGGACAAGAAAAGCCTTGCTTCTTCTCATGAACTATCTGAAATAGAAGGAAAAGCTTCTTTACTAGCAGCTGTGGATTATTACGTGAGCATGCAGAGTGATATATTCATTTCTGCCTCTCCCGGCAATATGCACAATGCACTGGTAACTAAATTGTACATCAGAATGCCCGATTAATTATTCTAGTCTAGTCTAGTCTGTTTTAGTCTTGTTTATGCTTTGAAAACTAACCATGGGTCGGGATTGTCAACTCTCAGTTGGGGCATCGAGCATACAAGAACCTTAAGACTGTTAGACCAAACATGACATTGCTAGGCAAGCTCTTCCTGAACAAGACTATGGAGTGGTCTGAATTTCAGCAGGCAGTACAGCAGGGTCACAAGAATAGACAAGGACAAATGCGGATACGCAAGGAGAAGCAGTCAATATATACTTACCCTGCTCCTGATTGCATGTGTAAAGCTTAATTTGACACCACTTTTGAGGTTGTAATTTGATTATACGTGATATTTACGTGTATATTTTGTTATGTTTTTGTATTCTAGGATCTTTAGTGAATACAGCACCATAATGATCAAATTCCATATTATGAATGATCATAGTTGATAATTAAATGTGTCTAGTTACCTAGGATATTGACAGCATGGTGAATATAATGCACTATCATCTTTTCTTTTAGGGAAAATGCTCAAATATGTCATCGAACTTTGAGAAATGATTCATTTATGCCGATCTTTAAAAGTTTAGCTCATCTATATTATTTCTGTTTGCATCCATGCCATTATTTGTTAATTGGAAATAATTTCGGTTTTGCAAAATCATTTATTACACATGGTCAATTATGACTCGGTCGCGTCATAATTAAATCAGTTTTTTAGAAGGGAAAAGGATAAAAAATGTCTGAATTTTGAGAAAAAAACTCATCTATGCCTTTCATTAAAAGTTTGGCTTGTCTATGTCATTTCAATAAAAAATAGTGAAATGGAGGAGCCTTTTCTCAAAATGAAAAATGATATAGATGAATCAAACTTTTTAACGAATAGCATAAATGAACCTTTTTTGAAAATTCGATGACATATTTGAATATTCTCACTTCCGTGTATTTTCTTTGTCTGGTTTTTAACCACAGCCAGGTAATAAGTTCATCCTACTGAGTACTGTAGTAAAATAAGACTCCAAAGTCTGCTGGAGTTTATGGTAGAACAGAACAATTGAATTGCAAGCTAAAGATGGTGGATGGTCAGACCAAGCCTTAAGCTAAAAGTTAGTGGTATTATTGTGTCTTCATTGATCATCACCAAATGCTAAATACAAGCCAACTACTGCTCCACAATTATATATAATAAAATAAATTTCATGAGAAACATTTACAGTGTGCACAATGCAAGCTCTAAAAAATAGCCTTAGCGCATCATTGCACATTGCTCAACCTTCAAATAATCACCTTTCGCGTTCTTTCTGGTCATTTGATGTACTTTGTGTGCTTGGAGCTCCTGGCATCTTATCGTCCGTCTTATCTTTGTGTGAGTTGGTTGAGCTATTACCATTCCGGCAGGCAGCTAACTCTTTTGATTCCGAGTCAAAAAATGTTGGAGAGGGAGAAGGTGGAGCCGTTTCGTCCTCAATTGGAAGTGTTAGTTTTGACCCTTCCAGTGCAACACCAAGAACAATGTTGTCTTCTAACATGGGCCTTCCAACTGAAGGTGGTGAAGAAATTGGTCTTTCGGTATCTTGTTGTGCCTGTGAAGCAGAAGACGCTGCATCTGTCTTCTCAATGTTGGTATCTGATGTCAACCCCGGGGGGTCTCCAGCAACTTGGTTTTTCTCAGAGTTGCTTTTAACTGGACTGGTAGATCCTTGTTTTAGTGATTTTCCATCTGATGGTGAAGTTGCTGCTTTTAAATCACCATTAGCATTTGATGCTGATGCGGCCTTATCGACTTCCTTCTCAACGAGAGTTGATGGCTTGCCATTTGTGTCATCAGCTGTCCGTGATGTACTTGGTGCTTCAACCTTTTGGTCTTTTTCTTCATCAGATTGTACTGAACGAGCTGAAGCTTTTGCTTTATCGTCACTACTGATCTTATAAGAAGGCTCAATGAGGAGGACTTGGCGGTTAGGCCGGTTACGAGAAAAAATGGAATCAGCAAATGGTACATCATCCACATCAATCTCGCGAGATGTTTTCTGCACAGTACGAATAGGTGTAGCAAGTCGAGCACGATGATGGCTGATTACTCGAAGGAGATCCAGCAATATAACTTCCTGAAAACCAAAAGTTGGACAGTGAGAATCGTTAGCAGGAAGTTACTATTTTCCTAATAGACCTAAGTACCTCAACTGACACAAACACACACCACAGATGGAGATCAATAGAAAAGGCCTCAAGCTAGAAGCATATTGGATCAATGTATACCTGCAATTTGGAGTTACAGTTGGAAGATACTGCACTATAGTTTGAACCAAATAACTACAGATACTAAATATGCTTATCAACATTTTGTATTACTTCCGAAAGTTGGTATCAAAATATCAATTTCACATTTTTCATAGTTCATGTAAGCTTCATTTATTACTCCTTATGAGAGTTGGCTTTGGCATCACAATATAACAAACTAGTCCCACCGTAGTTTACATGAAAACAGTTCTGGCAAAGGTAAGACGAGCAGGAGGAACAGACGTACAGAGGACAGACGGGACAGTGAATGCATAAAGCATATAGAATGTGCATCATCTAAAATCAGGGCACTAAGTGAAAGAGCTTATACATGACCAAGTATAAATTGATTAAGTTGTGGCGGTTGGTTAACTAGCAGTACTTTAATCAAAGATGTGATTTACAAAGTTAGACTTAGGACTACTTCATTGAAAGAAAGGATAAAACTTGTACCTTTACTCGGAGGTACTCTTCAAAACGAGGAGTCTTCACAAAGCAAGAAATCAGTATCTGTTTCACATGCAATGATTACAAAAGTTGAGTCATACTATTAAAAAGGAATCAATACCTTAGACTTCTAATGCACAATATGTAAAACAAAAAATTGCCAAGATTAGATAACATGTACAATTAGTACAGAAGACAGGTTGACACACTTGCACAAGAAATAAAGTGATCCAGCTAAGATGCGGCTAGAAGTTCCCACTACTTGCACTAAGCTCTGCACTTTGACGGCTAACTCATGTCAAGTGTTAGTCAGAGTTAAAGGGGTTTCTATCTTACTCTTTATATGCATCTTCACCCTGGATAACGAGGATTTACTTATTCAGGGTGAGAATACAGTCTCAAAAAGCATAATTGAGAGAGATCCTTCACCCCTTATCAGTCTCTACCGGTCTCACACATTTCTTCAAATAGGAAAGAACAGCTCAAATAGGGATGAAAGAAATCAAACGGGGGGATAAGAAGCAGTTAGCCTTCTTAACATTTTGTCAGAGGGAACGAGGTGAAGAAAGTGGGCAAAACAACAAACAGTACTACTGTAATCCCACAAGTTGGGTTTGGGGAGGGTGGTGTGTACGAAGCCCTACCCCTACCTTGTGAAGGTAGAGAGATTGGTTTTGATAGACCCTCGGCTCAAGTAAAGCAAAGTAGGCAAAACAGGCTAAAATAAACAATCAAGGAAGGAAATCATATAGATAAACATTCATGACTAATCCTACATATTTATGTTTCTATAGAATCTTAATAAATCTAACACGGCGCAAAATAGATGATTCGGCGAACTGAGATGCCATTATTGGTCAAGCCTATAACTCGTGTAGACAATATCAAGACCATAACTAGTTGCATTACAGAATAGCTGTCAATGCAGTTTACCACTGTATTTCAGGCAATGAATAAGATAGCTAAAGAGGTACCACCTACCTTAAGAGCCTGATTCTCTGGATCAACGTTATCCAGAAAAACTCGTCTATGTAATCGTTGCTGTTCCACCATAGGATGTTTCGACAAAACCTTCCGCATATCCGCAACAATGTTCTATACATGAAGGAGTCGTGAAATTCGCATCAGCCAACAGAACTATTTATTAAAAATAGGAGGATTGGATCTTATTTAACTATAAATTTTGATTCACTAACATTGATCTTATTCACATCCAAGTGGCTGATGGCAAGGTGAGTCTTGATCCGCCAATGAGTCCTCTGAGTAAGATTCCTGACGATATTCACTGAAAATTTGTGATTTGGTATATGAATTGCTTCACGATCATCACCTCTTATAACTGTTGGTGACCACCAACCTACGTGCTAAACAACAAGAAAGCAGTCATGCAACAGCTCAATCCGATGATTTAGCTCTCTGTTCAACTTATTCAGCACAAATAGATTTTGTTAGTTGTTACCCTACCACAGCTTTATGCAAATCTTTGCATATCAAGCATGCAATACTTCTTGTTATTGTAATTGTTTTTATGTTTCTTATCATCTACTCCTTTGTCCCTAATTACTTGTCCACTTTTCCTTTTATAGTTATCCCTAATTACTTGTCCATTTTCACAAATCAAGAAAGGACAACAAATTGTTTTTACCTTTTATACCCTCAATTAATTAGTTTGAAAAAGGTAGAACTTCTTGAAAATTTAAATTATCCACTTTATAATTAATAGGGGTAAAATGGTAAACTCGCTATGTCAATTATTGTTTTCTTAATAAGTGTGTCAATTCAAAAGTGGACAAGTAATTAGGGACGGGGAGTAATCGGTGGCAGGACCAAATAGTTACCTCCACTGTGCCAGAGACATCATATCCCTGTATCTTAGTCTGTATCCAGTCATTTAGAACAAAGGGCCTTGTTGCATGGATCATTATGCTCGAGAGGAAGTTTGTAAGTATCTGAGAACCAACAGAGAGTTTATAAAAAATAAGTTGGTCTAGTGCAAGTGGCAACAAGAATTCTATCCAGAAAAGAAAAATAAAGGAAATGTGAATAGCAGAAGTGATATCCAACCAACCAATACTGAGAAAGTTCTAAATAAGATGGAGAAAAGTATAAGAGTTGATTTAGCAGCACCTAGGAATTCAAAATAAATGCTCAGATTACCTCACGACCAGCAAGAGTGAGCAATACTGTCCCAAGACCCCCAGCTGTCAGCCACTTCTGTGTAGAAAAACCAAGCAATTCCATGAACAATGAAACAGCTGCAACCCATACTGCAGTATATATAGCTTTCCCTGCAAATTCGAACCCCATCTGCAAAGAGCGAGACACATATTTGAAGAATAAGACTTTGATCAAAGAAGGCAACAATGAGCGATAGTAAAAGGTACATAAAAGAATATTTTGCTGCATATGTTTCTTTTGAGGCAATTTTAATCCTTAGAGTTTAATTGTTGTGATAGTTTATTAGATTACATAAATATGGACAGGAAAGGTGTAAAAAAATATTACAGACTAGTGTATGCTGCTGCCAAACTAACATAAGCCTCCGTTCTGGAGTTAGATCCTAATCAGTTAGCCAAGAACGGAATTTCTTTGGAAAAAGAACATGGTCTTGCAGAAAGGGGAACCAACTAACAGCCACCGACAAGCTTTCGACAGATAGGTAAACTGTTTCCAGTTATTTAGTTGCCGTATTTAGCATTAGCTTTAGGTGATGTTTAAATATCTATATGGAGTTTGATCGTAAGCATTTGTGCTTTTATCAAGGTTTTAAAATCTCCAAGCTTAAACAAATTGTAGTAAACGTATAATTCCCAGACATACATTTCTTGCATCAGCAGGGTCTTTTGTCTCCACGAGGAATTTTTGTGTTTGCTGAATCAAGCTGCCAAAAGGATGATAAAGATCAACTTCGCGTAAAAAGAGAGAAACTAATCACCATTACATCATTAAGTTATTAAGAAAAAACAAGAGTGTGATGATAAGCTGTCATGTTATGACCAAGAGCAAGAATAAATAAACTTGTCAACTAATGCATCCAAAAATCAAAATTTGAAAGCAAACATATCACCTAGATAAACAGTAGGCAAGTGCCATCACTGTCGATAATGATCGTATAAAATTAAGAAATCTTTGCTTGACTGCCTGGCTAGGAACTGTAGGTAGAACCAGTGGATCTATTGCTCTGCAAACATTCAATACCAGCAGCATGAGCGCTTTATAAGCATATATCTAACTTTATTTCAACTTTGTTTAAATTGCACTGCCATTTAACCTGCATATAAGTATTGCTCCAGTCCATAAAAGCACAGGTTTAAGATAGGAAGCTGTAACATAATGCCAGCTACTCTGTTTCCAATTGCTATCACTTTCCTGCAAGAATATTTTCAGACAAAGCTTTAATTTGAGAACAGATAATGATGTATACAACTTGCAGCAAGCCAGCAAGAAAGATTTTCTAGAGAAGCCAGTACATGAAGGAAAAGCTTTCTTCCAAAGCGCATCAGTGGAGTGAGACCCCATGCAGCAAAAACAAGAACACCAATGGCCGGAATCAGCTGAAGCATAAGTGGGCTTCCATGTATAGTACTTAATGACCTGCAAAATAAATTAATAATTGAATAGGTACCACTTTGATCAAATTAATATTGGGTCATGGATGGAGGATAAATAGAGTAGGTGGGGTTGCTTTAATCAGGAGTGATGATTCCACTTTCAAGTAAAGAAATCGTCAGACGTTTAATTTGACAGAAAATCAAGATCAAGATAAATTATAAGGCTGAAGAATGGGTTTTGATTTGTGAAAAAAAAAAGAATTTATGCTCATTGAGAAAGAGATTCTAATCAATTACTAGAAACTTCATTGGTGATAGGAGTTGCATTATCGGATGACAAGAATCAGTTATAAAGAACTCCGAGATCTAAATGTCCATGCAACTTGATAAAAGATAATAAATATAGAACCATCTACCTTTTCCAAATCAGTGTTGCTGTTTCCAGAACTTGACTCTCATATCCTCCACCTGGCTTTAGCAAGGAGCGGCATAGTAATATATTACATCTAGTTGGTGAAGGATGGGAAAACAAAGGCCTGTGTACAGTATTCAAAAGGTAGATGCTCCAAGGATCCTGCCGCTGAAGATGCAGTACACCACATATCAAGTGTCAATGAGACAGTACAAATTATGAATCAATCTACAACCACGACTTATAATATAGTTTAAGACAGACTTTTGTAGAATAATTGCAGCAAATGCTCCTCTTACTTCATTCAACTTTCAAAACTTCCAAGAATATATAAAAATATATCATAAACATTATTATTATTATTATTATTAGCATTATTATTATTATTCTAATAAGTAGAGCTATAAACAAGCTGACTTGAGTTGATTATTCAATAAGCTTGCTCAATTATTATTATTCTAATAAGTAGACTATAAACAAGCTGACTTGAGTTGATTATTTAATAAGCTTGCTCAATTGTTATAACAATATCAGCTTGAGCATACTGAATTCAAAAGAACTCAAGTTCTAACTCGAATTAGCTCGATACACCACAATTCCAGCTAGAACCAGTCTCAGTTTATTTATCTGCAAATACACTTATCAAATCGAACTTTACAAATGCAAATACACTTGCGTTAAAGGCACATCACATTCTTAGGATTTCCTAAAACTTCACACATTATCAAGCTTTACGATTTGATCACAAGCCAAAATAAGTAAATTCATCTAGTTAACAAACATGAATTTGAGCTAAAGACTTTCAATATTTAGATAAGCAACCCAAGACACGCATATTTAAGTTAAGCTAAGTGTGTCTGCCAAACTCAACCTATTAATGGAACTATTCAAAATCATGTCAAGTACATAAAGCTTAGTTTTCTCGAGTCAATTTCATGATGTTTAGGCAATGCAATGAAGTAAAGGAATCAACTTCTTACAGAATAAGATCAACAAAAACTTGAAATAATTGAGAAGTCCATGATATACAACAACAACATACCCCGTGAAATCCCACGATGAGGTCTGGGGAGGGTAGAATGTGTACACAGACCTCACCATTACCCCGTGGAGGTAGCGAAATATAGAACCACGTTTATTTAATAAAATAATGACAACAAAGTGAGTCATCAAAAAAGCAAGCAAAGAAAATGAGGAGGGGTGAAAATTAAAGGGACTTGTGGTGATTATAATCCAACCCTAATCATACCGTAGAATGTGATGACAGAAATATGCTGCAAGAATCTGTCTGACTCCTGCTCATTGTGCCCTACGAAAAAACAAAAAATTAAGAACTGAGGACGTCCTTATTTTATCAATAAACAATTAACGACTTCATTGACTCTATTGATATAGTAAAAACTAAAATCAAATACAAGAATCATATTGTACCTTAGACTGACCGCTTAATCCACATTTCCCGTGAATTCCCAATTCACGGGGCAGCAGCAGTGACACAGAAGCTGCCATTTTCTAATATGCTTAAAGAAATGACACCCAAAAGTCACAGTGTTAACGTGCATATGGTAAGAACCTTTATCTTCTGAACCTACAAAAAGCATCAAGCCATCAACATCAAATTAAGCAAGAAGCAACCTGCCTAACAGTAAGCATAAAGAAAGCCTCCTCCTTTAACTGATTTATTAGGTCTCAGTTATCCAACACAGTAATAGATTTGCAATAGTGTCTTCCTCTGGCACACTCACTACCTTAAATATAGCTGAAATTCTTTTTGACATTATACACACAGGCACACACTAACTCTCCACTCATTGTCACAACAGATTAACATGTGCAGTGGTAGTCCTCTCCCACCTAGCACTCTGACCAATCGATTACACAAGCTTTTTGATCACAGAAATATCTAAAGTAAGACTTCGAACTGATGTCTATCGAAACAATTTATCTACCTCCTATCCTCCCCACAACCTACTTTGAGAGATTACACTGTGTTATTGAAGACTTCACTCCAACATATTTCATATATCCTATCACTAAGCCACGCCACGCCACATCAAGCACAATTACAAGTTAATGCATAAAACATGACGACAAAAAACTAAACACAATCAACAGTTAAAATTACAGCATTGCTACTACATCACACACTCACAAAGATCTTCTCCTTTCCTTCTTCACTTACCTAAACAAACTCCTAAATCTTAAAAAAAACAAAAAAAAACTCAACCATCAAACTTAAAAAAAAAAAAAAAAACTTAAATTTCACATCAACAACAACAAAAATGAACCATTAATCCTCGAATCAAGGTAATTACGAACCTCAAAACCAATAAAATCGATGATATTAGTGAAGCAACTTTACTCAAAATCAGCTAAAATCATCTGGAATTGGTAATAGATCTTCGTTTATCAATGGAATGGCGGAGGAAGATGCTGGGCAACACAGAAACACCGACGGCTACAGTTGCGTGAAAAACTGAAAGGAATATCTGTTTTGGATAATTCACCACGTTTACACCCTCTTACGTGGCTCCATTCATTTCATCTTCTTACTACTTTTAAATACAAAGAGTTCTCAAAATTAGTTTATTATCGAAATTCCAATGATACATTTTAATTAAACTAACGTTTATTATTTTCAGAACTCACTTATTTTTATAATGTATATATTTATGGGAAACTTACATAAATATACTATAATAAAAAAATATTTAACATTTATAGCAATAATATTTCTTTTTCACTTGATCACTTTTAAGTCATTTATAATACAAGTTTAATTCATATTACAAAGAACAATTTTTTATTCACATATAATACAAATTTTAATGATAGATAATTCATTTATCACACATTTTAATACACTTATAATACAATGTGTCAAATTTTTACCAAACAAACATAATATATTTTTAAAAAATAATTATAATTCATATATAATTCATATATATTGCATACATAATTCACTTTTAATACATTATGCAGATTTAACATAGTATTGCTATAAATGGTAATAAATAAAAAGTATTGCTAAAATTAGTAATTATTTATTAAAATGTATCAATTCATATAATTTTTCTTATATTATCTATTGTCTTACGTAACTCATTTATCTTGTAATTTTATATACGTATTAATTTATGTGGCACACTCTGTAACTTTATGCAATTGAGGCGCGTTGAAGGTGTTTGGGTATCTTGTAGCTAAAAGATGTATAAAATTATATATAAAAAAATAGATCGGGGTAATTGGATTTTAGTTTAGTTAAGGCGTGTTTTTGAAATTTCAGTCATAATATAGGAATTAGTTATGTCTTATACCAATTTATTTTAAAAAGTAGATGAGAATTAGAGTCTGTTTAGATTGACTTAAAAAAATAAAAAATAAAACTTAAATGATTTTATCAATCACTTTCTAAACACTTTCTAACTTATTTTTATATTTTATCAATCACTTTCGAAAGTCAAAAACCGACTTAAACATAAGTTTAATTAACTTTTAAGTTAATACAAACACTATCAATTTGTGTTTAATTAATAAATTTTTAAAAAAAAGTTATATTTAAATAAAATTAGAGTTACGCGTATATTAATAATTTTGTGTATTAGTTATATCATATTCGTATAATTTGTATATGAAATTAGTATAGCTATACCAATTAATATTGTATCTGTATTTAGTTAATACCTACCTAACACAAATCAATAATCCAACGACCTTAGCCATTTCTCAAAACGGTCGAAATCAGTTTATTCTGACCAATATTTATTATAAAATAGTTCTTTTAGGGAAAAAGAAACATATTTTAAAATGTATTTTATGTACAAATTTAGAATAAATAAATTTTTTTAATTGATTTATTATGCATATGATTGTCGAAATAAAATATCAAATATACTTGTAATAAAGAAAAATGGAAGAAATTGCGTCAAATTAAAAGTTGAAATAAAAATATATGATATTATTCAAAAATATTTATTTTTCTTTAGAAATACTTTTAACATCTGTATCTTACGGTTGTAAATTAAATAAAATGTTTTTCAAATGGAAAAGTCAAATTCAAAAACATATTTGACCAAACAAGTTACAAATTTGGTCTATATTCACGATTCACAGGCTAAAATAAATTTATCATTATTTACTCGAGTAATATAAGAATAAGAAAATTAATTAGAAGGTAATTTTATCTTTTTCTTGTTTTAAATGATGAGATATTTTTTGGCCCTTAATAAGGATAAGATTGGGCATGAACCCTATGGATCTTGGTGGAACTTGAACATCAATTTTGTAGACAAGTCATGTCATGTACTTGTTTATAATTTTCTCACAACTTTTGCATGTCATTTGGACACATATATATATACATAGAGAGCCACTAATCTTTTTCTTTTATTTTTTTAGTCGTGGTCGTATTTTTATCGTGACATCAATATCTCTAACTTATAAAGAGAGCGTTTAGGATTTTTAAAAAGTAAATTAAAAATATATCAAAATATGACGTGTTAGCATATAGAATCGTTATATATGTTAGGTAGATGAATATTTTATGGAGAAACACGCCTAAAAGCATTTCTTTATAAATATTTGCTCTAGTCGACTTTTAGGCGTGTTTTTGTTACAACTGGGTAAATAGTTCAGGTAGAAAACTCACATTCTCAAACATATTTTTTTGACCTTTAACTCTCTCTCTTTATGCTCATTTTTGGAAGAAGACTCTTAAGTAATTAAGTATATACTCAATAAAGAAAAGTTGTTTTCGATAATCATTGGAATTACATAATTGAAAATTTATATAATTGCTACTTTTGGTGTTAATACTATAAATGGGAGTGGATGGAGGACTACCTTAATTAAGGGTTTCGAGTTTAAATTTTGAATATAATAATTCTAATACGAATACTAACCATCAGATGAGATGAAAAGGAACATATGGAAAACAAGGACCAAGGCTGCTGCTAGTTTACCAATCAAATTTCAAACAAGTGGTCCATAGTTTCCATACCCTTGTTAATTGTTTTGTTATATAAGGCCAAACTAGTTGCCCAACTTTGCCTTGTTTTTTTGTTTATTTTCCCCTCTAAGTAAGAGCCCGTTTGGATTATTTTTTAAAAAAAATTATTTTAAGACAAAAATAAAAAGTATGAAGTGCATGATAGTTATATTTGGAGTGGTCATTTAACTTTTGTTCACTTTATTATTATTTCTTTCCGCAAAATAAAACATAAATAAAATATGAGTTAAATAAGGCGATCAAAATATAAAAGGGCAAAGGACATAAATCACATATTTTTAAGGCAAAATTATCATTTGTCTCTTATAAGTTTATAATTACAGAAATTCCTCAAACTGATACAATAATATAAGCGCTGATACATTAATCTGATGCGCGAGATACATAAATCGTTAAGTAAGATAAATTTTATTGTATACATGATACACTAATCTGATGTACATTTTATACATGATACACTAATCTGATGCATGAGATACATTAATCTTATACGCGAGATACATTAATTTGATGCGCTGATACATTAATCTGATGCGTGAAAATAAGGGATTTTGGGGATTCGTAAAACTAATAGGGTATAATGGTAATAAGAGAACTTAAAGGTGGGATTCTTGTCATTACGTTCGATCGATAAAACCAATCAAATCCAACCCGTTAGTTTGATGGTTGGGCTATGACTCTTAAGGCCCATTTAAAAATGAAAGTTTTCAGCTCAAACTAAATTAGTCCACTAGATTTTATACAGTAGAAAATTGAAAACTTATTACTCATTTATGATTGTTTTGAGTTGGTTTTGGTAAATATTGTTATAAGCTTGTTCGTAGAAAATAAAATATATTAGGTTTATAATTTTTTGAAGAATTAAGGTTGAATTTAATAATTGAAATAATTGACCTTGACATTTCAAAGTTAGTTTGGAGAGTAAAATATCTTACAATTAACGTGAATTGTGGTGCACCGGTGAGAATGTTTCACCCTTAATTAGAGGTCTCGGATTCGAGTCCTGAGTATGGATAAAATTATGTTGGAAGCGCCACTCCCGAATAAGCCATATACAGTGCGCGCTCCAAATTTAGTGAAGGCTCTAATTTGAGCTCCAGACACCGGGTAGAAAACTTGAATAAAATAAAAATATCTTAGCTATCCACTAAAAAAGAATTTACAAAAATAAAATATTAATTAAACAAAAAGAACAAAATAGAAGAACTCTAAAGTAACCAAAAGAACAAAAAGTGTGGTTATAACTTTTATATTCCCATTTGTTTAAATTTGTATGATTCCATGGTTTAAATTTGTATATTTGGGGTTAGCCTTTAATTTGCATATGAAATCATATTAATCCGTTTAGTTATTAATGCTTATATTATTATTATATTCTAGATCTACAATGACTTAAAAGTATTAATAATGTAATAAAATATGTTATGTTAGCTTCATTTTACGGAGATAAACAAATTTACATGGTTAAATGTCATATATGCCAAAATCAAATTGATCTTTGTGATATTTTATATTGATATATAAATTTATTCGTTCGATTTTAGTTAATATGTCATCTTTATCTTATATTATTCATGATTTATTATATTCTTTAATTTATATGTTAATGAACGTATCACTATTAAATTTTAAAGCTATATTGATCTGAAAGTATTATCATAACAACATACTTCAATTAATTTAATAAAATATGTTCAGACTTTGGACCACTTAATTTTATGTGAGATAAACTTGTTTACATAATATACGTGGGAATCAAATTGATATTCTAAATCGTTTCATACGTCTAATATAAGTTCATTTATCCGATTTTAATTACCTCTCTCAAGTCTCTAACACAGAATTAGAACTTTAGATTAACATTAATTTGTATACATTTATGGTAATTTGTCATAATCAACCTCATATAACTAAACAAAACTCAAATAATTCACAATCGTGTGGAAGACACACGTGCGACTCACACGCACAGCACGTGACAACTCAAACAAATTTGAATTTGGACCTAAAGCGCTATCTCTTTCTCCATTTTCAATTTAAACAACACTTCCCGTTACTCTTTTTTTTTTGAAACAGCATACCGCCCCCCTTCTACTCCCCCCTCCCCCCCCCCTAACGAGCATCTCAAATCTCTCATCGCAGGTACAAATTCAACGTCTCGATCTTCCGACTGCGATTCGTTTCACCGGAGATCGAATCTCTCATCGGAAAGTTCTGTACAAATTACTGGCTGTGTTCACTAGGTAAGTTTTTTTTTTTTTTGGTTTTTGCTGTTTGTGTAGATGTATAGAGGGAGGATTTGGTTAACTTTCTTGTTTATAAGGAAGTATGGTTATTGTTGGAGCTTTAACTGGAATACTTGATAATTTAAGCGGCTTCATTTTTGCCGGAGGTTGAATCTAGGATTTAGCGTTTTTTTAGTGCTAATTGCTGATTGTGTTTATGAGTTGAGATTGTCATTACTGATTAGTATAGGATTTGGTTTGTTTTTGTGTATTTGGCGATTGTATAGTAGGAAAATGATGGATGAGGTGTTTGGAGCCCTAGCTATGGAAATGAGGGATGTGTAGCATTCGAGCTTGACTTTCTGCTTCATTTCCTCATTTCTATTATCGGTTTCCTTTTTTCGAGATTGAATATCTAATTGAGTGATATTCATATTTTTTTAGTTTAAATTTGTCATTGTTTTGATGCATTGAGGTAGAATTTTGGTTGTATACTGTGTTTTTTGTGATTTTGATAAGAAAATGTGGTTTGAAACCTCAATTGGAAATTTTGATTGTTACAGTTAGTTTTTTTTTTTGGAGGAGCTTGGTTTTGGCTGATATTTATTAGGTGGTCTCCGAGCTGGATTTTCTGTTTCATTCAGTATATCTATATTGTGAACTGCTTCATTATGCTAGAGATTGGATTGAATATTTGTGCTCATTATTGATTGTATTCATGAGTTCAAATTTGTTACTTTCTTGATGATTGAGGTTGAGTCTTGTTACTTATTTTGTAATCTTCGTTGATTTGTCTGTGCATAGATGGAAAATGTGGTTTGATAACCCCAACGGAACCTTTGACTGTTTCAATTGGTAATTTTTTCTGAGGAGGTGTTGTTTTACTGCTATTCATTGTGTGGTCTGATTTATGATTGGTTTCTAGGATTGACATTGAGTGGCAATGGAGACTTCCGAGGCGAAAGACACGTCACAGTGTGTGAGAGTTGCTGTGAACATTAGACCGCTAGTTACTTCTGAGCTTCTCATTGGGTGCACTGATTGTGTCACAGTAGTTCCTGGAGAACCACAGGTGCTCTTACTTTATAGATTTTAGCTGGGGATTCTTTTGTGTAGTACCGTTTTTATGTTTTTAGTTGTCATTTGTTCCGGTGAGCATTTTTAATTTTACATAATTGCACTTGTAGCATTTGCAAAAGTTTTAGTAGTTCAGTGTTGAATTATTAGTAAATTTTATTGTGCCATGTTGTGGATAAATGAATTCCAACTATCATTTGATCGCAACATATGTATGATCTCTACACTGATTTGGCTTTTGTTGATGTTCTTGACCACAAACAGGTGCAAATTGGATCACATGTCTTCACATTTGATTATGTATTTGGGAGTGGGGGCTATGCTTCCTCACGTATATTTGATGAATGTGTTGCACCTCTTGTGGAAGCATTGTTCCAAGGCTACAATGGGACCGTGCTTGCGTATGGTCAGGTAAGGTGCCGGTATTTTTGCTCATTTCTTGGTCTGTTTTTTTAAGGTCTAATTTACTTGATTTTTTTCTGTTTTTACATGGCTCTATTTGATCTTGTTTATGTCCTTGAATTGAATGTACCGTTTTGACATAAAAGACTAACTATATACATTCTGCAATAATGTGCGTGTTGAAGACGGGCTCTGGGAAAACATATACAATGGGCACTAATTATAATGGTGAAGAGCAAACTGGTGGAGTGATCCCAATGGTTATGAATACTATATTCTCAAGAGCAGAGGCAATGAAGGAGTCAACAGAACTTTTGATCAGGGTATCCTTCATTGAGGTATGGAAAGAGAACTCCGGTATTTCATTCAATATATGTCCTTGCAAGGTAAAAATGATATGCCGTGCTTATCTGTCAATTTTTTGTTCTTGTAGATTTTCAAAGAAGAAGTGTTTGATTTGTTAGATCAAAATGCAATAGCCTTTTGCAAAACTGATGGGGCAGCGAAGCCTACAGGGGGGCCTGCTAGGGTTCCCATTCAAATAAGGGAAACTGTTCACGGAGGAATTACTCTGGCAGGTGTCACAGAGGCAGAAGTAAGGACAAAAGAAGAGATGGCGTGCTTTCTGTTAAGAGGATCAGTGGCACGAGCCACTGGAAGCACAAAGATGAATAGTCAGTCAAGGTATATACATCACCTTATGAATGACTTTGTTTGTTTTGAGTAGACCTTACTTAAGTTTCTCTTGTAACAAATTCTGGTTCTAGTTGTGGAGTTACCTGTTTTCTATTTATGTCAACAGTCGGTCACATGCCATTTTTACCATATCATTAGAACAAAAGAAATCATCCAATTGCTCTAGTGGATCAACGAATGATGATGGTGATGACATAATATGTGCCAAGCTTCATTTGGTTGACCTTGCTGGTTCAGAGCGAGCAAAGCGAACTGGAGCCGATGAAATGCGTTTACGAGAGGGTATTGACAATTATATTTTTTTGGAAATATGACTGCACTATGTATTTATTTTGTGAAGCTACCGTTTGAGTTGAGACATCACCAACTGGGATGGATACCCTCTCCTACTCCCAAGTCCTAGCTACTAAACATAAAATATGCATATCCAGTATTCATTGTTTGAGCATTCTGGTGTAGGCATTCATATCAACAAGGGATTGCTTGCTCTTGGCAATGTAATCAGTGCCCTTGGTGATGACAAGAAGCGGAAAGAAGGTGCTCACATCCCATACAGAGATAGCAAGCTAACACGTCTCTTACAGGTATGAATCTCCGTAGCATTCACTGGTTTCTGCTTTTAACTTCGATAATATTAAATAATACAATCAGCTGTAGTTGCTTTCTGCAATGTCTTTTATAATGTAATATACACTAAGCTGAATCACTTTTGGATGCCATAAGTAAGTACTTAACTTACAATCTGCTTTTCCATTTGAAGACCAAAATCAATTGGAGAGTTGCATACAGAGCTCTGCAGTTTTATCCTGGAGAGAAACCAAACGAAAGAAAAATAGCACAAGAATTCTAACTCTGACACTTGCATAAGAAAATTCTCTTTAAAACAGGAGCAATCAATGTTTAAATAATTGCTGGTTATTGGAAGTAAATGTTCTGTCAAATTAATTTGTGCATACATTTGTTTCAGGACTCGCTTGGAGGAAACAGCAAGACAGTTATGATTGGTATTTATTCTATTTACCATTAAAAGCAGTAGAAGTCTGTATTTCTGTTACCACAAGTATGCTGTTCTTACTCTACTTAAATGAATGCAGCTTGTGTCAGTCCTGCTGACACCAATGCCGAGGAGACCCTAAATACTTTGAAGTATGCAAATCGTGCTCGCAACATTCAGAACAAAGCTATTGTAAGTACAAAATTGCCTAGCAAGACAAACGTGAGTTACATTTTTGTTTCTGAACCTATTTTTTTCGCAGGTCAACCGTGACCCAATGGCAGCCCAAATGCAAAGAATGAGGAGTCAAATTGAGCAGTTACAAGCTGAGCTTCTTTATGTTCGTGGAGATTCTGGAGCGCCATTTGAGGAACTCCAGGTACAATATTCTCCTAGTGATTAAGGGTGTGCTTGTTATGGAGGAAAATATTTTCTAATTTTTTACCTAATGTTCGTTTGGTCAAGAAAATTTGGAAATCTTTTTCCTAGAAAACAAGTTTCTTAAAAATGAAGAAAATGACTTTTATAGTGGAAGTAGGGAAAACAAGTTCCACAAGTGGCATTCCGCATTGACTATGTCCTCCTTCCAAGTTCCAACACACCTCATTTTCATCCCCACCCCTGTAGCCCCCATCCCCACCACCCCTAGGAAAACAAGTTCCTTAAAAATGAGGAAAAAAACTTCTATAGTGGAAGTAGGGAAAACAAGTTCCACAAGTGGCATTCCGCATTGACTAAGTCCTCCTTCCAACACACCTCATTCTCACCCCCACCCCTGTAACCCCCATCCCCACCACCCCTACCTCCCGCGTCCACCTCTCATAGTATTTCTCTGGATTATATAACCCACTTGTTTTCATGAAAGCATTTCCTTCATACCAAACACACCTAAAGGACCGGAATTTCCAGCATTTCTAGAACTATTTGTGCATATTGGAGACACGTAGTGCTATTCTTGAGGGTCTACATTGCTATCTATCTGTACCAACCCATGATATGTTGGAACATGATAAGGATCCTGGATGAATGTGCTTGACAAGATATTTTTGACACATCAGTACTATCCCTTGATTGTTTGAGTTTCCATGTTTGTCGAGCAGATTCTTAAGAGCAAGATTTCTTTGCTCGAAGCAAGCAATGCAGAGCTACAGAAGGAGGTAAAAGAACGCCGGATTCGCTGCGAACAATTAACACAAAGTGCTATTGATGCCCAGGTTTGTTCACTTATTGTGAGCGATTTTTTTTAAAATTAATTGTGAAATGACTCGATTCTGGGAATCTCTTATAAGAATATAATATGACAGGTTGAAAGAGATAGACTAATCTTGAAGATTGAATCTTCTAAAAATGGCAGACCTTGGAATGAGATAGACAACTCTGATCAGGTTTGACTCAATTACTACTGATACTTATTTCACATTATTAGTAAATTAGCAGAATTGCTGATCTGGTTCTGGAGATCCCTTTCTCCTAGGATTTGGATTTGGTGAAAAAGTATGTAAGCAAAATTCAAGAACTAGAAGCAGAGTTGCTTCACTCACAAAGCACCAGTAATAATTCAAAGCATGGTGAACCTGTTGATTATCTTGGGTTAGACTATTCAGAGGATTCTGACATCAAAAGTGTAGATACAAATGGTAAGCAGTTATTAAATAATGCATGACGGGCAAATAAACATTTGATAAGCTGCTGTTTAGTGGGTGGTCTGGGTTGTCCCTTTTATTCATATCTTTATCTTGTTTTATTCCAGTAGTAATCACGTTGTCCAAGCCCTTTCAGGAAACTAATCTGATGCAAACTTTCTCTGTAAAGGTGAGGCTGAAGTGGAGGAGAAAGAACTTGAACACTCTTCTCTTCAAGAAAAATTGGATATGGAGCTTAAGGAGTTAGACAAAAAACTCGAACAGAAGGAGGTAACTTTCGCGAATTCTGATGCTATTTTATAAAAGTAGTTTATGGAAATTCAGTTAGGGAGCAGAAATCAAATTTTTGCTCTTCTATTGTTGACTCCTTATTTAACTTATTGCAAGAGAATCAAACTGCCTAAGCTTATAACTTTGGGAGACTTCTGGGACTTGAGAAGAGATCTACTTTAAAGGGGGTAGGCTGGAGAGATCTCTTAATGACCTTAGCTGTTTCGACAGAACAATGAGAGTCACCTGAGTAGTGCAATAGATATGTTCTCTTTAAGGGGAAATGCTATCGGATACATTCTATATGTGCCTTTTGTCTGATGACCTACTGTGCTTGAATATGTTGTCAAACTGCCCAATCTGATAACATCAAGATGATGCTGGTCTTTCTTAATATCATTGAAATAGGTGTTACCTTTAAGAAATGGGTGAAGGACTAGACGCCTTGGTACTTCTGTTTAAAGCATTAGACAGCATTTAAGAGGAAACAAAGGCCATAAAGCGGAGATTGCTTTATGCATTTACTATTAAGTTTTGCAAGTTTTTTGTTCCTTGAAATTTTCTTTTTGAGGCAACTCTTGGATTTAGTTGGTACAGTGTGAACAGCAATTTCAAAAAAATGTATTCACAATTAGTTATTGTTGCTTAATATTCATTTCACTTTTCTCTCCTGACTTCATGTCTCATTACTAAAGGCTGAAATGAAGAGGTTCGCCACAGTTGATACCTCAGTTTTGAAGCAACATTATGAGAAAAAGGTCCATGAGCTGGAACTGGAAAAGAAAGCTCTGCAGGTAAGCAATATGCTCTATCTGCTGACACTGAAGGTTTGTTCATGATTGTCCTTTTCTAATTATTGATTTTACGCTGGTGCAGAAAGAAATTGAATCTCTTCACCGCAACCTTTCTAACATTTCCTCAAATTCTGATGAAAGTGCTCAAAAATTGAAGGAAGATTATCTTCAGAAATTAAATCTTCTAGAATCACAGGTAGGCTTCTAAAATGTATGCAATAACTCAATCCTCCCCCAGTCACCTGTGAGGAAAAAAACATAAACTATACAAAGAAAAACATTTGCCTCGTATAATTCATTGCATCTGCAGGTTGCTGTGTTGAAGAAGAAACAGGATGCTCAATCTCAGCTTTTGAGACAAAAACAGAAGAGCGATGATGCAGCAAAACGTCTTCAGGATGAAATCCACAGAATTAAGACACAGAAGGTACTAATTATTATATATGTCAGGCACTTTTGATTGTAAAAGAGTATTTCTTTTCATGCAGTTGATTCATTTTTCTGTATCTAGGTTCAACTACAACAAAAGATGAAACAAGAATCTGAGCAGTTCAGGTTGTGGAAAGCTTCAAGGGAAAAAGAAGTTCTTCAGGTATTGTTAATTTAATTTTTGAGTCTTAGTTCACAGGTTTTGCGTATGAAACTTGCATTCATGTTTAGTTGAGATCCTAAATTTTCTTTCTTCCCGTGAAAATCCCGGACAGACCTGTCATAAATAAAATTTGTTCCTGCAGTTGGAAGTATAATCCCCCCCGCCCTCACTCTCTCTGTGCGTGCTTGCACCAAGTCTCGCTTATGGTTTATCCCTATTTTGTTCAAATCATCTAATGAGCGTATTTCTCTTTTAATTATTAATGTGCAATGACGTTTTTCATTTGACTTTGCCTGTTTTTGTCTGTTTATTTTTTCTTTTCTTAATGACAATGTTTGTTCATTTTCTTGATTATCAAAGAAGATGTATACATGTATATATATATAGCACAGTATCTAGTATCCAGAGGCTAAACTTCCTTTTATTACTGAGAAGTTCATTCTTTTTGTGACTAACTGTCTGTGTCATGTGTTGTCTGAACAGCTTAAGAAGGAAGGAAGAAGGAATGAATATGAGATGCATAAGCTCTTGGCACTGAACCAGAGGCAAAAGATGGTAAAGAAATAGCTTGTTAACCATTCTGCTTTTAAAGTGTCACGTGACTTACCTTGAATGGTATAACAGGTGTTGCAGCGGAAAACTGAAGAAGCTACTATGGCCACTAAACGACTTAAGGAGTTGTTAGAGTCTCGCAAAACATCACGTGATAATGCGGGCTCTGGAAGTACTAGTGCTGCAGGATTTCAGGTATCAGTGCCAAAAAGGGGTTATTTTTGCATTTGTTTTTTAATCATAAAAGATGTCTTGTCTTTTGTAGTTTACCTCTAAATTTCCTTCAACAGTGAGATTACAAGACCATTCTTCTTGTTCATAGAATGTATCATCAAGATCTTTGGGAACATAAATTTTCGCACCCAGTTAATTATCTGTTTTGCCATACAGGCATTGATGCAAGCAATTGAACATGAACTTGAAGTTACTGTCCGGGTGCATGAAGTGCGGTCAGAATATGAACGCCAGATGCAGGAGTAAGTTCGTGAATTCATTATGATTGGATGAACTTGCCAATGTTTTGTATTTAGCACTTGAAAGTTTTTTGGTTGTTACCTTTCTGTCCAGATTGTATGCATCTACTATTTCAGTCTTTTGCACTTAAAGGCATACATTCTTTTTGGCAAATATCAATGAACTAGACTTCTTCCCTGCATTCCTTCCTTCCCAGAAAAAGCCATTTAATTTGGCTGGTTGTAAAAATATTTGATTGAATAAATACCACTTCGGTAGTTTTCAAACAATTTCAATGTTGGACCATGCCAATCCATTTGAGTCCTGGCCTCAAGATCTCGATTCTTGCTTACTGTTCAGGGAAACATCCTATACTATAGTTCAAGTCATTCGCCTGTCTTTTTAATCTCCTTTCCTGCCTTCATCATTTGATGCATCCTTGAAGTCCTTCCTGTAGTGGGAATGTGCAATTAGGTGACAGAATGACTTACGTCTAACATATGTGCATAACAGAGTGCTAAGTGGTGGGATAAGACATTAGAAGTGATGGAACACATTTTTGTTATTGTGTAGCATTAGGAGTTGGGTCGTTTGAAGCACCACTAGTGATCAATAAACTTGGCAGCAAAGTTGACATGATTAGGTTTCTAAGAGCTAAGATAATGTGACTGGTTTAGGGTAGGGATTCTTATGGATCGGACTGGGATTTGTAATATATCTTTATGGCTCAAGACCATAATATACGTAAATGGTGCCAAGATAATTCTCTGACTTGGTTGGGGGAAATGAGAAAAATAGGAACTGTATCAGTTCGTATTCTTTCTGTCCACTGGCAACTAGATGGATAAGATTATCTTCTTACCAAATCCACCCACCTCACAAATCTACAATACGAACCTTAGCTCCTTCTCAGTAGTTCAAGGTTGTTCAGTCATTTACTCTCTCCATTTGGAAACTGTATCTAGCCTTAAGCCAAGATGGATGCAGGCGGTGAAGGCTCATTTTTGTAGCCTATGATCTTTGAATATTTCATGTTTTTGTGTATGTTTCATGCAGATCATATATTGGATTAGTAAAAAATGGCCAGTTTCTCACACACTTTCATGTTTCTATTATTAGAGTTTATTTTTTAATATTTGTTATGTAGTATGTTCTTTATATGCTCTTTATTAAATAATTAAAATAAAACAAAGCATAAAAGGCAGAGCTTGTCATGCAATTTTGTTTCTTTCATAATTTGTGACATTTTGAACTACAGGAGAGCAAAAATGGCCAATGAGGTTGCTGAGTTGAAGCTGAAAACCTTGAGGTGAAACCTTTATTGTCAATTAGTTCTGTGAAGTGTATTCTTTCTGCGAAGTGCATTTTATATTGCTTATACTCTTATTAACTTAAATACTTCTATATAATTTGCTTTTGCAGTGATTTCCCCCAGAAAATGTCTCCGGGTGCAAGAAATTCCAGGATATTTGCACTTGAAAACATGCTTTCCACTTCATCTAGCACACTTGTCTCCATGGCATCACAGTTATCGGAAGCAGAAGAGCGTGAACGTACCTTTAGTGGCAGGGGCAGATGGAACCAAGTCCGGTCTCTTGCTGATGCAAAAAATATTATGAACTTCTTATTGAACCTTGCATCATCTTCTAGGTAAATGTCTTCAAAACATACAAGTCTATGCTTCGTGCTAATTCCTGAAATAAATTGTAACTGTTGTTCTGGTTCTGGTTTCCTGAAGATGCCAGCTAAGGGATAGGGAAGTTGAATGCAGAGAAAAGGATGCTGAAATCAGGGAGTTGAAGGAAAAACTCGTAAATTTTGTCAGACAGATAGAGTTGCAAAAGAGTGAATTGAGACAGCTAGAATCGCAAAACAGTGAACTGATTCAGCAGGAGAAGTTGATGGTCAGTACATATTTTGAATAAATTCGTAGAATATTGATTGAGTAGCTTCTAGCCTTCGATAATGAAGAGAAGAAACTAATTTATTTTTCAAATTGACACACTTTCTTCACTTCAAGTGTTGAGATTTATCAATTGTTAAATCTATTCCCAAAGCAAGTGTGAATTGATGTGCATGTTGATAGTCTACATAAAAGTATAGAGAATGTGCTGCATTATTGATGAGCTGTTTTTTGCTACCTTCTCAAATGGAGTTGTAGCAAAACTTGGAAACAAAATCTTTCATTTCCCTGCATTAAATTGTATTATTATTTGAATTGCTTACAGAAATTGGCTTTAGAACACCCCATTGAAAGGACAAACAACTCTGGCTCTAATGAGCTAAGAAGCAGCACTGATGGGCATGATTATGACCTGAGGCAAAAGGCATGTACCTTGGACCCTTGAATAAGTTAACAATGTACTTGTATTACGGTTTGCTAACATGTGTCTGCCCTTTCTGTAGTGGAACCGGAGTTCCTTGATCTGCGGTGGTAGATTGAACAAGCTTGAGCTAGAAGAAGATATGGATATATCTGATTCAGATCATTCAGATCATTCTGACACTGATTATGGTTCTTCAGGATGTTCGTGCGGTAAAAGATCTTCATGCCTGACAAATAAATGTTTATGCCGGTTTACAAATGGTTCTTGTGGGCCAACATGTGGTTGTAACCCTAAAAAGTGCAGCAACAGAGAGGGTCCTGCCAAGAACCAGTTGCCCTCATTAGATGTCGTAGGTGATGAGGGAACTGATGAAGCTGAGAGTAGTCAAACACTAGTTTCTCAAGGTGCAATGTTACTTCAAAATGCGCTTTCTGAAAAGCCCATACTGTCAAAGGATGAGGGTGAAACTAAAAGAAAGCCTCTTTCTGACATTGGAAATACCAGGGTAAGCCACCCCCTAGCATGTGTGCTGATCTATTCATATTCTTCTGCACAACAACTAATGTGAACTTGTAATTTTACAGGCGAAATCAAATGCACCAAAACCTAATCAACGGAAGCAATGGCGGAAGTCAACAATTCAACTAGTTCCTACTGCCCCAACGACTCAAGCAAGTAATGCAGATGCCCCAACAAAAACATCTCAATCAGTCAATGCTGATGCATCAGTAAAAACAGAAAACAAGGTTGGTGAGATTGATACTCCTGCATTAAAATTACCCAGAGCGATGCGTTCTGCATCAACAAATGGGAACAACACCTTAAGAGAAAGGAACTCCGAGACTAATGATTCAGTTGTTGACTTGATAACACCTCCAGCTCCTAAGAGTCCTCTACGGAAGGCGAAGGCAGCGGAGAAAGAAAATTGAGGAGCATGATTTCTCTTTGTTTGATTCAAATTGTATGTATAGAGGTTTGATCTTTGGCTGTTCTGCCACTTGATTTTTGTATGGCTAATCTTTTCCTAACCTTAAAAAGAGGTGCCTCAATTGATCATAGATCCTGAAAGTACTAGGATATTAGAGTCTGGAGGCTCTAATCTGAAGAGCATCTCTGTTGTAATTCTTCAAACCTTTTCCAATATTTAGTGAAATTGATTGTTTTTTTTAGTGCATACAACTTCTGGAAATTCAATTTTGGTTATATATCGACATACAAATTCTATAAAGGTTTATCGAATTCTCAAAAAAAATGTTTCAAATTCAAGTTGCCAACAAACTAGACGCAAGAACTTTTTGAGTTCCAATAATTTTTTACATTTGTTGTCGAACACAAGTATTCTTATTCAATTCACCACAAAATTATCAACTTCTTGATTGCTCTCAAATACAAATATTTTGAGTGAAGGTAATCACATGAATACATCTCTAAAGAGATTATAAAACTACGTTAAGCCTTCCAAATTCTTACAAGCTGTATGACGAGCTGTAGAATTTTCTACTGTGTAGAGAATTACCTCTCTCTGCTGATACTAAGCTTATCAATCCAGTAATCAAGCTGACCAGCAACACATTCGGAACCTGTGGAGCCATAAGACCTGAATTTTTTAATTGAATTTTCAACCCCTAGATATTCGTAGACATCCTTGTCAAATATCGGATGTAGACTGTTCAACTCATCAAGGCTAAGGTCTTGAAGCTCGCAGTTTTTGGAAACACACAAAGCGACAGACCTCCCAACTATGTCATGAGAAGTTCTGAAAGGTATTCCCTGCAAGAAAATATCAATTTCATCATTATTGAGACATGTAAGAGCTCATTAGAAGAATTTTGTTCATAAAGTAAGTGATCACTTTATGCAACAAACTTGGAATGAACCAGGAGGTTCTACTGAGTTACAAGTTTATTAGTCAACCCAGAGGTACTAAATTGTAAAGCCGCGAGGGGAATAAAATGTCAAAGGTACTCTTAGTTGGAAAAGGCAGGGAAAGGTTGATGTACAACTTCAGCACAAGAACTATTTCCTTTACATTTCTTATCTGTAGACGTAATTCCCAGTTTTCAAAGATGAAATCACTTGCCTTTTTCACAAGGTAATCAGCGAGTGTAGTGGCATCAAGATGACCAGCTGGTAGAGCCTTTTGTATCCTCTCTCGGTTAAAGGAAACATTCTGTGCAAACTCAGCTGAGACTTCGAGCATCCCAACTATTGCCTTGACACTATCAAATACAGGCTCCTTATCTTCCTATTTAATATAAAACGAGGTTAAATATATAAGACTTAAAATAATGCAGAGACAGAAATGTTGATAAAGATAGTGAAGCAGGAAAACATAATGGAACGAATTGGGGGGTTGCCTTGCTGTTAAGCAGTTAATGAAATGTATTTATGTGTGTGCAGAGAGAAGAGTGGTGAATTTCCTCGGAAGGAAGTGAATTAACTGATAAAGCATCTTTTCGGAGCATTTAGACTACTGTTGATTTATAGGCTTTCCAGGAAAGTACTTATAACCTGCAAATCACGATTGTAAGCATGAGGAAGTCCCTTGCACAACACAAGAAGTGAAACTAAGTCCCCTATGACTCTAGCAGATTTTCCACGAACAAGCTCCATTGGATCTGGATTCTTCTTTTGGGGCATTATACTGCTTCCAGTGGAAACTTTATCACTAGGGGTTAAGAAGCCAAATTCTTCGGATGCCCACAATACCCATTCTTCACCCAGGCGAGAGAGATGAATAGCAGTGATGGAATTAGCAGAAAGTAACTCCAGCACAAAATCTCGATCTGAAACTGCATCAATGCTATTGCACATAAACATTGTCACCGTGATTGAAAAGGCCATATGTAATTGCCAGAAAGAAATTAATGCAAATGCAGATTAACCACACATAAAGTGCTAGTACTATACATGATATCAGAGGGTAAAAGCAAATGATTACAACAGAAGCATGAGACAAGACTGTAACATTAAGGATTTCTTCTTCCAATTCACCCTTTTTAAAAAATGAGACTAGTAGCAAAATAGTATTTTTCTTCCAAATAATCTTCAGGCAACACAAAATTATTAGTTTACAGACATCAATTACCTTGAGAGTCGAGACTTAAGCTCATCAGGGCCAAATTTGGAGGCAATATGTTTCTATGAGTTAGGCTATGCTATGATTTTGTAGTTCTCTTCACGGTTATTAATACAAAAGTTGGTTATTTACCCCAAAAAGGTTATATCTTGATTCCCTAAAAACAAGAAGTAGCATAATACACCTTCTCCTCACAACCCTTTCTAAAGAAAAGTAAAGAGAACAAAAACACAGTCTGTTGCAAGTTCGATTTGTATTAAGAATATAATTAGATGAAATTAATTGTCATTAGTACCTGTTCCTCATGGGGGCAGTGAATCCCAATGCATCAGACGTCATAAACCTATCAATGGGAAGACCAGTGCCAGCTAATGCACATGCACCTAGAGGGCAGAAATTCACCCTTGCTCTGCAATCTAATAAGCGACCAGCATCACGCTCAAGCTGCAAAGAAATTATTCTTCTTCTGTCAGCAACATGTAGGTTTAATATTCTTAAGCTCTAGCACAGCTCAATGAAGCCATTGAACTAGCAGAAAGGGACACATTGGGATCCAAAGCCAAGAAGAACATGATTGCTAGATGATTAGATGACAAAAAGATAAAGTGAGTGCAGAAAGAAGTGAGAAAGCAAAGTTCTTTCTAAATATTCAAATAAATAAACAAACAAATGAATAAAAGGAATAATATAGAAAGAAGAACGGAAAAGGAACCAACAAAAACAATAGTCGAAACAATATGCATAATACACATCAAGAGAAAACCAGATACTCCTTTCACAGAAATTACAGTGTGCAATTATATTGAGCCTCTAAATGCAACAACCAAGTTACAGGTGCACTTGCAAATAGAGCAAAGAGTCATTCAACAGACAAATATGAGAAAATGCTCTATCTGGAAAAGTCATTGCAAATGTTTTCTCTTGAAAAATCTAATGGTTAAGGAAGCTAATTGAAATGGACAAGTTTTAACTAACTAAACATACTAGAGGTCGGTGAGATAAGAAGACATTGAATTTCAAGGAAAAGGAAAGTAAAAGCTTGTGGTATTGTTCGAGGCTCCACTTGTCACTCTTTTGATGCATAAACAAGTGTTTCAAGTGATCTTCACTTCATCATGCTTCATGTGATAATAAAATGATGTATAAGTGTTGGAAGGAGGTAGCAGGAACCCGGTACAATAGTCCAGGTGTGCCCAAGCTGACTAGACATCACCATTATAATTATATAAAAAAAATGATATGTTTAGTATAGAACATTAATCAATGAAGTCAGCCAAATTCTGCTAACCTGTTCAACGTATGCTAAGAGAAGGTGTTGCAACAGAACAGGTTGGGCCCTTTGCAGATGAGTGTATCCAGGAACAATAAGACCCTCATTTTGGAGAGCTAATTCAACCATTGCAATCTGCAGGTTATGTTGCAATAAACGCATGAGTGCATAATAACCTTTAAGCAACACACAAATTGATCAACATTGCTCCGATTTCACAATTTTTTTCCATAATATGAAAAACACGATACACTAAATTCATGTATGCTGATCAAATACAGGAAAAAAGTGGATATTGCATTGAACTTCCAAATGATGATAACACAAAACAAAAAGCAAATGACCTGAAGATTCTTAATGCGTGAAATGATTCCGTCAATAGCATCACGACACCACAAGCGAAAGTCAGTTGCAACTTGATCATTTCTACTCCGGGCAGTGTGAAGCTTTTTGGCAGGTTCACCAACCAAATCAGTAAGTGCTGCTTCAATATTCATATGCACATCCTCTCTATCTGTCCTCCATACAAATTCACCTGCCTCAATTTGCCTCTCTATCTCTTCAAGACCTTTTATGATAGTATCTCTATCACTATCACTCATCAATCCCTGCAAATTCACATGCATAAGAAACACCCACTTATCCTCATTAGAACAAAATGACACAATTTAAGCTGCTAATATTGATTGTTTGTAAATATAAGAAAACCCCTTAATGAAAAGAACCAATCTTGGCAATACCCAGAAACGAAAAACGTATAAATTAACCTGTTTAGCAAGCATTGAGGCATGAGCTTTACTACCCATGATATCCTGTTTATAGAGAGCTTTATCGAACGAAATGGACTCAGTGAACTTCTCCACAGCATCGGTAACGCTCTCTTCGAAACGGCCACCCCATAGCTTCACCTCCTTTTCCGTCGTCGCCGCCGTAGAGGGTGGTGAATTCATCTGTTGCGCTGCACAGGTGAACAATACTAAACGACCATTGGAGTTGAAAGAGAGGTTTTGGGGTTTAGGAGTAAGGGCGTGTTTGGATGAAGAGAAAATGGGGGAAGTTGTCAAAGAAGAAGATGAAGAAATTAACAGTGACTCCATTGACGGCGAACAAGTATCTGTGAAGAAGATGAAGTCGAAGGGTAGAATTATATGTATTAAGTAATTGCATTTTGCACCCTAAAAGTATATACTTTTGCCTTTATTTGCATCTCTTTTTCTTTCCTTTTTTTTCCCTCATGAATTAATAAGACATTTGATTATATAAAAAGATAATTTTTATTTTGGAGTGAAATTATATTTTTGTATTTGATCATTAATATAAATTGAAATAATTTTTTATATTTTATGATTAAGTGTTTTTCAGAGTTTAACTTAAATATATAAAATAAATAATAGTCAAACACCTTATAAAACACTCCCTCAGTTTATAAAAGGATCGCCTAGTTTAACTTGAAACGAAATTAAAGAAAAGAAAGAAAATTTTTAAATTTTGTGATTATAAATTAAAGTTATGTCAAATGTATCACAATGTCCTTTAATCTTCTGGTTTAAACATGCCATATGGAATGTTAAAGTTAAAGTATTGTCAAAAAAGAAAATGGATCATTCTTTTTAAAATAGACTAAAAAGGAAATATGAACATTCTTTTTAAAACGGAGGGAATAGTATATACTATAATAGAAGTATATACATAGAAGTTTGTAATATAACTTTTAACTAGATTAAATTTAATAAATGGAGTCTAATGATAATATTATAAAACGAAATCTATATAACAAAAAGTAAATGTAATGAATATGTTTTTAGTTCGATTCATTCATGTCTAATAAACTTCAAATAAAAGGAGAAACATGTAAAAATATAAACCCAACCTTTTTGCCTTATAGATTATAAGTTCTATATCCATGTTTCTAAATAAACTTCAACTAAAACTCTAAAAGGAGAAACTTATGAAACCTAAACTAAATTCTTTGCCTTAGTCGATATAAGTTCTATAAAAGTTAAGATACATAACTTACTACTCCCTCCGTTTAAAAAAGAATGACCTTTTTTCCTTTTTAGTATATTTAAAAAAGAATGACCTCTTTCTTTTTTTGGTAACAGCTTTCCACGTGGCATGTTTAAGGCGACAAAATTAAAGTACAATTTTGTACATTTGACATAACTTTACTTTAGGATTACATGATTCAAAAGTCTTCTTAATACTCTTAAACTCTGTGTCAATTCAAACTAGGTCATTCTTTGTAAAATAGAGGGAGTATATCTTTAAAATACAATGTGAAAATATAAGTTTATTTGCCTAAATATCTTTTCGAATGTTGGGTTATAAAGGTGATTTGAACGTCATGCTATATTGAAATTTACAGTTGCAAATTATAAAGAGATAACAAAGAAAGTTATTCTAAATGATATAATATTACTCCTATTATAGTTTGATCAAACGACATACGTATTAAAAGCGAATATTGAAAAAACATAGCAGCTTGTTCTTTTTCGAGTTCCGACTCCATATTGAGCATAGGTAGTTATGTCAATTTTCTTCCTTTCATGTCAGCCAATTCGCTAAGGAAATTACTCAGCAAGTTTGAGTCCCTCTTCACCGTACCATTTGACTTGTCTACTTCTGCCATTGCTGACCACCCATTTCTCCATTTCACCTATCTTTTAAGCTCATGTCATTCCCTCCCAGCCCTCAAACAGTTACACACTCTGGTCTTGACAACTGGTTACCACAAAAACCTCCTAATATGCACAAAGATTGTATCTTTAGCTTGTTTTTTATCACCCACAATGGACTATGCACGAAAACTGTTCGACCAAATGCCTCAAAGAGATGTATTTGCTTGGAACACCTTGATTCGGGGATATTCCAATCTGGGTCCTTGTCAAGAATCCATCTTTCTTTATAAAGAGATGCATTTACAGGGAGTTTTACCTGATAACTATACATTCCCTTTTGTACTTCGTTCTTGCTCTGTGTTGTCAGCTTTGAGGGAAGGTAGGGAAATACATTGTAACATAATTAAACATGGGTTTGAATCTGATGTGTTTGTGCAGAGTTCTTTGATTACTCTGTATGCGCAGAGCGGGGAGACTTTGGATTCGGAGTTGGTGTTTGATCAAATGAGAGTGAGGAATATAGTTTCTTGGACTGCGATGATTGCAGGGTACGTGCAAAATGGAATTCATGAGAAGGGATTAGGAGTTTTTCTCAAAATGGTTGAGTCGGGTACTCTACCTAATGCGATTACTTTGGTGAGTGTGCTTCCTGCTTGTGCGCGGTTGGATTGTTTGGATTTGGGAATGTTGATTCATGGATATAGTATTAAGTTAGGGGTGGAAACAGATGTTTCACTAGTTAATGCTTTGGTTGCATTCTATGGGAAGTGTGGACTAGTTGATGTCGCTTGGTCTTTGTTTGATCAAATGAAGGAGCATAGTGTGGTTTCATGGAATGCAATAATTGCTGCTTATGAGCAAAATGATGTTGGTTCCTCCCCAATAAAGCTATTTCATAGAATGCTAGATCAAGGGGTAGAGTTCGATTATATTACAGTAGTTACTGTTATTTCAGCTTGTGCCAGGTTGGGGGCACTGGGTACTGGAAAATGGATTCATGAGCTTGTCAAAAGCAGAGGTTTAGAATGCAATGTTCCAATCACAAATGCACTTATCGATATGTATGCAAAATGTGGGAGTATAGAATCGGCAAGAGATGTTTTTGACAGGTTGCCTAGTAGAAGTGTGGTTTCCTGGTCATCAATTATAGGGGCTTGTGCTTCACATGGTCATGGGAGAGATGCTCTCGAGTTGTTTTCAAGGATGAAAGAAGAAGGAGTCCAACCTAATAGCTTCACCTTCACTGCTGTATTGACAGCTTGTCGACATTCAGGTCTTGTAGAGGAAGGGAGGAAGCACTTTGAGAGCATGAAAATGGAATACTCGATAGTGCCAGGGGTGGAGCAATGTGCTTATATGGTGGATCTTCTAGGACGATCAGGACAACTTCTTGAGGCTTATGAATTTATAGAGAACATGCCTATTGAGCCTGATGCGGATGTTTGGGGAGCTTTGCTTGGTGCTTGCAGAATTCACGGCAATCTTGAGATGGCAGAATATGTAGCAGATCGACTATTTGAGTTCAATCCCCAGGCAGTTCCTTTCTACATACTCATGAAAAATATCTATGCTGAAGCCGGAAGGTGGGACGATGTAGCTAGGTTGAAATTTTTGTTGGAAGAATTGGAAGTGGAAAAGATTCCTGGTAAAAGTTCAGTTGAGATAAATCGACGGATTCACACGTTTTTGTCTGGGTCAAGGATTTCAAACTTCTCAAGAGTTCCACCCCGTGAATATGTTCAACTGAAGTATTAGCAAGCTGCTTTTTGTCTCCTGTTATTTAAGCATTAGAGTACTATATTATCTGTTACAGTCAATTGAAGAATACTTTTGCAGCTTGATCATCCTGGACTTTTGATCCAGAGACACCTATGTCCAAACAATTAGAAGAAATTCAATAGATTCCCTTTTGAGAGCAAGTCATCCTTCCGAATGCAACATAATTGTACTGCGCTCTCCAACTGTGCTTCTGAAGATTGAGCAAATTTGATGGTTATCTATGGAATATTAACTTGGGTGGGGAAATGGGGATGATTATAAGATTCATCATCTCGATCTTCCAACTGGCTTGTATTCACCAGAGTTTGAATCTCTGATAGTAAAGTTTCGCCCAAATTACTGGTTGTATTAAACTATTAACTAGGTAAGTTCTATTTTTTGCTGTTTGTTGTAGATGCATAGAGGTAGAATTTGTATTTGTTGTAATTTTCGTTATTTGAAGAGCACATATAAGGAAAATGTGGTTAATGCGGAGCTTTAACTGAAAGATTGAATTTTTTGAGCAGCTTCATTTGCTGGAGATTGAGTCTCCGGATTTAGCTTTTTGGTGTGAATCGTTGTTTGCTTTATTAGTTGAAATTGTGCTTATAAAGATGCGCGTATGGAGATAGAATTTGGTTTTGTTTTTGTATCTTTGGCATTTTGGCTACTATACATTAAGAAAATGGGTAGTTTGGAGTCCTATATCGAAAATTATTATTTTCTTCAATGGTAATCTGTTTTAGGATGTATGGCCTCCGACTTGACTTTCTGCTTGATTTCTTCATCTCAATCTTCAGAATGGCTTCCTTTTGTCCGAGATTGAATATTTAATCGAATGTTATCCATATTTATATTTGTATTCAAGAGTTTATATTTGTAATCGTTTTTGATACACAGTGGTATAGTTTTTGTTGTTTACTGAAATTTTCTTGATTGACTGACTGATTGCTTATAAGAAAATGTGGTTTCGAACAGGTTGTTGTGTTGAAGACGAAACGAAGATGCTCAATCTCAGCTTGAGACAAAAACAGAAGAGTGATGATGCAGCAAAACGTCGTCAAGATGAAATCCACAGAATCAAGACTCAAAAGATACAAATACACTTCCGAATGTAAAAGAACATCTCTTTCTTTTCTCGGAAAATGGTAAGGTCGTATTCCTCAGAATAGGGCGGGATTGATTGATCTACCTAAAAAATTCTGGCTTCCCTTCCAGGTATTAGTGCTGGAGACCATCAAAAAACAAGAGAGTAAACGGGAAAGAAAATACTAACAGAGATCCTAATAAATCTACAAGTTCCGTCTCCTCTAAAAAGGGTGACTATTGGTCTCTTCATCTTTCCCACATAGTTGACATTAGGAAACAATGTACGCAAGAACCTTTGTTAGGGAGCGTTTTACCCTCAATATGAGACTTCCTTGCGTGAATTCGGATTTAATCAGACTCCAATATGTGACACTGAATGTTAAAAAGCATGCATTTCTGGCCACCAACCAATATGTTTCTATCTCAAAGAATACCATCCATGATATGTTTCTATCTCAAAGAATTTGGATCTAAGCTAGTGCCTTTAGGAGTCGTTTGGTACAAAGATTAATAACGTAATGTAAAAATTAGTAATGTAGGGATTAATAGTGCAGGTATGGGTAATGCAAAGTATATTTTTATCCAGTGTTTGGTTCATTATTTCCAACTTCATCTTGTGTTTGAATTAAAACTCCATAAAAAACTTCTTTACAAGTATACCCTTGAATTATTATGTAATTAGGTCAAGGTAGATAATTGTCGGACAATATTATTTTTTTATGACTTTCTAACTAGCAAGGAGATGTTTTAGGATAAATAATTGTCATCTTAATAAACTAATCACTCACAAAATGTCAATTTTTTATTTTAAAAAATAAATCATCTACTTTTAATACTGAAAAGACGGTAAACAATTGTAAATTGCATAAACCATCTACATTTACACATAAAAATTACAACATGTATGCAATTTTATAATATATGCGAAATACAACTATAAGAAAACTATATTAGTAATAAACAATATACATATGAGAAGAACACATATGAATGTCTGGATGGGGTATCATGTCATTGTGACCTTACGAAGTGACCAACATAAGGTTGGGCACCGGATCGGGATGTATCGGTATCATTTCGGTTCGTTCCGGTCCGATAGTCTACGGGAAGGAACGGAACACCGTGAATCGGTATTCGAGATGAAACGAAATCAAAATTTCATTCCTGTAATTTCGATCCGATTGATCCCGGTAAACTTCGGTCCCGGCCAGGTAATTCGATTAATTATTTTTATTAATTAATTTATATATTAATAAAATAATAAAATAAAAAAGGCATAAAAACCTTTGACCTTTTATCCTTCCGACCCAGTCCCCAGCAGAAAACAGTTTGGAGATATTTTGATATTGTTTAGAGATTGGATAAATGCTGCGCGGAGAAATTTAGGCTTCCAAAGTTAAGTAGTCAATATGAATTTTTCATAGATTCAACCATTGGATATGGTAGTGACGACGACATAGAACTTCAAGATCGTCAACGAGCTTTATCGAGACCAGCAGTTCATAATGGTCAATCTATAGCTGAGTTAGAAAAAGGCTTTGTAGGACGATACCACTATTAGTATTACGTTAGAGGCTTAATTGAAACAGAAACCTTCCAAGAAGGTGGTTGCGTAAATTAGACACTCTACTAATAGTTGTATTTGAATCAATTGGATTGATATATTTTTTAATTTGTGTCATTGTTATATACTTTTATTTTTATTTAATTTTTTAAAATTACAAACTTAAGTTATTTAAATTACAAGTTATAAGTATAACTTATAATATATTAATATGTAAATAACTTATAAACTTTAAAAGATTCAAATTCCAATCTTGAAAACTTAAGCTCAAATTTATTTTTTGAAAAAAACTTTATTAAACTTAACTTACAAACTTAATGAGTAAAAATTTTTTAAAAAAATCTTTAAAATAAACTTTAGTAAAATTACATTATAAATTTCAAAACTATTAAAATTCAAATTTATAAAAATAAGAAAACATTCATATTTTCGTGATTCAAAATGATTAAAAAAAATTTATTTTTCGAAATATTTGTCGTCCCGTTTCGGTACCATCCCAGTATATAGTGGGACGAGACAGAACTGAATACTCATCCCGGCAATCTCGGTCCGATTCATCCCTATACCGATCAACAAGCCAGTCAACATGTACAATTTTCGATCCGGTACTGGTTCGTTTTGATCCGTGCAGTTTCGGTACGGTCCGTGGCCCAGCCTTAGACCAACATAAATAGACTTCTACCAAAAAATACAATAAATTGCTCAAATAATTTAGGAACTAATGAAGTTGAGAGTAGCCAAACGCTGACTTCTTAAGCCACAATATTACTTCAAAATGCACTTTCTAAAAAGTCTACTGTCATGGACTTAAACTTCAACAAACGTTTTGTGTGGCACATCGCTAAGATAATGAAGGACTTATACTTTAACAAGCGCTTCGTGTAGCACATCCCTAAAATAAATGAATAAAGACCAAAAGAGTTTTAAAGAAGGCTTTTGTCTTTCATTAAAAGATTACATTTGCTTGGTTTATGTTTGGTTCATTTACAAATGAATGCCCTCTATTTATACTACACACCTAGAGGCTAAGTGCAAATAAAAATTGTTATACAAGTCCTTACATGTCCACAAGCTAGTCCCTCTTTTAGAATTTTCTACAAGCTTAGAGAATTTTAAAGTCTTCCATGAAATCTTCTAGGATATTCTTGAGTCTTTTTCAAACCTCTCTCTAACACTCTAGATTCTTTCCACTAAGTCTAGCTCACTTATGCTTTAAATCCATGCCGAAGTGGTATGACAAAGTGGTGGGTCATACACTCTCCCGCCTGATATTGTGACAATTGCGACGTATTAATAATGCATGGACAATCGAGTCTTGTCTTCTCGCATGCGTGATCAGTAGTCCATTGACTCATTCGATGCCCTTGTAACCCCTCAGGCATCATTTTTTAATTTTCTTCTGATACACTCTATACATTATAGATAACTCATTTTAAGACGATTATCTTTAGTCATACTTGCAATGGTGGCCATGAATGTCGACTCCTTCTTCTTGAGGACCATCACGAGCTGCATGGTCTATAGTTAAGCTTGTCCTTCCATCTTTGGTACCTTAACCAGGGGCACCATACATAATCATTATTGCTTCATAACTAAAAGTTATTACAGATAAGGAACAATTATCGTGTGAAACTTCTGGAATAACTCCTGTCCAAGAATAATCTAAAAAGTATCTAAAAGAGCGATATTAAAATTTGTTTTACTTTGCCACTTGCCCAGCGTGATGCTTACTTCATGAGCAACTCCGCACACAGGAGTCGGTGGTGCGTTGACCCTTTTGAGGTGGGTGTTACTTGGACTGTACCCTAAAATCAACTTTGTTGTTGCAGTCATGATGTTAGCCTTTGCACCTATGTCTACCATAGCACGAGCAGATCGCCTATTAATCGTGATGTCTACATATTGTGCGTTGTATTCTTTCGGCCTCTATAATTGTTTTGCGATAGCTCCACGTAGTCCAATTAAGACCAACTACGTCGTGTTTGTACCTTGCCTCGGTTCTTGTGTATCTTTTGCCTTCTATTCCCGTAATATGACACCAATCTTCTTTAGTTCAGGGCAATTTGCATAGTCATGCGACCGATCGCATATGTAGCAATTATTTCTTTTTATAGTCTTTGTTTTTCTCTATGTGTTGTTTTGACGTCTAGACTTCTTGTAATGATACTTATATGTGTCGTGATTCCCCGATGTGGTTGTTGCTTCTTGTTTTTTCACTCTCTATCCCAACTTGGTCATGACTATCTCTCATCTCATCTTTTATGGCTTGGTCGGGCTTGACATGCCAAAAGTTTGTCAAAGTTACGACATGCGTAATGGCTTCATCAATAGTCCTGACCTGTCAGCATTCCAACTCCATCCTGGCCCAATTTTGTAGCTCATCCATGACATGAAACAACATATCTGTGAGGGTGGTGAACTCTTTCACGTATGTGTGTATGTTGTATGTGTGCTTCAACTCTCTACACTTGCGCTTCGCCTCATAGATGACGTTGTTGGGAAGAATGTCTTCTTGAATTCTTCACGGAATTGCTCATGATGCAAAACCTCTTCCCTATCTCAGACTTTTAAGCCTCCAACGTAGCATGGTCATCTTCGAGTGGTACAAAACATCAATGTTGATCTTGTTCTTATCGCTCTTTACTTTGTTTCACTTGAAGTAATCTTCCAAATGCCACATGAAATTCTCCACCTCTTGCCCGTTACATATGCTTTTGAACGTTGGTGGCTTTGGAGCCTCAATCTTGGCCTCCCTATCTTAATTGGATGTCTCAAATCCTTGATCTTTCATTCATCTCTCGAGTGCTTCCATCTCGATCTTCTCTTTTAGACTTCTCTACAAGCTTATAAAATCCTAAAGTCTTCCAAAAAATCTTCTAGGATATTTTAGAGTTATCTCCATACCTTTCTAAGACTGTATATCCTTCCTACTAAAACTAACTCACTTATTCTTTAATTTCATACCTAAGTGGTATCACAAAGAGGCGAGTCATGACACTACGCATGCAAAGGATGAGGGTAAACAAAAAGAAAGTCTCTATCTGATATTGATATTGAAATTCAACTAAATACGAATTCGCATTGAAAAGTCTTACATTTGGGATAAAGTTATTTTGCTTATATTATGTCACAATCCCTTAAAACAATACACCCTTCTCGGTGTTGTATAACATGTGGTGATAATATATTCAAGTTCCTTAGGCACAAATAATTTGGATTCTTGCAAATCAAACTATTTTTTTCTTTCATAATCTTGCAGGCAAAATCGAATGCACCAAAACCCAATTATGGTTGTTAGGGATGATGATCATAAATGATTATTAGTGACAACTAATTATAATGATGGGTAGTAATATGGTGCACGTTAATGGTATTGAAATCCGTGAATGAATGAAATTATTGGTTAATCGCCATTTTTAAAAAATCTTAAAATAGATATTGAAATAGTAATTTTTGTGTAACAAGATAAAGGGAAAATGACTTGTGGTATGAACATAACTTTAGTAACTTCCCATGAAATTTATTGTTAAAAGTGTGTTGTATTCATAGGTTTCAATGTCTAACTGTGTAAGTTAAAAACTTTTAATTTATCTGGGACAGACTTTGAGGATTTAACATTAACTCCCAATTTTTGCCCTAACTCGGGGGCAAGGTTTGGTCCTAGCTTGGGTTTAGGTCTTCGATCTTATTATGAGATCGATTTCGAATCAGTGTCGGGTTCGGATCATGGCTAATTGAGTGTTGGGTCCCGGTTAAGATTAGGTTAGAATCAGGTCGAGGATCAAGTTCTGAGTTCGGGTTAGGTCAAAGTCATGTCGCAGGACTATTGTTCAAGTTTGTGTTAAAGAGCGTGAATTCACAATATTTACTCTATCCAAATTTAAATATTTTCGAGACAATATTTTCATACTAATCAAATACCATAAGTTAATAAGTAAAAAAGAAAACTAACTTAAACATACTTATATTGACACCTATCTATATTTATATATAATACCATATAATATGAATATCAAATAGATCATATACATCACTTCTAGAACTTTCTCTTATTTAAGTGAATCTTCATTATTTTAAAATTAAATGAAACCAAAATATATATTATTTTTTTAAAAATGTGGCATGTAATTGAATCAAGAAGTAATGCCACAACATGCAAAAGGCTAAAATAGGACAAGTCACAATCCTTTATTCATATCAATCCAAATTTGTGGTGTTGTTGTCCTAATCGAATCAGAAATTGCCATGTGTCAATTTCAACTAGATAACATGTCAACCATGAATAACTCAAAAAAATCTAAATTTCTTTTTTCCAATTCATTTTCTTCAATTCAATTTATAAACAAACGATCATAAGAAATTATAATTTTATATTCCACCATGACCAATTGAAACATTGCCATAAGATTTGAAGTATAAAATACAAATAAAACGAATCTATTTTGTAACCTAACATACATCATCAAGAATTACATAGTAAAATATTTTTCACTAAAAATAATAGTATTCAATCTATTAATAAATTCCTAAATAAGAACAATTTATTTTTGTCTATTGAAAATAACATAACATGTTTGGAGAAAGAATGTCAAATCCCTTCTAGAACTCTCTTGATTTAATCAAATAATTTTAATTAATACTATACTAATTATTTTTAAATGATTGATATGAAGATCTTGGAGCTTATGTGGCATATAATTTATTCAATTATAAATTTAGGCACAAATTAATAAAATTGCTAAAAAAGAGAAGTCATATATAGCCAAATTAGTGGTGCTTTTGTTCTCATCAAACCAAAAACTGCCATGTGCACCTATTGCCTAGTAATGACAATTAATTAAAGACATCTCATTAGTCATTAATCATTGATTAAATAATTTAATTTATAGGTAAGATTCTAAAATGGTAAAAAATGTTAGTCCTTATATGATCTTCTATAATTCTCTAATAAAATAAAATACCTAAGTAAATTTCAATCGAGAAAATTATGATATTGAGAGCGTTACTTTCAAATAAATTTTGCAGTGTAAAATTCAAATTTAATTGAAACTCTAATATAGATTTTGAACACATCGAATGAAAAAAGTAAATTAAATTTCATCTGACTTATCTTGATTATCTCTAAATATTCATCCAAAAAAATATAATTTCAAATTATTAGAATCTTGAATATTACCATAACATCATTTATTAATATTCCTCCTAATCAAGTTATCGGTTAGTAACGTGTAAATATCTTCTACTGGTGAACAAAAAAAAAGAATATTTGCTAACAGGTGGCAGGTGGAAAAAAATAATAGAAGAAAAGCAAATATGTGACAAAAATTATCCTTTTCGTTTCAATTTATTTTTTTAATATTTATTGAACATAAAATTTAAAAAAATAAAAAATTACTGAATTTTATAATTTATAATCTTAAACTAAAGATAATAGAATGTAACAAAAATATAGTTTAATCTTATGTTCTTAAATATATTCAGTGAAAACTTAAAATTAAAAATTTATTAAAAAAATTAAACAGACTTTAGAAATAAAAAAAGACAAAAATAATTGAAACAAAAAAAGTACGATATGAATTGGGACAAAGATGAGGACTAAACTACTATTTATCATTTTAGAATTTTAAGATAAAATTAATTTTATTTTCTCATTTACCCTTTTAATTATAGTTCTCGTAGATTCCAAACATCTCAATTTCGAGCCTTCTATCATGGAGTAAAATTTTTAGAATCAATCTTTTTAAAGGGTTTCATGATAGATAATTTAAGACGGAACGTGTAATTTACCAAATTATATCCAAACAACCCCCAAATTTTCGAAAAATTACATAATCAAACCCTCAATTACCATTTTTACAAGCCAATAGAAAATCAATTCCACCATTTCACGTAAACTTCATAGCAGAAGATAAAATCTCTGCTCAGCTCTTATGTTTTATGACTGTTTTTATAGTTATTTTTAAAAATCAATTTTTCTGGTTCGGTGGTTGAATTATTGAAAACTATGTAAAAAAAATCTATTATCCCTCTAATTTTTGATATTTTTTTCAGATTAAAGAGCAAAAAACAAGAAGGGGGTTTTGAGTTCTTGATGTAAATTGTGGGATTTGCACAATTTTTGGTTTTATATTGAGTTTCCAAGGTATATTATACATTGGGTTAAAGTATTTTAATTTGTGTTCCCTTTAATGGGGTTTTCTTGTTTTTTTCTGTAACTGAATCTTTTATCAAAAATGTTCCAAGTTTGATGGAGAAGGAAAGTTTTTAAGGTTCACTCATAAAGTTTGTAACTTTTTTGTTGTAGTTATCTGAAAATTAGATTAATTTTGAAAAAAAGATTTTATTTTTCTGTTTATGTATGAGGATGTATAATTGGAAAGCTGTAATATTTCTTGTTCTTATGTGACTGAATCTTATATTAAAAAATGTTCCAAGTTTGATGGAGAAGGAAAGTTTTTAAGGTTCTTTATGAGACACCCAAGCTGGAAATCTCATAAAGTTTGTAACTTTTTTGTTGTAGTTATCTGAAACTTAGATTAATTTTTTAATAAAGGTTTTATTTTTCTGTTTGTTTATGAGGAGGTTGGATTGGAAAAAGCAATAATTTTTCATCTAGGGTTTAGTTGAAAAATGTTTATTTTTATTTCTTGAAATTGTAGATGCTAAATTCACCTATTCTTCAGGGTCAAATGTTGGTTGTTGTATTCTATTATGACCTATTTTTGTGGGGGTTTTATTAGCTGTCAAATTTCTTGCCTTTGGTTCAAGTTGAACTTGAACATTGTTTGAAAACTTGACTAAGTTAATTGCTAATAAAAAGGTAGAAGACAAAAAGGTGAAGAATTTGAATTATGTTGCATATTGTTTGTTTTATATATTAGAAAACTTGTTTATGTCTTACCTACCTGAATAATGACAACATTATAGGCTAGATTCAATGGAAGAAAATCCCTCTTTCTTTGGGGTTCCATGGATTTATTATAATATAAATTGAGATTCAAGGTTTCTGAACTCTTGTGTACTATTAATATGATAAATAATTATAAGAATCTCTTTTCTTGATTTTGGCTTAAGCATAACATGCCTGTCTTAATGTTTGTTTTCCATCAATTTCATTGTGTTCATTTTCTTACCTTATCTGTCTTGGAATAGGAACAAATCACTCATTTAGTATTTCATTGAGGTTCCAGAATCTTGATACATTTGTCTGACTCTGTGTCCGGTGCCTGTATTGGATAAGTTTCTGGATATAGGAAGATATGGCCATGACATTTACCCCCTTGTCATGGTTGCTTTGGAGTGGAAAGCATCAAGAACCCAAAATTTCCAATGGTTCTTCTTTAAATTCATCACCTGATTCGTTATTGTGGGAATCGGATACTTTGAAGTTTCCTCTTGATCGCAGGAGGGACATGGCTTCCTCATCAAGAAGGGTTAAGCGAAAATGGCAGAGTCGTGAGGAACGAAAGATTGACAGGGAATATGATATTGTTATTGTGCCGTCAGATGGTGGATGTGTTTCAGGGTCCGAGTCTGAGGATTCAGATTGGTCAGTTGGATGGTTGGAGCCTCATGGACCTGGATTCAATAGTGATGATGATTTAGATGATAGCTTTGCTGTGCTTGTTCCTTGCTATGGATACGGTTGTGCAAATGTGGAAGAAAATGCACAAGATAAGTTTCTGCAAGCCATCGGTAACTTGAAGGATATATATGCTACTGGTAAGTGTCTCTTGCTGTTATGTTCGTGTTATTTGAATACTATTTCTAATATTGTATGCATCTCTTGGATGACATGGAAACTTCAGTCTTGACCAATGCTTTTCATTATTAAACACATTACTGTTGAGATCTTATATTATAAAAGGCTTCACTTGGATTAATCAAATATATTGCTGGCAAATCAGGCCATTAAGGTATTCTAAGAGAAATTAAGTGTTGATGTTCATAAAGATTTGCTGCTTTTGCAAAATACCCGACCCCAATAGGCTCTATACATTGAAAGGGTCCTTTCCCAGTTACACTCATTATAACTAAGTGGATGATGAAGATATATACCATTACTCTTCTCTATATGAATCAAGGCCTTACTGGTTGCTCATTTAGCTTTAAGATCCGTAACATGAGATTAGGCCATTAGGGTTGAGGCAAAGTAGTAGTGGTAGTTGTTGCAGTTAATAAGAGAGTATGGAAGGCCCAAGTGAGTAGCAGATGTCACGAGGCTAGTATTCCAACATGTGACATTTCGCCACTAGGTTGTTACCTAAGGACCTCGTTGATGAGTTATAAATTCCAAAACCTGTATTGATAGAATATGAATGATTTATGCGATTGCTTCTTGACACCTAGAGAGGAATGTGACAATGCTTCTAAACCAACTAACTTAATGAACGTTTCAGTTGCTTTACGATGTTTACAAATCTGTAGTATTCGGTTTAGCTGGAAAGGCTTTTGAAAATTCAAATGGTTTCACTTTTGCTAGTTTCATTTGATCAAAAAGTCGTAATTTTGCTTCAAGCATATAATCAATTCAATTAAGTCTTCCTGCTTTTTTAACTTTGCTATTATCAGAGAGACCTAATTTTTTCTTCAACATTGTTCTTTAGCTATTACATGTACTCTTATTTTAAAAACTTATCCTTTTATCTTTTTTGTTTCTATGTAATTGAACATAAATATCGGAGACAATCTCTATACCTTTCACAAGGTAGGGATAAGGTCTGCGTACACCCCATCCTCCCCTGACCCCAGTTGTGGGATCACACTGGGTATATGCTGTTGTTGCTTATTGTATCTGATCGAACATAAAGTCATGAATAATGCATTGAATTAGATAAAGAGACAAAAAGAAGATCTATGATGAGTAAATTATTTTCAGCTTTCCCTTTTCGTCACAGTTCCTAGTATTGTACTTCGTATAATTCAGGCTTTTTGATTTCGTTGCAGAGAATAAGAAGTATATGGAGCACTGGGTCTCATCTCTGAGGAATCACTGAAATCCAGCAGCGCCTATGGTGCTGATCAGAACTTGTTTTCTGCTGCTTATCCTGATTCTATGTTGCAGTGGATCAAACTTGAGCTGTTATGGTTACTCATTACAAGCTTAGATATGAACTCTGTAGAAATATAAAGATATAATCCTACAACAAAAAAAAAAAAAAAAGTCTGGAAATAATGTATATTCGTAGAAAGATGAGTGAGTTTGAAGGACATTGATATTTGAGGAGAAGTAACAGCAGACGATATAGGTATGCTGCTGCTTCCAATCCACCTAATGCATCTCGAAAAGAAAAAAAATATGAAAAAACCAAGAAAAAGGAACCTCCCTTTAGTATTTCATGGATATTCTGGTATTTGATCTCCAGAATAGATGTGACCTCTACTTGCAATGCTTCTTTATGAACATTGGTGTAGGTTTTCGATGTTTGTAACTGGAAGGAGACAGGAAGAAATGGATGATGGAGGAAACAAAATTCTTAAGAAGAGGGTAAGGCACAGCTGTGTGTTATGCTTTATATCATTCTTTGATGTAAATATATCTGTGAATATGTAAATATGTTCATCTAGTTTGTAAAAACGTCGCGTGAAGTTTGATAACCTTCATAAGTACTGTAAATAATTGTAAACCTCAGACAGCATTTGTTTGCAATAATATGCCTCTGCTGTTTATTGGTGATGTTTTTCTTCCCTGCTGCCTCTCTATATCCCTCTGTTGTTCTGTGTTTCTGTTGTTTAAGGCTATACTATTAGCCTGTTACTGTTAACTCTATTGATTGGAAATGAATAGAACTTCATTCATTTTCAAGTCAATATGTTGAGGAACTCAATGAAGAGGACTTCAGCAAACTTTTTACAACAACGACATATTCATATTCAGTGTAATCCCACAGGTAGGGTGGTAATTGATAAGTACGCAATCTTACCCTTACCTTATGAAGAGTGAAAATTATCCTAGCAACCTTATAGTATTTGATTAGTTCTTTTTTTATATATAATCGTGGTGTTCAGATCTACTTAGGACCGTTTGGCCATGCGAATATGATATCATGATATGGAATCATAAGATAAAATTGAAGTTTTGTTTGGACATGCATATGAAATTTTTATGTTGTATATTTTATTATAAACATAAAAATCTCATAAGTTGTAAAATAATTAAATAGCCTCAATTGTTTATTCAATCTTATCAAATAAAAAATTATAAAATCGCATAATAAAATTATTACAAAGGTATTTGTTTTCCACTTAAGTAGTTGTTTCAAAAAAATTGAACATAAATTGTAGTGTACTAATTTTTAATATAATCCTCCCACATACCACATAGTACGAACAATTTTCTGAAGTTGAACTTGCCTTTCTCGATCATGTGACTGAGAAGACGAACCAACATTATTACTTTGAGTCATTTGTTGGTCAATATCATCCGCAACTATATTTTCATGTTTATAGACTATAAATATTTTATCACTTTAACAATCAGTTGGTGTGAGTTGAAGAGACTATATATTGATGAGAATAATAAATTTTATGTCGGTGAAAATAATAAATTTTAAAAAGTAATGATGTGATTATAAATTTTATTTACATATGAAATAAATGGTTAGAAGATATATTTAAATTGTTTTAACAAAATATATACTTGTGGTGTATTAAAATATCTCAAATCCTGATATGAAATCACCATATCTTTTTTATTTAAATAAATATATTTGTGATCTTAGCTTGCCTGGAATCATGTAGCATCATCTTGTAATAGCCACGTTAGTATGTTACAGACAATGCAAAATTGCTATTACACTTTCATAATGAAAAATTATAACATATAGTATACTTCTTATCTCTAACTATCTAAATTTTATTTTCAAAAATTAAAAATTCGATATTCATATCAATATACTCACTATGTTTTAATTTGTTTATCTGATTTGACACAAATGATACAAAGTTTAAGAAAATAAAAAAAATTTTTGAATCTTGTACTCTTAAACTAAATATATGTAGAATATATCAAATGTTCTTGACTTGTGGTCGTTAGCATTTAAAATCAAAGAGTTGTCAAACAAAGAAACGATACATTCTTTTTAAACGGACTAAAAAGAAAACTAAGACAGATAAATTGAAACAGATCGAATAGTAATGATGACAAACAAGAACAATAATAAAAAGGAGAAAGTCAAACCATGTACACCCCTCAACTCAAAAAGAATACTACAATAAGAAAAGAAAAAAAGAGGAGGGAAGGACATGCAAGCCATAATGTTAAACCAATCTGGCAGATCCATAATTTTTAAAAAAATTTTAAAAAAATTATTAAAATTGCCAATTGGTTAGTTAGTTAATGGGGTTCCTACACTTGTGCTAATTTCTAAAAAAAATAATAGATCCAACACTTTTTTTTGACCAAGTATGTTCCCCATACATTTTTGCTCAACATCATGCACATTCTCCTTCCTAGTAATCATATAGTTTTTTTTTTTGGATCTCATCTATGAGTTATCAAACAACTTATATTCAATGAAGAAAAACAAGTAAATTCATAGTGAGGGTATTAGAAAAAAGAAGAAAAAAATGTTGCATAGAGCAGCAAGAAATGCATATTCTTGGTGGTGGGCTAGCCATATTAGAACAAAACAGTCAAAATGGCTTGATGAAAATCTCCATGGTCAGTTCTTTATTAGTATATAATATCTATTTATGTATATATCTTGTTTATGATATGATGCAATCTTTAATATATAATAACAAACATTTTTTTGAGATTTTTAAAACAGGTTCTTTTATCAAGGAAATAACAGAATATTTGAACTAGTACTAGTGTGTTTTACTGTATAGTGTATAGATATCATGCAAGTGTTTGTAGTTCCTATGAGTCATAATAAAGAAAGAATATATAGAATTGTTATAGTTGTTTTCCTAATTGAGTTATTGATAAAGGGTTTAAATTATATATATCGACAGTGTAAAGAATGAATTTAACTCGTTATAGTTATAATGTATGTAGTTTAGTGTACACAACTTAAACTCACTAACAAATATAGAGATTTTGACATGGTGCAGAGTTTAAGACAGTAAAGAAGTAGAATGAACCAAAATGTCATTTAATCTTACGGTCTTAAACATGTCATGTGCGAAGTTAGAATGGAATATTTGCCAAAAAGTTGAAAAAACACTCTTTTATAAACGGGCTAAAAAGGAATGTAAGACAAACAAACTGAAACGGAGGTAATATTTGTCTTAAAAGGCATTGGAAGTAGAAAAAAGAATGATGTATAAGGAACTTTCTTGGATCACTATAACAGTATAAATCACAGATGAGATTTATTTGTTCCTTCTGTTGTCTTGTAAGTAGAGGGGAGGACCATTATCCACTGAGTTTCAAACCGCGCATCATTAGACCATTATCCACTGAGTTTCAAACCGCGCATCATTAGATCATTATCCACTGAGTTTCAAACTGCGCATCATTAGACCATTATCCACTCAGTTAGTTCATACATGTATAAAGAGCTAACTGTTATGCCTGTTATTTGCAGATATGGAGGAGAAGGTTGAATACGTACTCAAGATCATAGACGAGGATGGAGAATCCTTTGCAAAGCGCGCTGAGATGTACTACAGGAGGAGGCCTGAGCTCTTGAACTTCATAGAAGATTTTTTCCGGAGTTACAGAGCTTTGGCAGAGAGATTTGATCATTTATCCAAAGATCTTCAGACTGCTAATCGAACCATTGCAACTGTATACCCTGAGAGAGTTCAACTCGCGATGGAAGAAGAAGATGGAGAACAATTTTATGCAGAGTTAGGACCTCCAAAGGAATCAAATGAGCCTTCTAAAAGCTCACCAGCAGCCCCAAAGTTAAGTTTCCCAAAAGTTCCTTCATTTGCCAAACGAAATGCTAAACCATCAAGGTTAATGTCAAAGAAAGGGCTAATAAAGTTCAATGCTGATGATGAAATTGCTGCTGCTCGTCCAAGATCAGGCTTGAAAAAGTCCGAGGCACTCCAGGAAATCGATAAGCTACAGAAGGATATTTTGGCACTTCAGACTGAGAAAGAGTTCATCAAGAGCTCATATGAGAATTGCCTAGCAAAGTATTGGGAGATCGAGGAACGGGTCACTGAGTTGCAATCAAAAGTTAGCAGCTTGCAAGATGAGTTTGGCATTGGTACAATGATCGAGGATGATGAAGCTCGGTCATTGATGACAGCCACAGCTCTGAACTCATGCCAAGAGACCTTGGTTCGGTTGCAGGAAAAACAGAAGCAATCAGTGGAAGATGTTATAGTTGAGCATCAAAAGATTTTAGAGGTCCTTGGGAAATTTGAGACTCTAAAGGGAAAGGTTGTCAGTCGCCTGCCTCATCCACAGGTCCTCTCTGAAGTAAATAAGTCTTCCAATCGAGATTCGGAATTGAAGTTGCTGAACCGACAAGTGGAAACTTCTGAAAGAAAGAAGCATAATGAAGAGACAGTGCATAAGGAGTTGGTGGCTAGTTCTGCTAGTTCCATGACTGATCTGGCAGAGAAGGTTGATGAACTTGTAGATAAAGTCATAAACTTGGAAAGTGCTTTCTCTTCCCAGAATGCATACGTAAATAGATTAAGAGCGGAGACAAATGAACTTCATTCACATCTGACCAAAGCGGAAGAGGAGAAGGGGACTTTGGTTGAAGATTCCGAGAGCATGAGCAAGAGGATCAGACAACTGGAGGAAGAACTTCTCAGGGTTCAGAATCTCAACGAAAGATTTAGTTTTGATGATCTGTCTGAGAAATTGCACAACAGGAGGCAAGATGAAGGTGTCAAAGTTACTTTGCCATCCAATAAAGTAATCAATATTTCAGGAGTCGATAATGCAAAGCAGTTTCAAGCCCATGGAGCAATCATACCTGGAGAAAATGTTGTAGGTAGTTCCGATGATGTTATCAGTAAGGAATGCTTGAAGAAAAAAGGCTTGGAAGGACAGGAGGATTGTCGTGAAGTTGACCATCAAAATCTTGTTGAAAGTCACTTGAGCAGCAGTACTCGAGACGGACAGACAGGTGTTTCAGGTGTTGAAAAGGCGAAACAGTTTCAGGTTAATGAGGCAAACACTCCTGGAGCAGATGTTCTAGGTATCTCCAAAGGTGTTAGTAGTAAGGAGGGTCTGAAGAAAGAAGTCTTGCAAGAACAGGAGTGTAGTCTTGAAGTTGACCAGAAAAACCTTGTCAAAAGCCACTTTAGCAATGATACTCGAGATGGACAGACGGGTATAACTTTAGAAGCTAACCAGGGATCAGGGTTCACAGACAAAGAGATGATGATGACCACCGCTACTACCACAGGTAAGGAAGAGAAGTTTCCAAAAGCCGATCTTCAGACTGAACAAAACAGTTTTATCAAAAGTACCGTGGGAGATGCTGCAGATGTTGGGATAGGAAAAGGGTCTGATAAAAGCCACGGGCATGTTACAGATCATGGTTCAGACACCAAAAAAAATGATGGAAAGGTCGAGCCAAGGGGGACACATGACAGTGCAAACAGAAGCAATTTTCTTGGTTCTGCTACTGGTTATGATGCAATGATCTCAACGGATAACAGAACGGGAGAGGAAGCAAAGAAACAAGATATCCGGGATAATCTCATTCCCTTCAAAGGTGAAGCTGAAAAGCTTTCCATATCCAACCTTCAGAATGACCATGACGACTCAACCAAAATTGGTTGTGTGAAGGATGTGGAAGAGGTTAAGTTAGAAAAAGGGGTTGACAAAAGTCAACAAGTACATGTTACAGATCATGGATCACCTACCAAGAAAAATGTCGAACAAAAGGGGGGAAATGATCTTGCAGACAGAAGGGACATTTTCCCCAGTTCTGTCGAAGATAAAGAAGAAAAGCTTTACAAAACCAACCATCAGAATCATCTGAATGACTTTATACAAGAAGCTCCACCAAGGGATTCTCCAGTTGAAAGTGAAAACTTTCATACGTCAAATGATGACTTGACCACAAAAAGATACGCGGGGAAGGAAGAGCAAGCCAGGACAAAAGATGCTGCAGACAGGAGTGATTATTTTCACATTGTTGAAGGTAAAGAAGAAACATTTTACAGAATCCACCACCAGAATCATATAATGTATTGTTCTCAAAATTCGATGGAAATGAAGTCTGATAATCTACATGTTTCAGATAATGAATCTGCCATCAGAAGAGATATGAGAATGGAAGAGCAAGCAGGCACCAAAGATATTGCTGAGAAGAGTGGTCGTTTGCAGATTCCCCAGGAAGGTAAAGAAGAAAATATTCAGAAATCCAACCATCAGGATTACCAGTATGATCTCTCTGCAAATGTTCCTATAAGGGATGCTTCTAACGCCAAGATGGAGAAGGCCTTTCATCAAAGTGAACACACACATAATTCAGATGATTCCGCAGCTATCAGAGAAGAGAGAACGGAGGAACTAGCAGGTAAAACTCAGATATTGCATGTATTACTGGCACTTGTCTAATTTCTGTCAAATCCAAAGAAGAAACTTTTTTTACATTTCTGACTTTACGAACTATGCAGTGAAGGATGCTTCACATGAAAGTTTGTCTATGAGTTCACCCTATGATTCAGATATCTCAAAAGACATCAGAGTTGGACAGCAAGCAACAAGAACAAACTCTACAGACAAGTTTGCTTCGTCTACAACTGAAGAGGGAAGAAGTTTATCCAATGATCTATTGCAGGTTAGTCCATCTGGAGCAACACTAGATGGCACTTCAAAAGGTGGATCCAGTGAAGATGTTCATACAATGAATCCTCCTCGTCATGATTCAGTTTTTCTTGAAGACACGGAGATACAACTTGAGAAACTAGATTATGATCCTTCCAATTCACAGAATTACCTTAAAAACATCCAGGTGAAGGGTCAAGGAAGCACTCCTCAAAAGTCCACTCTAGAGAAATCAGACCAAAGTGAAGATACAAGAGCATCCAGTAGCGGCTCAGGGATCTCAATCACTACGAACAACAAAGGTAGAGAGAAGGTAGGTGATGATCATCATCTCAATATGAATGACAGCAAGCAATCAGATGATCTTTCAAGAAGGATGGATTTCAAGAATAAAATCGAGTCGGAGGATCAAAACAATGAATTCTCTCACAATTTCATTCAAGCAAAGCAAGATGGTGATTTCCAACAATCCAATTGGCATAACCAACTTGAAACACATTCAGCAAGGGTCCACGTGAAAGATACTCCGGGCCCCGTCCCAGATGATGAGCTAGAAGAATGGGGAAGTATTTTAGATAATCTGCCATCTGTCTTAAGTGATTACAAGAGAGATGACCTACACAAGGATGAGCTCCCAGATCAAGGTACTCCGCTCTTAAGCTTTAAGAGGATACTATCTATCTTTGTCAACTTGTAAACTAATTAAGCTAATGGACACTCGTTGTAGGGAATGGCGAAGACTCAAGGAGGCAAGTGTTCAGGACAATTCACAATGAGCTCTACACGGAACAACATGAATCTGGAACAGAGGATGACCAACCAAACTGGAGAGCACTGTTCCTAAACAGCCTGGACGATGACAGGGAGAAGATACTACTTGAGGAGTATACATCAGTTCTTAGAAATTTCAAGGGTGTGAAGATGAAGCTCAATGATGAGGAGAAGAAAAGGAGAGCGAGCCACTTCCAATATGTTGTGCAGATGAAAGTTCTAAAGAATGCTAATGCCTTGAAGGATGCACAGATTCTATCCTTACAGCATAGATTGAACTCGCTTCAGTCAAAAGACGTTGAAACAATAAACTTCAATGAATTGCCAAAGGAAGCAACCTTGCAAGCTGCTGACATGAGACAGAAATCAACTGCACCAGAAGACAGAAGGATCTCAGATTTTGGGGAGGATAGCAGAGATATCAAAGTTACTGATGTTGATGAAACACACTCCTTCACCAGTGTTGAAGAGAAAGTACGGATGGACATCGATGATTTGTTGGAGGAAAACATAGAGTTGTGGCTTAGATTTAGCACCTCATTTCATCAACTACATAAGTTTCAAACTTCAGTTCAGGATTTACAAGATGAAATAAATAAAGTGAGGGAAGAGCGCAAGCAAGATACAGGTCTACCACAGTCGCTACTATCAGGCATCCGTCCAATCTATAGGCATCTAAGGGAGATACATACTGAGTTGACATTGTGGTTGGACCATAATGCAGTGCTGAAAGATGACTTACAGAACAGGTTATCATCTCTATCTAATATTCTCGATGTGATAACAAGATTATCAAGGTCCAAAGAGAATGAACCAGTGTTGAATGCCTATCAAGCAGCAAAGTTTCAAGGTGAGATTTTAAACATGAAGCAGGAGAACAATAAACTAGCTGGTGAACTTGAAGTAGGGATTGAATGTATCCGGAAACTTCAAAATGAGATCCAAAGCACACTGTCAAACCTGGACGAAGAACTTGGGCTGAAAAAACAACCAGCAAGGCCTCGATCAAAAATTCCCCTAAGGTCCTTCTTGTTTGGAGTAAAGTTGAAGAGGCAGAGGCCGTCCATATTTTCCTGTGTGAATCCAGCATTGCAGAAACAGTACAGTGATTTATAACAGCACCAAGATAGATGCTTTTATAACAGCAGTAGCCAGATAGATGTCTCCTCGCCGCCCCCCCCCCGCTTCTAGCTCTCTTGTAGTCAATTCTTAATAGTTGAAAATTAATTTGAAGGAGAAAAGGTGTGTTGCCTTTTATAGAGTAGAAATACCAGATCTCCTCGTGTTTTAAAGCATTGCCATGTTCCTCCTTGCAACAATTTTTTTTTTTCAGATTCACCAATTTCTGCAAACAACACAGCTCTTTCTTTAAGACCTGGTTTCACATATTGAATAACTGTGTACTTCAATTGATCTGAATTTATATATTTAGACAAGGTATGAGTTCATCATCATTGGTGAAATATCAGACATCAGTTGTCCTGATCCAATCTCGGTTCATTGAACTTTTAGCACAACGTTTTGGAAACACAAAAAACAGAGTCTAACCATAACCATGTGTCTAAGCAACATGTAACAGATATACCAAAACCACTTGCTAATAACACCTGGAGATATTCTATCTTCAACAAGGGAACATTTGAATTGTCACCTAAGTATAGACAAGAGATTTAGGTGAATACATTTGCAAAGTTGAGGATAAAAGTCAGCACAAAATAGCTGGTACAAATTAGAAATTACATACAAAGCAGGTCCAGCCAGTCAATTTATTCTACTCTCCCCCATCCTCAGTTCCCAAATGTGTCACACCTAAATCCCTTTCCTCAACTTTTTTTGAACGTCTTCTTACATGTCACAGGTGCAGGACCATGAACACCAGCATTTTCAACTGCCATTTCTATTTGTGTTCTATTTCTTGCTGCTGGTAGTCTCTTGACTTGGGATTAGTTTTTCTTGAACCCAAATTATTGAAGCTTTACTCTCTCCTCCAAGTTTTTTCACTGTGTCACCTAAAACTGAAGTTTGACCTTCAACTTTCCCTGACAACAGGTTACCAAAAGTTTGATCTTTTGGGACCTGCTGTTGTGGTGTATTCGCCAACGAAGCAGCTCGAATAACCTGTGTTTTCTCACTCCTTGTATTAGACAGAACAGCAATTTGATTTTCTTGGCTAACGGCTGCTTTAGATTTTACATCGAGCGCGGTCGTTGGATAAGATGAAGGGGCACTTCGAACCCCAGATGAAGCATTTGTTCTGGATGGCACAGTCGTTGGTTTAGGTTGAACTGCAGGTGATACAGATCTTGGAGCCTGCAATTGCTGAGTTCTTGGAGCCTGCAATTGCTGAGTTCCAGACTGTGGGGCATTTGAGGGACCTGCGGGACGGGACACCAGGCCAGTTCGCATGAAATGCACATTACTGGGCAAACCATTAAAGCTACCTGGCACAGATGATTTGACTGCAGGAGTTCCTCCAGGCATGATATGGACGCCTTTTTTAGACAGTGCAGCCTTTTGCAGCGAGGCAGCAGCACCTGAATGGGTAGCAACGCGGGAACTTGCAGCCATAGCAGCAGCTTTGACCATTGGATCTGGGTTAATAGTAGGCTTTGGTAGTGGAATTTTTGGGATTATAGGTTTTGAAGGTACTAAATCTTGCTGATGCTTGGATTGTGGACCAGCTGATGCAACATCAGCAGCAGCAAAATGTGAAGAGTTACTGGGTCCACTGCCTGAATTTGTGCCAGCTGAAACAATACCACAACCTAGATTAAAATTAAAGCTTGCATGAATGGATGAAACGACTAGCAAGCACATAATTAGCATTTCGGCATAATGCTGGAAAATAGAATTTGCTGCTAAAATTTTGAATTCATAAATCTCCACAGAGCACATAACTGTTGTTTCTAAAGGTAGGTATATTTGGCATGCAGACATTACTAATTGGAATTTGGATTGTCCAATTTTATTTCTTTGAGAATGCTAACACTGATTTTCCAATATTTCTTGGAAGACGGAGTAAACAAACTCGGTAGACCAAGTACAGTGGACACCATTAGGATCATATCCCATACTGCAAAGACCTAGACTGTTGGTTTTCCATAGCTCGACCTACCAGCATGTCAAAGGGTCTTATACTTTAGCTAACATCACTGTTAAATTTTTTTAAATTTTTTACTTTTTTTTTAGAATTGGTAACATACACTGTTAAATATTAAACTATGTACAAACAACCAGCAGATAAGGTCAAAGACACCAGCCATTCAAGATTCAACTTATCATATGACACCTTACGCCTTTAGCAGCGTCAATCTAGGCAGTATTGCCTGATTGATTATTTTTCCATCCTCTCACAGTAATGTGGGAGCAGACATATAGACATTATGGATGACACAGAGTTAAAAGAATTACCATTAGGGCTGATTGGACAAGCTGCTCTTACATTATCCCTGAAAGCCATGGACACCGCATGACGAGTAGCAAGCTGAGCCTCCGACAGATGTGAGCCATTCCCGACCATCATCACATGTTGCTTTCTAATAGTTGCCCACCTCTGCACAAAGATAGAATCGTTATCTTTTAAAGTAGATTTACATGGTAGATAACAGTAGAAGATCTTAACCACAGACAAAAATATGTTTACAAGTTCTGTTAACTGCTTAGTTAAAACTTAAAATCTAGTTTGCTAGTTCCACAAATAAGCACTTCGGGATCTCATTCATTTTCCAGCATTTGAACTCAACCTGAGAAACCCCATGCATTCAAATCATACTAGATAGTGGTGGACTTCCAAGGTATACCTAAAACTATTTTTTTCTGGGGGAAAGGGGGACTTGGGACATGACACAACAAGCAGTATCTCTTCTTCGTTACTTCAAGTAATTACTTAAGAGTATGACATGGAGAAATGTTTCTGCTTACTTAACCATAATTACTTAGCTCCATTACCGTTCACATTTAAACCAAAATAGTCAATAAATCATTCCCGACTATCTCTTCTTCACACACTTAAGGAAATTCATAACTACCGAAGAGGAATAGGCAACAATGAATAACAGCGAGTGTTTAAACACAGATTAATAAGTAGCTGAACTGGACAATATCTTTTATGGTCGTTACAATTTGATGCATTTAGAAGGCATAATTATTTGGATGAGATTCATTTAGTAAATTGCAACTGCCTGTAACCTAAACACTAAAGTTCATTTAGCTCCAAACTGAGGATTTATCTATATAATAAAAGACTGAATGTGTCCTCCATCAAAATTACTTTCATCAAACAAAGCAAATGAGAGAGGAAAAGTTCCCAAGCAATGAAGAAGAGTGCATACTTGTACTGACTATCATTGAGGACAAGGAGTTTTCTGACTGGAGAATATATATTAAAAAAATTGAGATTGGTAATATGTTACATAAGTAGCACAAAGTCTGTGCTAGAGCCATCTATACAGATATATAACCTATCAAGCATATATAAAATAAACCTGAGAGAGTTGTGAAGCTGTTCTGTCTCCCTTAAAATCTGTTTTCAATATATTTGCCCAGTTTCCTTCACCATACTTTTGTACTGCAGTAATGAGTTCCATATCCTCTGCTCCAGTCCAAGCTTTTCGTCGTCGCCGAGGAAGGTTAGCACTAGCTGGTCCACTGGTGTCTAAACCCTCAGCAGCCGAGACAGATGGCATTGGCTGCGTTTGCACTGTAACTGGGACCGTAAGTTTTTTCCCAAAAGCTGAAATACCCTGGAGTGAATTTGCTGCAACATTTCCAGATGTTTGGCCATTGGGTATTTGTATAGTCAATGAAGCCTCAACTGTATTTCCATTTGACATAATTGAATCACGTAGAGCCCCAGAAGCAATGAATACCTGTGCAAGCCCAAAACAACACATACATGTCACCTTGAAAACCAGCGACTAATTCTAGTCATAGATAGGAGTATGCACTTGAGGGTAGAGGACGGCATCCTAGCATAGTCAAATAAAAGCAAGTGTAATGTTTCTTTTCAGAAGTACTATAGAGCTATGGAAGGAAATATCTCAATACAGGTAGCTCATCTCGAAAGTACATAAATATCCAATGAAAGGCATGTAGAAATTCCATTTCTCAACCATGCAAAATGAGCTTATCAAAAAGTATTTATCATCTAAGAGGTGCATTTCCCAAACCTGTGGAATTATATCTAAAGTTCTTAACCCATTTTATGTATTTCATCATATATATAAAGGACTAAATTGAGACCCTTGATATGTGAATGTAAAGCCATCAGAGTTCATAGACTTGAAATTTTAGCAGTCATCATTCCAGAAATCTGTTAGACTTCACCTAGAAGCACAATATGCTGCAGAAATTACTAAATGTTTAATTTATTACAAGTTAAATTGAAGCTTCCCAGCACTCAGGTTGGCCAAAAACCTTAAGATGAAGCTACTTTAAAAACTATTTAGGAAAATGGTGAAGGAGACCACCATTCTGGGCAGCTCTTGTGCTTGCTTACCTTCCCCCAGGCTGCAGCCTCTGTTGAAGCCTCACTGCTTACAGGAGGAAAAGATTCCAATTCATATTCTAGATCGCTATCATCATCCTGCCATCCGAAAAAGAAACATAGAATCATAAAAAAAGCAAAATTCGCAATGCAGTTCAGAAAATTTAAGGTGGATCATTCATCAGAGCGACCAACAGATAATGGATATCAAACACCACATCAGTTACCAACTTAGCAAGACGTAGTACTTGAGAACATATGTCAACCCAATGCCTTTTAACACAGATCACAGAAAACACTAGATTAGATGCTAAATTATTTTGTGCTGCCACTTATTGAGTAGATATCAGATAATTGAAGCTAGTCACAGCCTCACAGCCTCACATATTTCGTATCCCAAGCTTAGGAATATTCACACAAAGTTGCCCCCAATTTATCCAGAAAACCTAATGATCCCCGAAATTTCATTCCCAATTTTGAGAAGAGAAACAGACCACGAAAAAAGAGCATGCGTTCCATGCTATACTAACAAATAAGCATTTAACAATTTATAGAATTTCAAAGCCAACACTAAAGAAAAGGGAGAAACACTAAGCAGCGCGAAAACTCTCTTCTCAAATCTCAACCCCTCTCACCATCTTCTCTCAAAATTGAACAACATACAAGCTCAAAGAGCACCTTCGCATCATAAACTTAAAGGGGCAAAAAGAAACCTATTCCGTTAGACAAATTTCACGGTTCAATGAAACATGTATGATTTTTCCAAACTTGCCATATTTTATAGAGAAACCAGCATAATCAGATTGAAGAAAATCTAGGGATACAATTCACTGAGGGGGTAAAAGGGTTGCGAACACGATGGGAGGAGGGGTTAGGAAGGTGGAATTTACCAAATCAACAACTACACTTCAATCTCAAGCTAATTGGTATCACCATATGTATCCTAACTATCAATTTTTCACTATATGGGCCTGTTTAAGAGTTTGCTGAAACAAAAAAGAAAAAACAAACTGCAATAATCCGATCAAACACCCTGTCTGTAGTTCATCAAAAGCATATCAGCATTACCAAGTTGCAATAATCATCATACAGAAACTCCCCCAACCCCAACTTATACATAAACACACACACACATAGTCATAGAAGAATTAAAGAACATTTTTATAGCAGTTGGGGCTAACCATAGGTTGAGCATCATCATCAAATTTATCAAGCAATACTTTACGATAAGCCAAATGGCGCCACACCATCTGATACTCTCTTGCACTTGTAATCCCAGTAGCGGTCTTCTTCACCAAATCATTCCAATCAATTTTCGATCCATTAACTTGTCCCACCTCTTGCAACAGTGTCAACATCGTAAATGCTGTATACCTTCAAAACCCCATCTCACAAATATGCATACATTCAACAAACAATACAATGAATAAAAAAACACAAAAAAAAAAACCTGTAAACAGAAAAAGATCACACCTTTGTAAAAGAGTAGACATATCATCTTCAGTAACAAAACCCCTTTTGTTCAACTTCCTTTTTTCCGCCATTTTCTTTGAATTCTTGAAATTCTCTTCTCAAAATCCCCAACTTCAGTTTTCTCCAAAAAAAATTAAAGGGTTTTAGGAGAAAGTGAAAAAGAAAAACCCCATGAGAGTATTTTGAGAAAAACGAAGAAGTTGGCTATAATAACGGAGAGAGACAAAAATGGAGAGAGAGAGAGAGAAAAGTGCACCAGTCAAAAGAGAAAATTTGAGATTTTCAATCAAATCAAGATTTATTTTTGGGTAGTGAATAATGTGAATATTATTTTCTTAAAATCAAAACGAAAAAGGGTCAAAAATATTCTTAAACTATTTGAAATAGCTCATATTTACCCTTAAATTATATTTTGGCTCAAAACTATCCTTTCCGTCAAACTATTGGATCAAAAGTGCCCTTCTAATTAACGAAAATTGTTAAATGCCATGTGGATGCCACATGAATGCCACATGGCACGCCAATAGATTTCCACTGCCACATAGACTAAAAGGAAAAGGGTCAAAAGTACCCTTAAACTATCCGAAATAGCTCATATTTACCCTTAAACTATATTTCGGCTCAAAACTACCCTTCCCGTCAAACTATTGGGTCAAAAGTGACCTTCTTATTAGCGAAAGTTGTTAAATTCCACATGTGCCACATTGACTAAATCCCTAAATCTTAATTACTCATTTTTCCCTCATTTCATTATTTTTCAGAAACGATTTCACCCCTTCTCCCTCATTTCGCGGCTAAGGTTTCACAGTTTTCTTCGTCGCTGGGTTTCAAAGTGGATATTCGTGGTTGTAGGTTAGTAAACGTTTTTCTTATTTTATTGTGTTTACAACCACGAAATTCCAATTTGAAACTCAGCTCCGAAGAAAGTTATGAAACATTGGCCGCGAAATGACGGGAAAGTTGTGAAATTCTAACTACTCATACTTTGAAATCGTAAACGTAATAAAATAAGAAAAAATATTTACTAACCTACAACCATGAATATCCACTTCGAAACTCAGCCCGAAGAAAGCTACAAAGCCTTAGCTGCAAAATTAGGGGAAAGTTGTGAAATCCTAACTATCATGCTTTGAAATCGTAAACATAATAAAATAAGAAAAAATATTTACTAACCTACAAGCATGAATATCCACTTTGAAACCCAACCACGAAGAAAAGTATGAAATCCTAGCCGCGAAATGAGGGAGAACGGGTGAATATATCATTTCTGAAAATAATGAAATGAGGGGGGAAGTAATTAGGATTTAGGGATTTAGTCTATGTGGCAGTGGAACCTTCAATGTGGAATCCACATGACACTTCTGTTAATAAGAAGGGCACTTTTGATCCAATAATTTGACGGGAAGGGTAGTTTTGAGCTGAAATATAGTTTAAGGGTAAATATGAGCTATTTCATATAGTTTAAGGGTATTTTTGAACCTTTCTATTTAGTGTACGTGGCAGTGGAATCCTATTGGCATGCAATGTGGCATCCATATGGCATCCACGTGGCATTTAACACTTCCGTTAATAAGAAGGGTACTTTTGACCCAATAGTATGACGGGAAGGGTAATTTTGAGCCAAAATAAAGTTTAAGGGTATATATGAGCTATTTTAAATAGTTTAGGGGTATTTTTGAGCCTTTTTCGAAACCAAAATAATGTTATTAATGAAATTGCCTATTTTAAATAACAAAAAATAAATAATATAAAGACTTTGATGGAGTGAACTCTAGATTCTTATAACTTCTAAAATTCTTTCAGAAGTAATTTTGCGAGCTCAAGTTTTTCATAGAAATATAAAAATATATCGCTCACTTCTTATAATGTGACTTAAACCCTTACATAGACTTTGCAGGATCAATAACCATTACAATTTGACTTGAATCTTTGAATCGATTCTGCAAAATCAATTAACATAGTTGCACGGAGTGCGATAGAATTCCTCGATACATGCATACAATCATTTGGAAAGTCCCTTTGAGGGTGACTCCCATTGTATACCAATGACTTTTTCCTTGAATTCGTTCGGTTTCATGTTCATCTATTAGTGAAAGAGATCAAGCATATTTCTTAACGTAAAAATTAAATTTTAGAATACATTTTTGTTGTTAAATAATGTCTTTTAATAGAGAAGTTAAGTATTATAGATAAACAGACTCAAACTCGTAACATCCGTCGCAGAATAAATTATCGTCTTTCAGGTCCCCGATTAATTCTATGATAGAGGCCAACAATAAATAATAACTTCCCCCAAGTTCAAAAATATCAAAATTTATCATTTTTTTAGAAAAAAATTATAAGCACATCTAATAATATCACATAAATTAAAACGAAAAAATTTAGAAATAAAGGGAGGAAAAGTTCAAACTTATGTATTTGATATGACAAAAAGTCATTTTTTCCATAAAAGAAAGTATACTTTCCAAGCAAAGCTAATAAGTTAGCTGTGTATAGCTTTAGTAGAAGGAAAACAACTACACAATGTAGCTCTTCCTCATAAGAAGAGCTACACAGTTCATTTGGTCAGGCACCTCGTCTCTTGTACTAGCTGTCACGACTCACGAGTTCAAATCGAGGCATCTTCATTGGTCTTCTTACACTAGTGGGAGTTTAATGCACCGGGCTGCTATTTCATTCGAAGAAATACTTTGAAGTGATTCATCTCGTCTCTTGATTCTTGCTCCTCATTCCATATTAGATGCAAATACATCTTCCATGAAGAAAATTTCTGTGTTCCGGCAGCTCTCTTAGAGTTCTTGCTAGCCACCCCTTGATAAACTAGACTTCATGCAGCCTACAAAAAGTACAAAGAGAGATATTTAGAGATCACATATTAACGATACTATCACTACGACTTCATCATTTACATCCTAGAAGAAATATGTTTGACCATCACGCTATGCTTTGTGGACAGAGTTATCGGTACTGTGTTGGTGGGGCAAAGGATGTACCCGGTGAAACATTTGTTTATTGATGAAAACAGGAATAGGTAGGGGAGACAGCATCACAAAGGATTTAACATCAATAAACGAAGGCATAACACAGAGACACTTTAACTTGGCCTCCACTGGCAGTTGAACACCCCCAACTTTCATTGTCACCATCTGGACACTTCAACTTAACAACTTGACACACGTGTGTCTCGCGAACACCCTAACTTTGAAAATGCACATCTAGACATCTTCTAAGGAGGTGCATTCTAGATGTGCATTCTCAAAGTTGGGTGTTTACAAGGCCAACTTAAACAAAGTTAAGGTGTCTACATGTGCACTTTCAAAGTTGGGGTGTTTAGTTGTTAGTTGAGGCCAAGTTAAGGTGTCTATTTATGAGTTATGCAATAAACAAATGTCACGACTATATAGAGCTTAACAATACCTAAATCATCCTTACGAAAACATTCATCATGCTCTTCTCGTTTTTCAGAAATCGAAAGAAAAGAAATTCATAATAGCTCCGCTACATATTTAGAGGTGGTTTTCTCATTCTATGATTTCCATATAGAGTGAAGTTCTATTCCATCTAAAAACAGTTCAAGATTGTTTGTCCAATTAACATCACAGAGAAAAGAACAGAAACAAAATAAACAAAAAAGATGAGAAATGCAGAATAAATTGATATAAAGTGCTTGAATCTAATAATCTTGTCAGACACTACTTCAAGTCTGTGTCAATACTCACGTAATGATTGTGAATTAGCACTAGTTGCCATGGATGCACTCCTTTTAGCTGCATGGTAAGATATAACAGGGTAAATGGGTGGCTCAATTATCCATAAGGTTACTATCTTATAACGTTTTTAGCTAATGGCAGCAACAGCCTTGGTTTTCTGATGTCATGCAAAGAGAATTTGTGCGGCGAAGCAGCCACGTCCATGTAGACAAAAAAACTTTTAGTATGCACATGGAATTCCCTTTGCGCACAATAATTCCTTTATACTTGAAATATCTGTTATGTAAAGACTCGTATTTTCTTTCGGTAAACTTTGAATCTAAGAGAAATTCAACAAGATGTATCACACATGCGCTATAAAGAATGGTCCTGTTTAGGAACAACGTGGTTTTATTTTTCTTTAAGTCATTCCTTAACGGAATTACATTATTGAATTCACACAGCAATATGTATGCACAACATTTACAAGATCCAGGGTCAATTTAACCCGAACGTCAAAGAATAAAAATATAATTAAATACAGTTTTTCCTTCGGCATTATAATCTTTTAGAGTCTGGCCATTTGGAAAGGTTCATATGTAGACATTTGAATTCTTTAGCTTCTAAAAAGACACATACTGTGCGCAGATCCTAACCCTGCATTAATCATACATGATCTGGTTCCAACCACTAGTACTGTCACTTAAATATGATTCCCCTTCCGTGCTATAGTGCGCTTGGGTCTTACATGCCTCTTCACCACCCAATCCATTCCAAAATTTAACTTACCAGTTAAAAAGAAACTAAAAAGCACTGAAGAATTGGTTATCCAGACTTTAAACACATATTTTTCCCTTTTAACTTGAGGAAATCAACTCTAAATTATCCAGTTAACTATTCACCAAATCATGAGTTAGTAATTCTCTCATCAGATATTGTCTAACCATTGGACTTTGTTTCGAGAGGGAGTGACAGCGTTAAATGGGGTGTGATCAAGTTGGGGGATGTAGTTATAACTCGACATGGATTTCACCAACTTAAGATAAATGCTTAGCATGAACTTTTCAAGTTCAGCTCCTATGATTGATAATTTCATCAAAGTCCTCATTCAGGAAAACTTCCTCAAGAACATTTGCCTCCTCCATAAGCAGATGTCATTGAACTTTAACACTATACAGAAAACGAGACAGAGAAGACCAGAGAGAGAGACCGATAATAGCAGCTCACAGCTTTTTCTAGGACATGAAAAAGGAAATTTCAAATGATTTTAATATTTCATCTACAGGCATGTTATCACGGAGAAGAAAAGGGAAAAAATTGGAAGCAACAGTAGCTTCTCAGCAAATATTAGACAAGATACCTGCCAATGTGTCAAGCCAAGCACTCCATAGGTTCAGCTCTTGTCAATAGAAACTGTTTTCCCCCAAAGCCACCATGTCGGATTATTTTCCTAGCTTAGCTGCAGCATCAGAAAATTCTCAGCATTATATTTGCTGTGCTTGGTTAGAACAGAATATAGGTATGTGAATTTATTCCCTCCCTCCTACCTCCAGAACAACAACTAAAAGAAGAAAAGAATGCTCAAATCCACACACATATTTCACATCAATTTGAAATTCTAGCATGTCCTCGAGGTTTTATTTCCTTTCCAATCAATGACATTACTGAATTTTTTCAACTTAATAAATTCTAGAACAGTTGTCTTTAGACCCTTGAGGTGCTTGATAATTGTCGGGCCACCCTTCATGTTTCAACTTACAGAAATTTCCCTTAATTGAAGTTTGCAGTTTTAGTTTTGTTCTTTTCACCAAGTCAATTTTGCTCATGCAACACAGCAACAGTATCCAATCTAACAGAGAGATACTACCCGTTTTGTAACTTCTCTACTGAAACTGATGTAATGCTGAAGTTCTTCAAAGGATGCACAAAGCTGAAACATACATGGAGGACCATCCTTGGTTGTGTATTTTGGACTTTCTGGAGTGAAAGGAGTTTGAGGTGTTTTGAACGCAAAGCTATTTCCATCAGGATGTTGAAGTTTAAATGTTTAAGTATCTTGGCTACATGGTGTAATTTCGTTGAGATGTACGATGAAGGGAAATTGGTGGATTTTATAGACACGCCACAAAATTGAGCTTCATTGTAACATTTGGACAATTGTACTATTCAGCACTTTCTTGGTGCTGGAATCATATGAATAAAATATTTGCTTGATCAAGAAAAAAAATGTCTACATGAACTAAAGTAAGTAATCAAGGAATGTAACTGGAAAGTCTTTTGAAATAAGTACCATCTGTAATTCCAGTAGCAAAAGGAACAGACAAGGAATGTAAAGCCCTCATTGTGAATCCACCACAAAAAGCAACAAATAGATCCGCCAAGAGTAAGTGATCAAGGAATGTAAAGCAATACCTTTAACGATTTCTGACATTTAGATTATCAATGTCATCTTCAAGTTCACGCAGAAGTTTGCTATGGGTAAGACTATCAACGAGGCCCTTATCCTGTAACTCCTTCAACAAGTCTATGGCGTCTTGCATACTCTTTTGCCGGCAGACTTCATCAATTACTGTTCTGAAGGTGATGAAGTCAATTGTTCTTCGGTTTTCATTCATCTCCCACAAGAATTTCACAGCCTCATCAACCTCTCCTCCAAGAGACAAAGAGTTCACTAGCGAGTTGTATGATTTAGTACTAGGTATCAATCTTTTGCATTTCATCTTATCATAAATTTCCTTAGCATTCTTTGTTCTTCCTTGTGCACATAACCCATGGATCAGATAATCATATGAAAATGAGTTAGGCTCACACTGGTAAACCACACCCATTTGGTGAAATATCCTAAGGGCATCATTTACATGAAGCGAAAGCACATATCCTTTTATCAAAGTATTCAAGGAAATGATATCTGGTTCAATCCCATTATCTACCATTTGCTTGAACAGAGACCTTATAGCATCCATGTACATGTGATTTATATATGAATTATTCCTCCTACTAAGAAGCGCCGCGAAAAGAATATTATAAGTTTTAATCGACGGCCTACAATCAAATTTCCTAATGTTTAACATATGCTTATATATCATCACAGCTCTGGTCAACTTCCTAGCTTCAGTGAAATAATAAATCATCGAATTGAAAAGTTCCTCAGTTCCAATCGATGGAATGGCAAGCACTTGATTAACAATATCATCCATTTCTTTATACATATTCGCTTCACCAAGCCTCTGTACGACAACATGGTAGGTCGAAACATTATGCCTGAACCTGTGCTGTTTCGATGCCCAATTGAACAACTCCAAACACACTAAAGGATCTCTTTGCAAAACCATGACATCCCTCAGTTCTTCAGGGGTAAATCTAGGTGGAAGCTGAGACACAGCATTTTGAAACTGGGATTCATCAAGAACAGGCATTGCTGCAATTCTTGCTCTTCTATTCATCCTTTTCCTTAAAGATCTTGATGGTGGTCCTCTTAGCCATCCAGGTGCACTTGAAGAATAGAAACTAACAGGCAACAATTGATGCAGAAACACATATAGGGATGGTTTTATAGCTAAGACACCAAATTGAGTCTGAGAGAAAAGTAGTCTAGAATTTGATGGACAGTACATTTGAGTCAAAGAATACAAATTTCTAGAGCTATACCTAAAAGGGTATACATATAAAGTGTTCAAGCAAGTAATTTTACTAAAGCTAGAATCTTTAATACACAAAAGAGTTAACTTTGACCAGGAATGAACAAAATGGTGTCTAATAACAAACAGCATACTGAAATTTATACCAAATAACAGGAAAATAAATCAAGAAAATGCTTACTATTTGGAATTCCAGTTAAGGGGGGATTTTGGGTCGATAATTGTAGCTTCAATTCAGTCAGATTCTTGGTGAGTTTTCTAAATGACCCAACTCAATCTGGGTATCAAGTTTTAATCTTTTTGTAGTTCAAAAATGGTTTCGTCTGAAAGGAATAGTGAGCGGCTAAAGATGGTGGATATTATTCTCACGAAGCAGCAGTGACGAATTAAAAAAAAAAAAAATGGGCAGGAGTGTGTTTGTTTGTTTTTTAATTAAAGGGGTAAAATTAAATAAGTTTAGAGAAGGGTCATAAATCAATTTGTCCAGAAAGTAATTTGAATCAAAATGAGATTAGAAAAATAAATTCTTTTATCTTTGTCTGTGTGATATCCGTAAAAATTCTTTTCATATATTCTAACTTTTTAATCTTGATGGACAGAATTACTTGATATTGATGGAAGTGCATGAAAGCAAACCCGAACACCAATCATAATTTTTGTATATTAAAAAAAATAAAAAATTGAATCAAACTAATGATTTGGTTTGGACGATCTTAAGTTACTGAAAACCATTGGAATCATCTAATAAGTACTTTGTTTTGCAGTAATAAAAGACAGGTGACAGAATCACAAGTTGGTCTTTTTGTTCAGTAGGAGTATCAATTTGGACTACTTTTTTATTATTATTACGTTTGACGATATTGTTTGGATCAATTTGCTCGTATATCGACCTTTATATCGAGTAAATACAGGTACTAGATAACCATGGCAAACTATCAAAGCGATTATTCTAGAATTGTCGTCATTTGTATGCTTTCACTGAAAACCATTTTCCCCTGCTAAGAAATCATTTATACTAACACCATTTTACTTAGATTGTCACGCTTCACACTACTCAAAAACTCGAAAAATTGCCCCAATAATCTTGAAAATGGATGGTCATGAATTCTTGAACTCCACACGAATATCTTCAATTCAGATTTCTTGTGAAAACAAGTTACGAACAAACTGAACACTAAAGATGAAGAGCACATGAATATTGCAATATCTGAATGCGTTATATAAATAGTAGAGAACACACTTATTCTACCCTCCCTTCATTTGTACAGCTATTCTTACAAAAGCCTTTTGGTATAGTTTACAACATGATTGGGGATTTGTTTGGTACCAACTACATTAGAAGTTTTTGTATCAATACTTAAATCTCTTATAATAAAAAATTTAATCAGAATTTTATATCTGCTCCAATGGAAGAGCAATAACCACAACCTACTGGACAAAACTTATATTTTTTGCACTGAATCCAGACCTTCGCTATTGATGGTAATCTTTTCTAGCTATGGAACTCAAAGCAACTGAGAGGACCTTGCAAGCTTGCTATGAGTAAAACAAATGGACCAACGCCTCGATGATGATTACCACACATCCCTGAGATATCTTCCATCCATTTGGAGTTTCTTTACAACAGCCTCTGCTTTGGATGAGTCCGCATTCTCCTGGATTTTGATGTAAACACAATAACCAAATCAGATATAACAAAAATAATACAGGTACAAGTTCTGCCTATCAGGTCAATAATTAAAATACAGCACCAATCAGATATCAAATCATCCACTATATTTTTTTATTTTGGGATAAGTAGCACATACCTGCTCCTGGACTATGGTATGGAGTGTACGATGTACGTCTCTGGCCATCCCTTTAGCATCCCCACATACATATAGATATCCTTCCTGGGAGATTAAACTCCAAACATGGGAAGCCTGCACATACATCATAAGTTACATTAGAATCACTTAGCTTTACAACAATTGGGCTTAGTCTTATCACATCAGCACACTTACCTTTTCCATCATTTTATGTTGAACATACTCTTTCTGTGGCCCTTCCCTTGAAAATGCAATAATCAGCTCTGATATTACACCTTGATCCACAAAACTCTGAAGCTCCTCCTCATAAATAAAGTCCTAAAACCAAATATCAAGTAAGAATAATCTACCAGATAGTACAACTTATCAGACCTCTCAATATACAAATTCGTAATGGATCCGTCATGACCTACCATTCTACGATTCCTACAACCGAAAAACAGTAAAGCAGGACCAAGTTGAGCGCCATCTTCCTTCAATGCTGCTCTTTCCTGAAAAATCACATCTGTCTTATAACACTTGCACCAGAACAGGCAAAATTTAATTTTTTGACAAGCAAAAAGCAACTGTCGCACCTGCAGAAATCCCCTGAATGGTGCCAAACCAGTCCCAGGCCCCACCATGACAATTGGAATTGAAGGGTCGGCTGGTAATTTGAAATTAGATGGCCTAATGAAAATGGGAGCAGAGCTGCAATTGTGACTTTTCTCCGAAGGTACTGCATTCTGTTAATTATTGAATGAGCTCAAGATGTTAGTACAAAATCTATATGCTTTTGTATAACGAGAAAAACTAATTAGAAGTGCAAGGAAACTTAATCAGAACTTGAATATTGACAACGCATGTGTAAGATTCTTTGATTACCTTCATCCAAGTCGAACACACTCCTTTATGAATTCGGCCAGTGGGAGTTGGACCATAGACTAGCGCACAGGTTACATGGACTCTAGCGGGTGCAAATCTACAGATGACAAAAAAAGGTTCCATCAATTTAATTCACCAAAGTTGAGGCTAAGTATACTGCACTTGTATTTGGGGATGTGTTGAACTCCATTTGCCACAGTATTGAGATGAGAATACACACCGAGGAGATGATGAGATTGAATAGTAGCGAGGCTGTAAACGAGGGGCAACTGCTGCAAAAAATACACCAAGGGGAGGCTTCGCCGATGGAAACTCAGCCATTACTTCAATAAGACTTCTTTGACTTGCAACAATCCATTGAGAATACTCATCCTGAATGAAACCAAAGTCAAAGGGCATATTAGGATACCAATTTAACCTCTTGGGTTTCTACTTTCTGTCAATGGTGAGTCACTAGACAACAATTGAAAGAAGCTGAACAGCATAGTCAAAACTATTTCACCTTGCCCTGTGGGGATGCCAAGAACTTGAGCTTTTCTGCTTCACTAGGTTCAGCTGCATGGGCAGCCAATGCAACCAAAGTAGCCTGAAAACACATCATCAGAATCTCCAGTAAAGTGATGCCAACATTAACTGTTAAAAGAAGTAAAATGTATTCTACGATGAAGACACACCTTCCGCGGTGGATTCAGAAGATCTGCATAACGAGCAAGTGCAGCACGCAGAGTGCAGGGACCAGGAAAAGGTGGGGGTAGCGAGCCTCCTCCAGCTGTACCATCCTCCTTGTCAGTATGAATAGAGAATATCAAGTCTAATGACTGCCCCAGCAATCTCGCAGCTTCCTCAACAGTATCTTCAGAATTTTCAGCATAAACACCCACATGATCTCCTGTTTCGTAGCTGAGAATTGGAAGAAAGTGATGCATTACACGACAAAGCTTCGTACACAACCATCATGGCATCATGAACACAGGTATGCAATCAAAGAAGTACAGATACAATAGCTCACACAGTTCAGGACAAATGAAATATAAGGAGATGGATTAGCACAACCGTTCCTGGATAAGAAAACTTAGCACATAAGAAAACAATTGAACTCTAACCATGCAAAAACTTGTCTTCACTAACAGAAGACAATCTTATTACAAAACGATTCATAATATATAGAGATAGATCTAATTCTTATGGCAAGCCATTGAAGGAGGAGCCATCAGACTACCCTTCAGACTTTTCTCCATTCTAATTAAAGCATGTCCCAACATGCAGCGAAAAAGTTTTAATTACATCTCCCACACGACGCAAAGAATATCAAAGTATGAATTCTCCCTATTGTAACATTTTCAGAAAGAATATGTGAGGATAATAAGATAGAACACTACAAATAGAATGGAACACGTAACAGAAAGAACATCAACTGATCCACCTACTTTCGACCTTCTATAATATTTTGGTAATACAGTATCATCAATCAGACATAAGAAATGTACAAACTTACGAAATCCCAGTGCCAGATATATCAAACTCCAAGTGTATACATGAGCGATCAGACTCGGGTGTGTGAAGCTCTCTCTGAACAGCCACATTGACTCTGTATGTTCAAAAAGGGAGAACTATCTGTAACCAGCCAAAGAGTTGAAACAGAAAATAGATGGTCATTCACACACTTACTTGCATGGATGGTGGATATCATATGTGGTATTACCATTAGCCATGCCTGCATGCTTATCCTCAAGACTCATAGTGGTATCATGGATAAACAAACGATATTCAGGAATTGCAGCTGTATATGGAGTGGCAGCAGAATTTGCATCATCCTCGTCTCTAAGAATTTGATCCAGTTCTGGCCACAGCTGTTCTCGCCTATATGTAAACAAACCACGGTATATTACCAAAATAAACCATTGACCACTTGTCTATATCATCTGAGAGATGCATAAAGAATGATTCCAGAAACATACACAAATAAAACAAAAAAAAGAGTGGACAACTTACCAGGCAGCAAAATCATCTTCAATGCACTGATCATCATCACCAAGGCCAACAGTCACAAGACGTTTTGCACCTGTGATGCTGAAGAGTGAGTCCAACTATGGTATAAACTTCTCATTTAATTGATTATCACACAATAACAAATAGCAAGAAAGTGGATTGTGCATCCGCTGATACAAATTTTTACATGGGCCTCTGGGAACAAAATATCTTGGCTATAACTGAAAGGTGTCTCTGCTCACCTTCATCCTTCACTTAAAGCATAAGACTGAAGCATATCAAGACTACATAACCACAAAAGCAAGAAATAAATGGTAGATGCTCAAAGAAACACCAGCAATCATTTTCAATTACTAATACTTGGTAGTTGGAAAATGAATAGACTCACAAACAATCACTATAATTCAATGCAGTTCAGTTGGCCAAATGTGGAGGCATAATTTATTTGGCAATATCATCCAACAACTTTCAAGCAGCTAAATATTTAGTATCAGAAGTTGAAACACGAACAGTAGATCATATGCCATAGTAAAAAACAACATATACACACCTTGTTCACTCAATTGTTCATCTATCACCTTCCCAATCTGTTCCAAAAGATCCTTATCAGATAACAAAACAGGAATCTGGAAAATACAATAATAATACCCAGCAAATACCTTGTTAAAGTGTTCATATTGGCGATTACCCAGGGCAAAAACACCATAGCTAAGGTTCTGCAACCATGCACCCCGTTCTTGTCCCTAAACACAGAACACAGATATAATGTTCCACACAAAGAAAAGAAGTTGCTCTCAACATACTTAAAGAACAATGACACTCATAACTATTTTTTCTACCTCAGTGAACCACTTGTAAAACCTTGCAGCATTATCAGTTGGCTCTCCATCCCCGTAGCTAAAGTATCAGGTGTAAAAATGTAAGCTATGCGAAAACTGTATGCTTAAGTTAAAGCACATAAAAAAACAAACTTGACAAACTCCAAATGAACATATCTCTTACGTTGCCACCATGAAAAATGCAACTGTTTCTTTCTTCAGTTTCTCCTCATAAATATCATCATCGGCAGCATAATCATCCTGGTTGATAGTTGTGTTATCAGAGAAGAAGACTCAAAGCAAGTAATTAAGGATAAATCAGTCTATGCAACTTACCATGTCCACAACTTTCACAACTGCCTTCTCATATCTTGCTTTGATCTCCTCTGATAAAGCCTGGAAGGTAACATGATACTAAATTATCAATCAAGAAAATGCAGACCACCAGTCTCTAGACTAATGTGAGCATGCAGGAAAGATGAGATTTTTGGAAAGCCTACTGAAGTGGACACATAACAGTGTCACACCTCAGTTACACAATGGCATGCTGCTTATGCTCTGTGCCATAGTTTTGGAGAGGAAAATCACTTTTCTGATTGAACCCGAGGATAGATTTGAGCGTCCGGGTGTTGGATCAAATGAACACGCATTCACATCATCACGGCAGCAATAAATAGTACATCTACACTCTACCTCGGATAACAGGAAGAATGAAAATGGACTATTAAGTTGGATGAGAATTCAAATTTGCAAAGAAATATGAATAAAGCAAGGCCACGGAAACCACCAGTCTTTAGACTAATGTGAGCATGAGAAAATATGAGATTTTTAGAAAACCTAGCTGAATAGCCAGTTATATCCATCATGCAGAAAAGCCAGAGATTTTAGGGAGACCACACTTGAGGTAGACACTGCCAATCACATAACTAATTGCGTATATTTATCTTGGTTATGCAATGTGCCCTGATTATGCATAATGCATTAATGATGAAATTCAAACTTAAGCAGCAGCAGTTTGCTCATTATTGAACCGTAACTGAATTGAATGCAACAACATGCATGCTCATGAAACCACCCACCAATATGTACTGGAATAACAAACCTGAAAGCAAGCTAAAATGCAATATGAACGGGCACTAGCAAGAAGTTCGACTGAATTATATATTCTAGAGAACCCACTTGATCCCATCATTATTTATTTCCTATCATATACTCAAGATTTCCATTGAAAGAGATCTAACAATAAAGGGAAGAAGAACAGAAAATTCGATCAGTAGACTCCGTAACCACCAGAATTTCCATAGTCATTACTCCATGACCGGAAAATGGCAGTAAAAAATGTTACCTTTCTCAAAAAAAATGGAAGTAAAAGACAAAATGCACCAGAAACACTGAGATTCCATAATACACGGGATCATCATGATGCTCGTGTGAATAAGGACAAAATAGATCTACAGATAAGTCCACCCTGGAGAAAAACTCGGAACTAGTCTGCCTGAACGGATTGAACCTCATTCTAGACCTCCTGATCTATTCAAATTCATTCAGAAAATTATGAATGTGAATGATTTTCTACATTATCCACTCCCTTCATTCTCAAGTTTAAAAAACAAGCACCACTACACATATAAACATCAAAGAATCAATAGAATGGCCCAATCAGTATGTGGATCTAGGATTTGATATTAAATAACAGTTGTTCTGTGAATATTCCTTTAAATAATTATGTTGTCCGGACCAACTTCGGTTCTCTCCTCTGTTTCACCTGCTACCAGCCCACCACTCTCCTCTGTTTCACCTGCTACCAGCACACCACCACAGAGCAACTTATAGTGGATCTAGCTCATTACTCATATGTGATAGTGGATTGAATTTAAGCATAGCTATATATCTTCTAAAATTTCCTAATTAACTAGGAACATAGGTTAAATGGAAAGCATAATAAAGGCAAAGATCACCATATAATACCTTGGCAAAACCCTCAGCAGTACCAGTTTGAGTACCGAAAAACACGGTGACCTTAACTTTTCCAGGTTCTAGCTCAGTCTCCTCCTCCGGCTCCACATGTAAGGACTTGGGAAACACCACAGGCTTCACTTCTTTACTTCGATCACTTGATCTCTTCAAGAAGAACACTACTAACCCAACGATGACCGCGAACGACGTCGTAAGTAGCACCAACACCGTATCACTCCCCAACGACACTCCCAATGCCGATTCAATCGATCTCAACAACTCCGAACTCGACTCCATTTCCTACACCTCTCTGATACAAACACAAAAAAGTAGTTGTATATAAGTAGATAAGTAGTTGTTGACTGTTTGGTAGTTGAGATTTTGATACACAAACAACCAAACAAACAGCCAAAACACGGTGTTAACAGTACGGTTTTGGAGTGAAGGAGGAGGACGGCGGCTGATCGGAGAAAGACGGCGGAGCAGACGGAGGAGGAAGGAGGAGATTCCGGTCTGCTACTGCTGCCGCTGTGGTGGTGTGTTTATCGTGTGTGAGATTTTGACTAGAAGCTATCTTGGGCCCTGTTAAGGCTCTGTTTGGATTGATTTTAAATCGAAAAAGGGGAAAACCAAAAAAGAAACAATGAAAAGGAGGAGATTTTATAGATATATATAAAATAAAAATAAAAAGTAGAAATAAATTATTCCCTCCGTCTTAATTTATGAGACATAATTAAAACTTCTAGAATCAACTAAATTATTTTTTAATCAAAATTTATTTATAAATATCTAAAATTGTTAATTTTACTATTAAAATTATAAAATTTAAATTTCAAAATTTTCAACTATATCACATAAATTTCATCGAATTTTATTGAGATTGGAAATTGGGGTGTATTTGACAAATGACAAGCTAATTAATTATATTTTGTTTTTCTTTAGTAGAAGAAATTAGTATTGGATTTTTTCACCAATATTCTCATAACAATTTTTGGAAATGATATCAATATCAACAATAAATAAAATTAAGACGGATTATATATTTATTTTTTTAAATGTATGGTTAAGTTAATTCAATTTTCCAATTCCTTTTTATAACAATAGTTTGGTGGTTTATTAGAAATATAATACACGAATATGATATATTTTGCTATTATTACGTGTACAAATATAATGTATTTCATTATTATTTATATCTCTAAACATAGTATATTTAGTTATATTTTCAAACTATTCGAGTAAAATTTCATTATTTTTTACAAATAATGATATTTAAGAAATTTTCCAATTTAGTTATATTATACCATGATAGATTTCATCCAATAATTGCCCCAATAAAGTAATTAAGTTCTCTACGTATTTTTGACAATTTAGCAAATTTCTAGTATTATCTTGTTATATACACGCAATAATTATAGCTCTAAATTTTGCAATGATTTTAGCCATATATATCATTTTCAATTTATTATATTTATTTATTTTTTATGAAGTTGACAAACAAGAGAGAGCAATGAAATTTTTTATTATTATTTTTTGAGTATAAAAATATGATTTGTCCACTTTGTTGATATTAGGAAAGTTATGAATTCAATTTATTTTATCGAAATGAAAAGGTTTAATTAATTTTTTTAGGTCATACATAGCTCTAATAAAGAAAAAGAAAAAGACGTAATTAAAAAATATTTTTTACAAAAATTAAATTAGATTGGATTATAATTCATTATTTAACTCATTTCAATTTAAATATTCTTTGAATATATGAACAACCGACTAATTTATTAATAATGTGAATATTAACATTTTAAATTTATATAATATAAAATTTAATATGAATTAAAGTTCAACTCCTTTTATTAATTATTTTTAGACTTTATAAAGTGCTGCAATAATTAGTTGGTTAAAAGTCGTAAAAGAAAAAAGTATATGGACTTAATAATAGTGTGTTGTACTTAAAATGTAATGTTGTTGAAAAGGGGTGTGTGGTGCCTTTCTACTACCCACCACCTTTTGGACGTGTCAATACTATAGTCATTCAATTCCGTTATTTTTTTTGACATAATACATAAATATCACGTTTAACTTGACGTTAACTAGTACGATGATTTTTAATTTTGAGTGTAGATAAGCAGACACTTAAACTTGTATAAAATTAAACAGATAGATACAGTAGTCCTACATGACAATTGTGTCTTATGTGACATCATACGTGTATTATGTCATGTGCATCTACTGATTTAATTTTATACAAGTTTAAGTATTTTGCTTGTGTATGCTTAAAGTTAGAGGATATAATTATCCGTTAAAGCTAAATTAAGAGTCATGTTTATGTATTATATTTTTTTACTTAGTATTCATATTAAAAATTAATTAATTCAAATTTATGTGGTCTAAAAAAGCTTGTTTTAAGAAAAATAAAAATATTTATTAATAAGATTTTTTTTCGTAATTAGATATTTAAATTTAAAATTCTGATTAAAAATGAAGAGATTTATCAACTCCACGACATTTTATGTATCGACGCATGTGTGAGCTTAACATATAAAATTACAAATCGATTTGATTGTTTGTGGTTGGAAAGAATGGGACAAAGGGAAACTATTGTGAAAGCATCAAATTGGAATCGTTTGGCTGTGAAAAAATGTCAAATTTTAAAACTATTTTTTTATTTTAAAGTAGAAATAAATATTTAAAAATGAATTTTTTATTATGATATTACAATTTTTAGTTAAATGAATAAATTGAAATATAACAAAATAGTGAATTATAAGTTGTTTTTTGAAATTTCAAGATAATTCGTTGTTGTTATAATTTATGTTGCAAGTCGCAACCTTTGCCCTTATGGATGAACACCTCTATTGTGTAATAACTTACAAATTATACATGAAAATGTGAATCACGCTAGACAAAGTCATATGTGATAGACTTGACTTATAAGACATTAATGAGATATTAATCTTGAATCAGATGTGTAAATTATGAACCTCGTTCTTTAAATCAATTGAGTCATTTTAAAGGATGAATTATAAGTTTTAAAACATATAATCAGTGACGTAGCCATAATTGTGTCAGGATGTCCAATTGGACACCCTTCGTTGGAGTATTATACTGTATATACAAGTAAATTATAAATTAAGTGGCTAAATAATATATTTTGAATACCGTTAACACAACAATATGATATAGCCTAATGATTTTAGTCGCCTTAGAAAAGTAAAGATACATAAATTTAAAGTGTTTGTGTGTTTGAATTTCACTAGTACATAGCAATTTTTTTTTTCACTTTTTAAGAAGAACAAATTTCTTTAGCACTTAGAGACTCTTTGTGAAAATTCTGGCTCCGCTATTGCATATAATGTACTCCCTCCGTTTTAAAAAGAATGGTTTAGTTTGACTTGAAACGGAGTTTAAGAAAGAAAGAAAACTTTTTAATCTTGTGGTTCTAAATTAAAGTTATATCAAATGTACCAAAATGCTCTTTAATCTTGTGGTCTTAAACATGCCACGTGAAAAGTTAAAGTTAAAGTGTTGTCAAAAAAGGAAAGGGGTCATTTTTTTTAAACAAACTACTTCCTCCGTTTCAAAAAGAATGACCCTATTTCCTTTTTAGTCTGTTTTAAAAAAAATGACCCTTTTCCTTTTTTGGCAACACTTTAATTTTAACTTTCCAAGTGGCATGTTTAAGACCACAAGATTAAAGAGTATTTTGATACATTTGACATAACTTTAAATTAGAACCACAAGATTAAAAAGTCTTCTTTCTTTTCTTAAACTCCATTCCAAGTCAAACTAGACCAATCTTTTTAAAACGGAGAAAGTAAAAAGGAAATAAAAATATTATTTTTTAAATGGATGGCGTATTACTTTTGCTATTATTGGGCCATAATAATTTCCAAAAAAAGGCCGGCAAAGTGTTTATAGCCAGTGGTGTCAATTGTACCGTTCTGTTAATTTTTATAATTAAAATATTTCTTTCACAAATATTTTCTTCAAGAAGCACTTTAATTTTTCATCAAAGGCCTAGGAGACTAACACTTATGTTATATTTATATTTGAAATGAAAAATATTTTAAAAAATATTTGTATATTTTAATAAATATATTGTTAACATATAAAATATTTTTACAAACACATGTAAGGTTATTCGATTCGACTTAAGAATTTTTTAATTATTTTTATAAATTTAAAAGATTATCTTAATTATACGAAATGATTATACTTAAATAAAAAATCTAACAATTTTTATATTAAAAATAGCATAAATCCATTCGATTCAATTAGGTTCTATTGATTGGATCAAATTTTAATATATTTTTTACACTCCTATGACCAGGGATGGAGCCACCTTGGCACAAGGGGTTCATTCGAACCCCCTTTGACGGAGAATTATACTATTTATATATTGTTAAAATAATATTTTATGTATATATAATAGATGTCGACCCCCCTTCGACTACTCCGTATGTCTATTTCTACAAATTTTGAACTCTTTTATTGAAAAACCTGGCTCCGCCACTGCCTATGAGTATAGCTATTATAAATGTAATTCGAAAATGTTAGAAAAATGTGCCTCTCATTTACACATTTTATATCCATAATCATAAATGTCATCACATCAATAAAGATGTTATTTTGGATGTTTGTTTAATAAATTCATTAAATTAAAGCCGGCCAATTATATTGACGTTTTCCTCTTCTTATGTTTTTTTTTTTCCTCATAAAATAAATGAAAGAATAAGAGAAAAAAAAATATCATAACAACATAGTTTGTTTTTATAATCATGATTGAGATGTAATGATGTATGCATTCAAATACATATATAAATATTAATTTTTTTAAAATATATTTCTATATACTAAAATATTATATTGTTATTTAAATACCAAATCTTACATCTGAGTATATAAAATTTAATACAATATAAAAAAATAAAAAATCTAGTGATTTAGTATCTTCTTGTTAGTGTTCCATAACTTTGATACGTATTGCTTGCACATACCACTTCCTATGAGGGACCAATATATGAATTATTAATCCGAGCTAATAATTAGAGGTATAAAATGAATGAATAATTAAAATTAAAAGAAATTTACTCAAGATTTTGATATACGAGCTAATTAAAACTTATAATTCATCTCAAAAATTATTTTAAGTTAAAGATGAATTGACTTAAAATGGGTAAAATAATTAGTTAGTCCAACCTTTCCAATATTTATTTAATTTTAATTTGTTTAATTATTTAATGACTAATCAAGACATTGGGCAATGTAATTGAATAAAAAAAGAAACGATTTTCTTAGTTCATTCAACTGTCTATTATAATTTAATTTAACATACCGACATAGTTAATTATCGCCTATTAGGATTCTCATTTTTCTATTCGGAAATTTTATAAAGGGTGTGTTCGATAGAAAAATGTGTGTTTTTTTATGAAAAATGTTTTTAAAAAAAGTAACTATTTTTTTCTTATCTTTTTATTTGTGTGTAATTTATAGGTTTTAAAAAACTTATATATAATAAAGATAAATATTATGTGAGATTAAAATAGAGAACCATCGAAGATATCAGATGATGGGATGAGGGGGGCTAAAGGAGCGGTGGGGCATGCGGTAAATATAAAATATGTTGAAGCGTGAGGAGGACACAATAAAAAATTGTGAGTTGCTCTTGCTCACCAAACCAGGAGACAAAAAATAGTTCACGAAAATGATTTTTTAAAATATAATTTATTATATAAGTTACAAATCATAATATTATTAAATTTAATCTATTTGCGAGTTTGGTTGATTAAAGAATTAATAGCAAAGAATATCAATTATAGCGTTTGATCTACATAATGTCTTCATGTTTTATTAATCAATTATTGAGGGATTTCAAATACCACTTTTATTGATAAAATCTATTATTTTACATATAAACAAATTTTAGACAAAAATAAATATATCTAGGATTATTTTTGTCTTTCATAATGTGTTACATCATTCAATTCTATAATTGATTCTCATGATCAATTTGAATAGTGTATTCAGGGTCTCATTTGTTTACATTTAATAGAGGTTGAATCTTAATTATTCAGAATTAGTCTATTAAGTACGTTCAATTTTTAGGTCTGAGTCTAAATCATTCAGATTCAGCCCATTAAATTTATTTGTTTTATTATTTTTTTTTTTAAAAATCTTAATGGGTCTAAAGAGGTCTGAATGAATCAGATCTATAGGAGACTCTTAACAACATCCAGACTCATTTAATAAGTTATCAAATAATAAATCATTGCTTCTCTGCTTTAAGCTTAACTTTTTTATCTCACAACTAAAAACTTTTTTTTCTCTTTTCTCAATCAAACACCATTTTTTCCCTCTTAAACTGGTAAGTTTTAATAAACCCTTTCAAATTTTTTTTATATTAATAATTTTCTTGTATTGACTGTGTGAAGAATAGTGTTGGTGTATTGGTGTTTATCAAAGTTTCTGAATGAAAAAAATTGTACTCCAAATCATGATTATTAAAACTTTTAAAACTTTTTTTTTTTATCAAAAGTGATAAATTTTGTTGAAATGAAATTTTTATGATATTTTATTAATTTAATGTTAATTTGCATTCACATTGAGATATTGAAAACAAACAACATTAATTATTTGGTTTTCAGATTTAGAGACCACGTCTTAATATTCAGATGTGTATTCATATCTAAACACCTAAATCTTAATGTAATCTTAATATTCAATGTATATTCAGATTCAGATCTCTTAATCTTAATAAAAACAAATGAGGCCTAAGCCAATATTGATAGTGAATTAAATTAGACGTATCAAAATACATTGTGATAGTAAATGAATATGCATTTTTTCGTGGAAAATGATATTTGCCTATTTGGAATGTACTAGATTCTATTCTATTTTATATTATATTATATATAAATAAATTAATAACAAAAAAGGTAGGTTATGTTGGCAATACGTAGTATATTATTTTTGTGTCTCATAATATATGGCATAATTTTTAAAAGTTAAGATAATGTACTTTTATCGTCTCAAAATGTATAATGACTTTTGTTAAAAGTAGTTATCTCAAATTATTTTTATATCATCTTACTCTATTTTAAAATTTTAAGATATTAATTCTTTATCCATTTTTCTTTTTTATCCATGGCGAAAGAAATATTATGTTGATACTATGTAATATATACTTTTATCGTCTCAAATTGTATTCTTTTAAAAACAATTATCTCAAATTATTTTTAAACAATTTAACTCATCTTATTCTTATTAATATTGTTCGCGAAGATTATAAATACTTTAATTATGGGCAATGACACATAAATAGAATGAACATTAAAAATAATTTGTTTAAAGACATTTTTTTATCAAATAATCAAAATTATTTTTAATTAATACTTTATAAAAAAATAAAAATACAACGAATAATTTTAAAACAACGAAAGTATTTAAGTAGGACCAAATCTTTTAATATGCATGCCCATGATGTTGAGGTCTCCCTTATGCAATTTCCATCGTTTACCTATAATTTAAAAAGTACAACAATGATAAATTTGTAATTGTGTTTTGATTTTATAGGGTAATTAGTGAAGTTTTCTTATTGTCTAAAATAAAATAAAAGAATGTTATGTAATGAGGTTAAACGGTAAAATATTCATAAAAAGAATGATTTTATTTCCTATAAGTGATCGAAATTATTTTTTACTTTTGATGAAAATATTTCATTAAATTATGTCATTTGACATTAATATATTCAAGTAAGTCACACACGTTAATAATAGACGTTTTTGTTATAGAAAAGGTAAGAGGAAACAAGTTAGAAAGGATTATGTGTATCTATCATCAATTTATTAATTTTCTAATTATTAGATAAATACAGAGTCTATTAAGATATTGATGATCATCTTATTTTTAACTGATTTGATTTTAGTTTAAACTAAATTTTAATAAATTTTAATGATCTAATTCCAAAGTTTAATTACTAAACCAAAATATAATTAACAAAATTATATAATATATCAAATGTTGTTTAGTATGATTTTGATGATGATAAATAAAATATGATTAGCGGTAAAAGTTATAAATTAATTTAAGGATGATTCTTGTTATTTTTAGGATAAATTAGGGATGTGTTTTGTTTATTGTGATAGTATAAGGATGTGTTTTACATTTTGCATATAATTGAGGGATGTTTTTGGAAAATAACTGGATAGAGCAGCAACACTCGTTAAACAAGATAAAGCTTTTCTGGAAGTCGCCGGCCGGCTCCTCCTCCTCCGCCTCCGCCTCCGCCGTTCTGAATGGCGACCCTATTAAAATGCTACAAACCGTTACTTCCCTTCCAAATCCGTAAAATGCACATTGCCGCCGCCGTCAATAGTTTCAGGTATTATTCGAGAAGCCGACTTAGGGCTAGGTGCCTGAGTACAATCGGAAATTCAAAGTCAACGGTGGATACAAAAGTGATTAACGGTGAAGGAACTGAGACTGAATTGAAGAAGCAGCAACTATGGTTACACAATACAATGAGCAAACAAAAGGAACTATTTATACCAAAAGTGCCGGGAAAAGTTGGAATGTATGTGTGTGGTGTAACGGCGTATGATCTCAGCCATATCGGCCATGCTCGCGTTTATGTTTCCTTTGATGTTCTATATAGGTTATCCCTTTCCTTGTTCTATATTCATTCATATTCCTGATTTTTATTTTTTTCCGTTCAATTTGATTTATTAAGTGAACGTCTAAATTAAAGTTCCAGTCTTTTTCAGAATTCAACTTTATTAATAGCAATTGGGAGATGATTAGCTTGTACTATCTATGATTCATGGAATTTGGTTTGTGTAACTAATCAGATACTCTTGATTTTGTTTCTTTATGAAATGTTAGGCAGATACCTAAATTATTTGGGATATGAAGTCAAATATGTTCGCAACTTTACTGATGTTGATGACAAGGCGAGTTACTGTTTTTCTTTCAAGAGATGATATTATTCAGCTATTTTGTATCTGGAAAACTCAGTAGATCATTGCTACAGCTTATATTCAGCTGACGCTGCTATTTTCAAATTCTGTAGATTATTGCTAGAGCAAATGAGCTGGGTGAGGATCCAATCAAATTGAGCAGACGCTTTTGCGAAGAGTTTCACCAAGACATGACTTATCTTCACTGTCTTCCTCCTTCAGTGGAACCTCGTGTGTCTGATCACATGCCTCAGATAATAGATATGATTCAGCAGGTTTTTACTTCATTACTTGTGCTTTTCTTTCAGAAATTTAGGATAGAAGATGGACACAAGCAAAGCAAGAAACTAATAGACAAGAATGGCAATATTAAAGCCAAAACCTTCTATTAAGAATCCAATGACGAGCACAAAATCTATAAGATAACCCTCAAGAGGATAAATCCTCAAACAAGCAATCTATCTTAGACAACCCTCAAGAGGGGTGATCCCTCAAGCAAGCAATTTCCATTAACATTTGTCTAGCAACAAAGGCCTTAGCAACAACTCTCTCAAGAGTATCAACTCATCTTCAATCTCAAAAATAATGTGTCTAAATGAGCTATTCTCATCAATTTATAGTCTAGGCTAACTATTACAAAAAAGCCAAATGCGAGGTAGTTGCGGCATCGCATCTAGTTGCGTCCATCTACGCAACTCCAAATTGTGAGGCCTAAAATTTTAGGCTGAATGCGACTCGAATTGGAGTTGCAATCTCTAACTTGCCGTCTTATCAAGCTTAGCATCTCACATTGCAAGTTAGTCCTTCCTCCAAGTGGAGTCTTGTACTTCCGTTTTAGTAGGTTTTTGAGTCTCAAGCCTTCATTCCAAGCTCCCTCCAAGCCTCCGAAGTAGCGACTTGATGAAAATCTCTTGAACTCTTTTGCTAGGTTGGGTGTGATGCATCAGTTTCTTCCTTTGTCTAGACTTGCCTTGCAATCCTCTTCTGTTGATATATTCCTTGTTTCATTCCGGGCAGTGTTATTTCTTGTTTCCCTATTGCAGACATTTAACCTTTTTTGCGATCTTCTGCAACAGATTCTCGATAATGGTTGTGCTTACAGAATCAATGGTGATGTCTACTTTTCTGTAGACAAATTCCCAGAATATGGAACATTATCTGGCCGAAAATTGGAAGATAATAGGGCAGGAGAACGTGTAGCAGTAGACACAAGGAAGAAGCATCCAGCTGATTTTGCCTTGTGGAAAGTGAGTATTTGTAGTTATGCTTGTGAAGTTTCTTACTATTGGCTGTGTCATTTGTTGGATTTTAAGCACATTTCATATCTTTCACATTCACTTTATCCCCATGTCAAAAGAACAAAAAAGCAAATAACAGAAAATATAGGACACCAAGAAATATGAAAAAAAGAAGGCTATTCACCGTGTATCTACTGTTTAAATTTTATTACTTTTCATGTGTGGTATGTAGTTCATCTGAACTACATTCGTTTCTGATTGATACTTATGTTTCCTTGTTATTACTTGGTTTTGAAGTGTGTCCCAGGGATGAATTTGTTTGTTCCAAGTTGCTGCAGTGAAATGATCAACAAGCATATTTACGATATAAAAATCTTTTGAAGAAGTCAGCTATTCACTCATCTTGTGTTTCAGGCACTTGCATCACAGAATGGATGTATTCCCCAATTCACCTGTTAAATGAAAATCTTAACCTAAATTGCTCGGATTCTTCACTTTCGGTGCTGCAACCGTTTTGATATGACATGAGTGTGAGCTCCGTACCTGGTCTGGTCAAGCGATTTTGGGTACTTTGACCAATATCGACGTTGAAATTCTGGACAGATTCAAGGATTTCTGTAGTTAAAACAAAAGAGCTAAGGTGAAATTGAAGAAAATGGAATACCTTGTATATAGAAATTTGTATTTCACTCCTTTTCCTATTATCTCCTCACAAAATTCTCCTCTTATCAATACTTTTCTCCTCAATAAAAGAAAGAATCATATCAGAATTTCAATATGAAAGAGGTGCTGTTTGGCAGTTCTGCTGAACATGAAATGGTAGAATGTCTGCCATATTTTGTTATGAACTGCTTTCGTTTGACTTCATGCATCTAGCTTTGAAAAGATGTGCAACTGAGTTAATTGTTGTTTGTTACCGGCGATATGGAGATTTGAGCTGTTGTTTTCTTGACCACTGCTACTGTGTCTATTTTCTCATGCAGACTGCTAAGGCGGGAGAACCTTTCTGGGAAAGTCCCTGGGGTCCAGGAAGACCTGGATGGCATATTGAGTGCAGTGCCATGAGTGCTGCATACTTGGGATATACTTTCGACATTCATGGTGGGGGGATGGATCTCGTGTTTCCTCATCATGAAAATGAAATTGCCCAGAGCTGTGCTGCTTGTAGGGAGAGCAACATAACTTATTGGATACACAATGGATTTGTCAACATTGACTCTCAGAAAATGTCAAAGTCACTAGGAAACTTTTTCACAATTCGGCAGGTATACTGGGGAGGAAAGTTGTGTTCCATTTTCAGAATTGATATTTGTTAGGTTATTTGTATAGTTCTTTTGGGTAGCTTTTGATGTTTCTATGCATTGTTTTTCTTCAGGTGATTGATCTTTATCACCCATTGGCACTTAGGCTTTTCTTAATTGGGACACATTATAGATCTCCAATCAATTACACGATTGTACAAATTGAGAGTGCATCTGACCGTCTTTTTTACATATATCAGGTACTTTGATTCACGATCTCTAATTTGTATGGAAAAAATCAACAATTACCCATGATGTTCTAGAGTGTGTATAGAAGAGAATGTCATTCGTGGAGAATCATATTTTGTTGTGGATTCTCTACTTCTTGATATATTGCTTGTGTACAGTAGATTTCTCGATTAATAGTAATTTTTTTTTACCTTGTTCTAAGAAATAATGCTTCTTCCTTCTTCTATTTCAATTTGCTTATGTCAAATGCTGTCTGGTATGGTTAAGAAGTCATAAAGAGAGATTAGGAATGAATTTGTTATTGTTTATTGTCTTCTAGCTTAGTATATAATTCTGGGAGTAAATGTAAGTCATCTCAGTATGTATACATAGCTCAAGAACTCCCTCTTAAGAAAAAAGCACTCCTCTGTCCAAATTAGTCTTTAATTTTTATTGAAATTCATATTATTCCTGTACCAAACAAAATTCATATTTTGAATGATCCAAAAGCAGTTATTCCTCTAACTTCAGTGTTTGTTTACGAGTTTGTCCTTTATATCAGATAAAGCAGATATTAACCTGACTGTTGTCTTTTGTAATAGGCATTATATGATTGTCAAATTCTTTCCACCCAGCATGATGAGGCAAGTTTGAAGGATTCTATTCCTGCAGAAACTGCTAATTGTATAAATAAATTCCAAGATGAAGTTTTATCTTCAATATCAGATGATCTTCACACTCCTGTTGCATTGGCAGCAATGTCGGACCCATTGAAGTTGATCAATGATCTCTTGCATACACGGAAGGTACTTTTGTCTCAACTGAAGTACAAATCAGCATCCTCTTTCCTGTCTATACACACTCAAAGATATTTTTACTACAATTGAAATGCCAATCAGCACTCTTCTTGCTGAAAATTTTAAAACAGTCAACAGGTAGTGTAGCAAATGCTTTGTTTTCACTGTCATTCTTAAATGTGGGAAATGTATTAGTTTTAATAATTTTACTATTTTCTTTGTAAGGTAATCTCAATCAAAGAAGTGACTATTCATATATATAGTCACTTCACTCACATAATTATTTTGGGAAGTGAACAAAATTTTTGGGCATATTAGCATTCGGCCTAGTATAAGTTAATTATATCGTGTGGTTCCTATGCAATATCTTGATTACTTTCTTAATTGATTGTAGTAGGTGTAGTTTTCTGTTGTAAAGGACTTCAGTGTCTGGGTAGAGTCGTTGAAGAAGTTAGGAGAAAGAGCCAACAATTGGGTGAATTATTGAGGGTAGAGGTAGGGGCTGGTGGGAAAAGTTCCGTAGGTGTACAGGGTGGTTGTAACCTTAAATTGCTCGAGTTTAAGATATTTTGTGAAATCCTAAGAGAGGCAGGTCATGGTTTTGCCTCTCTAGAGCAAGGATTTTTCACGTGAAAATACTTGTGTTGATTTACTTATTCTGCACTTTATCTTCTTGCATAATTACTCAAAGAACCTGATTTTTTGAGACAGTAGGTTGCAGTCAAAATAACGAGTTGTAGTCCGAGGCTTAATTTGGTTAATAGCTTTACATCTCAGCGACATTGGTTACATACACACTTTCTAAAAAAGAAGATTTATTGATGAGAGGAAGCATTACAAGTTGAGGACCTGAGGTCCCTGGTTCAGTTTTTTGGTTAACTGGAAAACGAACTTTGGTGCCCTTAGGCCTTAGGAATCCATTTTTTCTTCCTTCCAGGTTCCGCGTTTCAGCACAAAAGAAAATTAAATGCCCAGCCCAATTTTCTCAAAAGTCTTCGTATATTTCATTTCTTTTGCCTCCTGATATCCGTAGGACCCATTTAGCTTTCTCCATTTAGTGCAATCTTGTGCTAGTCATGTTTTATGTTCCTAAGGTGGTCTGGAGATTATACATAAAATGACTAAGATACTAAACGGCTTGGACATCATAAAGGTTATCTTGTTTCTTCCTTTGTGTGGTATGCATTTCACTGTTTCCCATGGAAGAGTTCTTGATTTTGATGTCTTGCACTGTGGTTGATTTCATAAGTGTCGTAGCAGTCTTAGGACTTGTTCATTAGACGAGTTATTAGTCAATTTAAATAATATGCCTATTCTAGGTAGGTAGCTTTGGGTTTCTTTTATTCTATTTTACTTGTACCAAGACCATGCTCTACCACTACAAATCAAACTAACAGAAGTATTCAATCAGGGAATAGGGAATAAGATACTGAGAAAAACAGAGCAACTGCAGATATACGAAGTCTCAAAATATTTAACATTGTCCTACTTAAGAAATTACTACATGAATCGTTGATTTTTCTTATCATTCTGTAATCAAGAATGCTGTGGAAAAAAGTTGAAACACGGGTGGTAAAAAAGTCCAATTGAATAGGCAAAGATTGCAGAATGGATCATATTCTGGTACCCAGTTTTTGGTCTGAAAATGAAGCCTAATCTGACAAGCCCAAATCCGAAAACTCCAACTGATCTCGGAACAGACGAACTAACCCAAAATTACTATGCTTCATTTTAGTTAGCAAAATCATCAAACTGTTAACTGATAAACCAAACTCATATTTGTCTCTTTCAGATCTTTACTGATTCTGGTGTTTGACATTTTTGGAAAGAACTATAGTGAATTTCAGTGTTGTCAAACGCACATTTAAAGCACACTTAAGCCCTAAAGTGAGGCTCAAAACGTTTTGAGCACTTCCCCTCGCTTAATGTGCGCTTCAGTGTCGTCATCAAGGTTCTAAGGTATACTTTTCCTTGCCAATGAGTCTCTTCAGAAGAGGCGGCGGCAGTAAACAATTGATATTTCACTTTATCATACTCCCTCCATTTCAAAAAGAATGACCTCCTTTCCTTTTTAGCCTGTTTAAAAAAGAATGACCTATTTTATTTTTATTTTTTTGTAACATTTTAATTTCAACTTTCCACGTGGCATGTTTAAGGCCACAAAATTAAAGGGAAATTTTGTACATTTGACATTACTTTAATTTAGGACCACAAGATTCAAAAGTCTTCTTTACTTTCTTAAACTCCGTGCCAAGTCAAACTAGATTATTCTTTGTAAAACGGAGGGAGTAGTTTTTTTCAATTTCTTTGTTAAGATATTTGTCATTCATGCTTATTATTATTAGTCTTGGACTTAAAACTTATATATTTGTATTTTTTCTCCTGTTACACCTTTTTAATTAAAACACACTTTATTTGCGCTTTGCACTTAAAGCCAACGAGCGTTAGGGTTTTATTGCGCTTTTTGCAATTGATAACACTGGCTGAGTTTTAAGGTATGATTCCTTAGAAATATTGTATATCTAAATCAAGGTTAAAGTGAGAGATCTTCCACTCCAGTAACTCATGATAGGTATGATTCAGATTATGATACCATTTCCAAACAACGGAACGAATCATTTTTTCATTTTGCTCTTTGCTTCTCTTCTTATTTCCTAGTTACATCAAACTTTGGGAGAAGGTTCCCTTGACAATTGTGTTTGGCTTTCCTGCAGGGTAAAAAGCAAGCATTGCGGATAGAGTCAATTGCAGCTTTAGAGAATGCTATAAGGAACGTTCTAGAAATTCTGGGGCTTGTGCCAGCCAGTTACGCAGAGGTGCAAATTTCTTTTTGCTGTCTGGTTTCAAGCATTGCATTTTGTATGCTGTTACTTTGTCCAGAGAAATTGATGGTCCTAGTGATGCCTATAGTGCGTACTATTTTCAGATGATGTTGTGTTGAGTAATAAAATCAACGAAAGAGTCAACTAGAAGTTGAAATTGTGAAAGCTAGAGAATAAGGGTACATGATGAGTAAAAGTAAGAAGGCAATATGAATAGTGAGATAACACCCCACAAAAGAATTGAAGATCAAGTTAAATTAGTCTGGATTGTGGGTCTGACACTATCTAGACATCTAAGATTCTAGGCCAAGCAGCACATGAGAATTGTATTCAAAATGAATATCTAGCACAAATCTAAAATAGATGAAGTAGAGGAGCTCTATGAAAGGGCTATGTGATATGGTCTGATGGAGGAGATACCGAACAAGCTGAAGGCCTTCTATAGAATGGCTGTGAGATCAACAATATTATATGGGAGGTGGAGGTGGGTGGGTGCGGGGGGTAGGGATGGTGCGGTATATGAATTGAGGGGGGTAGGTGAGTTATTTATATTTTATAATAGATAATATTTGTTGCCATATTTGACCCACTTTTAAATGATTGGATAACCAACCCAGTTAAAATGGGCCGAGTCGAGCCGATAACCACAAATTTTAATCATTTTGCCATCCCAATTCAAGGTAATGGAGAGATTGATGATATTTTCGCACACTGTATTGATGTAGAATGGGAAAAATGGAGGCTTGTCTTCGGGGTCTTATGTGATAAAAATGTATTGTTGACGTTTAAATGTAAGTTCTATATAGGTGGTGGTTGCAAATCTCACGTTCAGAAGTTGGAAGTTGCAGTGAGAATTTGGACATACTAGGAGAGATAACATTAGAAATGAGGATATCTAGGTCAAGGTAGGAGTGGCTTCGGTAGAAGACAAGATGCGAAAAGCGAGTATGAAAATTCGGGCATCTGAAGAGCAAATGTTTGGATGCCCCAGTTCAGAGGTTGTGAGACGCTGGCTATTGAAGGACTCAAGAGAGGTAGAGGTAGACCGAAGAAGTATTGGGGAAAGGTGATTAGATAGGACATGCCACAGTTTCAGCTTACCAAGGACATGACCTTAGATAAGGGCTTGTAGGTAGCAGTGTGTGTCTTGTTATCCGTCCATACTAGTAGTTTTAGTACTGTTCCTGTAGTTTGTGGTCCTTGGTTCTTTGTTATTATCTGTTGTCTTGTCCTTTTGACTTTCATATTATGTTGTAGTATTTTCCAGTTACTATCTATTATTTCTTGTACTTTTGTTACTTCATTTTTTGAGCCGGAGGTCTACCGAAAACAACCTCTCTACCTGAGGTAGAGGTAAGGTCAGCGTACACTCCTTGTGGGATTACATTGGATATGTTGTTGTATACACTGAAGTGTCTGTAACAGGTCCTTAATTTCATGTTTCAAGCAACACTTTTTTCACCTTGAGGAGTTGTTGCGAACTTGTTCAAATATCAGGTGGCTTCCAGCTCTGCTGCTAGCATTTATGCATTTAGTCCGTCACAAAGATATGCGCTTTATGTTATTTTCTAGATTGCATCAGCATTCCCTGCGTCATAACAATTAGAAAGAAAAATATTTCCTGCATCCTGTCCTTATACTTGTGCCTCCTGTCAATCAAGCGTTTCCACCTTTTGTAGCACGGAATCTCACAGTTTAGCCATGGTTTTGGTCTATGTAGGCTTTACATGAATTGAGGGAGAAAGCTTTGAAGCGTGCAAAGTTGACTGACGATCAAGTTCACCAAAAAATCGTGGAGAGGGATACAGCACGTAAAAATAAAGATTATGATAGATCGGATGTAATTCGAAAAGATTTAGCTGCTGTAGGTATTGCTTTGATGGATAGCCCTGAAGGCACTACATGGAGACCAGCTTTTCCTCTTGCATTGGAAGAAGAGCAGGTTACAGCTCCTTGAAATTTCTCACATATTTGCAATAACCTGCCATGTTGTGCATATCAATTTTGCAAGATGATGTATGTCTAGTCCCATTCTTAAGTAAGAAAAGGTTTGGTTGTAATAACATCATAGAGAAGCAAAGTAAATTTTGTAGAGTTGCAATGCAAAATGGGAAGACCTTTTATTTGACATAAATTTTCTCCTTTTAGCATCATTCATATATGTGAACTAACTGCAAATTTTCTCCTTGCAATTTGTATGCAACAGACATCTCTCATTGATACTTAAACTATAGATATATGGGATGTTTCGTGTTCTTAAACATGGCATGATAAACAAGTTGAAACGGAGTGACTTTTTAGTATAGTGTAAACAGGTACTCCCTCTGTCACATTTTATGTAATAGGCACCCCAAAATATAACACTAAAGATTTTGAAACATTAGTCTAAAAGAAATTTTGTGTGACTATAGTCTATAAGTGATCTCATTAAACTTAAAAATGGAAAAAGCTAAAGTTAAATTTGTTTGTAAAAATATAGAAATCTGGCCATCTTTCCTTATTAGTCCCTTTTTTGTATTGGAAATAATTTGACTTTAAACCCTTTTATAAATGTTATGGCGTGGTTAAGATATACACTTGTTTCTCAAATCTGTTGAACTATGTCAAATAAATTGGAGTGTCATTTTCTCGGACAAACTAAAAAGGAAAAGTGTATAGCATAAATTGAGTTCCGTAAAGGTTGCTAAGTCATTCTTTTGTATGATATGAAGAAACTAGATATTATCTCTGTTGTTTTTACTTATATGATACAAACTGTAATAATTTTATTTTTTTTAAAAAGAAAAAGACTCAAATATGCTATCAAACTTTTAGAAAAGACTCATATGTCATCCGTTAAAAGTTTGTCTCACTTATGCCATTGTTGTTAAAGAAAAGACTCATTCATGCCATTTTTTTCAAAATCATTTTTTACACACCAAACAAGATTTAAACACTTTTCTATTGATGTTTCTGGATCAAATGTATACTTTTTGCTTGTTTGTTTTTAAAAACACAAAGAACACATGAAGAATATAAACAACTTTCAAAATTTCAACATCTTCAATTCTTCACGAAATTATCTCAAATTTCAGCCACATCATTAATTTCTTCTTAAAAAAAACAAAAATTCTAACATCGTTCAAAAAATTCACCCATATTTAAAAAATATATTCCAAAAAATGAAATTCAGTCTCAAAATTTCAGAATTTTCTTTGATTCTTGTTTTTGTAGTTTTTTTACATTAGATCTTTGTTGATTAGTGTTTTCTGAGTTTATGTTCAAAATTTCAAATGATTTGAAGTTGTGTAGAATCTACCCATTAAAGAATGTTGAAGTTTTGAAACTTTGAAGAAATTTCAATTGGGTCTTGTTGAGTTAGGTTGAATTCGAGCTCAAAAGAAATTGAGTTTTGGTATCTAATTGGAGCGAAATTGCTCTTGAAATTTGAGGCGATTCGTGAAGAATTGAATAAGTTTGAAATTTGGAAATTGTTAATGTTCTTATGTGTTCTTGGTGTTCTTAGGGATGTAGAAGCAAAAAATGTACATTTGATCCCAAAACACCAATAGAAAAGTGTTAAACCTTGTTTGGTGTGTAAAAAATGGTTTTGCAAAATCGGAGTTAAAAAAAATGGAATGGATGAGCCTTTTCTTTAACAACAATCACATAAATGAGACAAACTTTTAAGCGATGATATAAATGAGCCTTTTTCTAAAAGTTCGATGACATATTTGAGCTTTTTTCCTAAAAAAAAAAAGACTTTCTCCTAGGGTAAGTGATATCATAATTAATGGTTGATTTCCCCTTGTTTTTATAATATAGAACCTAAACGTACTGGGGGATTATGATACCATAATTCCACAACTATATTAGAGAAACGTAAGTGAAATTATGATAGACGTTAAATCTCCATCAACTATTTGTATGTATTGAAATCTTTTAAAAAAGTTTGTAGTTCCACCACTATTCAGGATCCAAATGAAATATGCATTTCTTACTCCAAAAATGTCAGTATTATCATTGTCAAACTGATGGATATATGATATGTGTATGAACATACACAATTTTAACTTAACCGTAATTAGAAAATTTTGATGATTGAAGAATTAAAAAATAGTAAGTATAATTTGTTTTTAAGAAAAAGAAAATAAAGATGAAAGACTATTGTTTAATTAACAATACAAATGTTTTAGGACATTAATTAAATAACGAGAATTTCCATAGTCATATATAAAGTTTTTTTTCAAACAAAATCCAATGTAATGTATTGGCGACACATAAATAATATCTCATTAACTTGAACTGATACTTTAAGATATATAATAATATTACCATCAAATGATAGTATAACGAATCAAGAGAGTAGATATAAGTATATGAAGTTAAATTGTGATGATCAAATTTAATTTTCTAAAATCTTCTTTTTTGTTTATAAAATTTAGTTTAGATTGAATGGATCACCTTGACAAGAGAATATAATTTGAAAAATATTTTATAATGAAATTTATTTTCACTTAACAATTTTATAAAAATACAGAATTTAGTGATTTGAATAGAAGACTTTGACAATACATTATAGAATGTCTAACATAGAACTCAAATGGAATATTTGATTTCCGTTATATATTCATAAAAAATTTCTTCCATTCAATAGCAAAAACTTTATATGGTACAAAGCTCAACTCTGAATTTAGTGTAACCTTTTCTTTTCATTTTCCTTTTGTGATTTACTGCGCATATTATGCTGCTCAATGAAAATTAGACATTGGTGTCTATACTGATAGTGATAAAAATAGTAATCACAGTTCTATATCTTTAAATGATGTAAAATGCGTAACTACGAATCACAAAATTTATTGTATAAAAATATATATACATAAATATTTTATTTGTATTTTGTACAAAAGATACAATAAAATCTATATGAATTTTTCCAAAATAATTACAATTTTGGTTGTTTTTAGGGATAAAGATTCGAAAAGTATTTTAATTTTGGTCGAATTTATTGTTGCGATACTAAATTCTCATGATTACCTATTACCTCCCTGAAGTGTTGTTGCGATACTAAACTTTCATGAGGACCTATTACCTCTCTGACTGGAGGTAATAATAGGTCCTCATGGAAGTTTAGTATCGCAACAATAAATACGACCAAAGTTGAAGTATTTTTTAGACCCTTATCCCTTGTTTTTACTTGTTGCTATTATCTTTTATTTTATTGTTTTCTAAATCGAATACCTATTAGAAATAACCTCTTTATCCTTTTAAGATAGGACAAAAGTCTTAGTATATTATGTTCTCTATAAGTTCCATATGTAAGATTACATTTGAATTGCTGTTGTACCTCGACCACTTTTAATCATTTTGATGTACAACTTTAAAAAAATGGTTAAAATATAAATGAATAAACTAGTCATTAAATTTTTTTAAACACTCAAATTATATTTATTTTAAATGAACACTTAACTCCATGATAAAGTGTCCATATTATATTCTCTTAGTTCAATTTTGATTATATTTTTTCATGCGTTCTTAAGGATCTATTAGGTAGTTAACTCTATAAAACATCTTATTTAACTATATACATCAATATCAATTGAAACAACTCATATTTTACAACATATTAAGATTAATGCTTATAAATAAAGAATGTGACATTTAAGTTAATTGTATCACAAGCACTTGAAAATACATTTTATCTTTTTCGTTTCAGAAGTTGAATCGGAAATACTCTCTCACTTTCAATTTTTTCATTCTACTTCCTTTTTAATCCGTTTAAAAACTCTCTACTTTTAATATTTGATCTGACATGTTTAACACGATGATATTTTGATACATTCTACATATCTTTATTTAAAATTACCAAAATGCAAAACGTTCTTCACTTTCTAAAATTTTTTATCAAATCAAAATATAAAAAACAAACTAAAACAAAAAAAATACTCATATATAGTAAGAATAATTTATCACGTGTTCAGACACTCAATCAGGGAGAAGTGAGGCCATTTTCTTTTTGTTTGTTTATAGGGTAAAATAAAAAATAAATAGCATGCGGGTCCCTTATTAATCTCTCATTCGCTTTCACATTCTGAAAATCACCTCCATAATCTGACATCCATGGCTACAACATATACTATAATAATAATTTTTTTTACTTATTCCTCTTTTTCCTATCCAACTTTTTAATGCTTACCCTTCACTCTTTACCCCCCTACCCCCCTACCCACAACTTGCCTCTTTCACGCACACACACAGAAAAAAGTAGTAAACAATGTTGTTCTTGTTTTGAGATTTTCTTGATCTCATAAAGGTGGAGTCTTTTTACCTGCACTGTTGTATTTTGGGTCAGTTTGTGAGTTTTTACTAAGTGGGGTTTGGTTATTTTGTTTGATTTGTATGAATGAGAAAGGAATAGGGCAGTGGAAATTTTTTTCTTCAGCTATGGAGTCTGCATTATCAGGTATTAAGGGTTTATTTTGTTTTTAATTTTTATGTGGTTGTTGTATTTACTGTGTAGAAGCTGATGATGGGTGATGGGCATGTCTAATGTTTTATTGGTGGTGGGTTTTGTCTCTTTCCTTTGGGTGTTTTTTTTTTTTTTTTTTAATAAAAAAATAAAAAGTTGGACTTGGTATACTCTTGTTAGTTTTGTTTATTATATGATTTAGTTTCTTAAAGTTTTGTACTTGACAATGTAAGTTGAGTTTAGACTACATTTGGATCAGCTTGATTTCTCTACTTGTTTTATAAGAAGCTAGGAAAGATCCTATCTGTGTTTTAAGTAACAACAACATCAACATATCCGGTGTAGTTACACAAGTGAGGTTTTGCGAGGGTAAAGCCTACACAGACCTTCTCTGTGTATTGTGCAGTCATTATTCTTATTTCTGATGCAAGAGAAGCTTGAGCATACTTAGGCTGACTATAGACTATAGAGTATGCAAGTGATATAAGGATGTGGCAGTTTCGTTATGGTGGAGAATTGGCAGCAACAACATATAGAAGGATGCAATATTATGTCGATAAGCTAATGTTTTTTTTTTCCGGTTCTTTTAGCACGTTATACAAGAAATCAAATGAGAAAAAGAAAGAATGAATCTAATGAGGTGTTGATTGATCACATTAACAACATTTCATCCTTGGTGAAAGGAGTAGAGAACTAGAGAGAACCCAATTATCTTGATCACCTATGAGCGATAAAGATTATCAAATAGGGAAAATTTCTCTTGAATGGTGTTAGCTAGGGTGCATTAGCTATTGGACTTGTGGACATAGGATATCACACATCTAACTTTTGTCTTAAGAGCTTTCCTTTTTTTCAATAACAACTACTGGCTTGGCATTGTGGAACTGGGGAGTTTGGTAGTTTCTTCCTTTAAATTGTTAATATCATACTTGTATTATGTAAACATGTGGAGAGAGGGGTAGTGGTGCAGTTTGCTAGCACATAGGTATCACAGCTTCTGAGTGATTTTGAATTGACGAGTTTGACCTATCTCACTTCAATCAACAGTTTGGCGTTGAGGTGTAGTTGATTGATTTATATACTTGTAAAGATACATACTAGCTAACTCATAAATACACATCTTCATAAGTTCTTGTGATTAACGTTGTGCAGGAACAATTTTCACCGTGACATCTGTTAATTTGACCTGATAAATCTCGAGTGGCTTTGACTACCAAATTCTTTACAGAAGTCACCCCTTTATATTCTAGATCTGTATAGTTTTGCTTTTTCACTGTTCTGTTTCACTATACTTGGGATATCTCAGTGCTAAAACACATGATAGTTCTAGTAACAATCAAGAGGGTAGGTACAGGTATTTGAAGTTGAATTGTGATGCTCAAATTTGATTTAATTAATACCGAGGTCCCTTTTCAGGTCTCGTTCTCGATCCCTATAAATTTAGCCAATTGAGTATGGAAGATAAAAGGCAATTAGTACATGAAATATCCCAATGCCCTGAAGATGCGCCGAAGATCTTGAGTTCACTGACCAGAAAAGAACTTCTAGAGATTATATGTGCTGAGATGGGCGAAGAGAGAAAATACTCTGGCTACACAAAATTCAAAATGATAGATCACCTTCTAAAGCTTGTTTCCTGTCAGTCTAACACAGATACTGGCCCTACCTTCAAAAGGCAGCGGACGCATGAATATCAATGTCAACCTTCCGTTCAGAATGATGAAGTTAATCGGGAGATGGAAAGCAAAATCCAGGTCCTACTCTGTCATAATCTGGTATGTAGAGCTACTCTTGAAAGAGATGATGTTTTCTGCAAACGATGTTCTTGCTGCATTTGTCATCAGTACGATGATAATAAAGACCCTAGCTTGTGGTTAACCTGTGATTCTGATTCTCAAGATGAAACTAAACCATGTGGATTGTCATGCCATCTAAAATGTGCACTTGAGCATGAACAATCAGGCATATTGAAGAATTGCATCAATCCAAAATTGGATGGAGATTTCTATTGTGTTTCTTGTGGAAAAATTAATGGGCTAATGAGGTATTTAACTCTTTCTTTAACCCGTTTCATATGTGTGTTTAGCAGAACGATAGATCCAGGAATGTGGATTGTACATGGTAGTTCATTTTTCTTTACCATGTTTCGCTCCAACAGTGATTTTCTAGCTACCACTGATCTCTCATCTGCATGCTATTTTCCTTTTGGAAATGTGTGCCTGTCTGTATTAGGAAGTAATGGACCTTATATAACATCCTCGTTAACACAGAAGATATATAAAAAAACTGTGGAATGGTCTGTAGTTTCTGCTAATGGCTATATTTTTGCCCAAAAAAAAGTCTGATAGGGAACGTTTCTGTGTGTTCAGATCAGCAGAGGAAAATGCTAATTTTAATTATTTATTTTGCTTTCAATGCGTATCTTTTTAGTAATCCAGACAAATTTAATGGCAATTTTTTTTTTAATTCGATGGTTTAACACACAAAAGAAAAACTAACCTGATATGAGTTGTTTTAGAACCTTGAGAAAACAATTGATGACAGCAAAGGAGGCGAGAAGAGTTGATGTGCTGTGTTTAAGAATCTCTCTGAGCCATAAAATCCTAGAGAAAACTGAGAAATACAAAGGACTGCTGAAAGTTGTTGAATTGGCTGCTGAGATGCTGAAGAACGAAGTAGGGCCTCTTGCACAGGCATCAGAGAAAATGGATCGCAGGATAGTGAACAGGCTTTCTTGCGGTACTGCAGTTCAGAATCTGTGTGGCTCTGCAGTGGGCACTTTTGATTCCATTTGTCAGAATCAATTCTCTAGTCATACGAAAAAGGAAGAGACTCCGCTGTGTGAGTATTCTTAGTCAATTTATTATTGAATATATGCATGTCAATAGCTCTACTACTGTTTACCTTCTGGAAAAACACAGACCTGGAAGGAAACAAGTTACAATAGTGTAATGTTTGACAAGGAAGTCTCGCATTTATCATTGCAATAGTGTCTTCTTTGTTCAAGTTTAAACTTCGACTTTCATATTGTGGGATATTTGTAGAGTTCTATGAAATAATATCGAAGCTTTTGCAAGAAGTTCCAGCCACACAATTAAAGATAGATTTCTATTTTTCATGAGAATCTGGAAGCATGCAAGCCTAACTGATATGTTATCGTTGTCTTCTTCATCTTTCTGTTCTGTGTACATTACTTATTGTGCATAGGACTATATTGTGCACTACTGATTTCACCTTTTGCTTTTATTGAACACTCTTGACAGCTTGCCGGATACATTTTGAGGAGAAATCTCCATCTAAAGTAACAATTGTCTTCGAATATGATGATTGTATGCTGAAAGAACTTAAGGGCTTCAAATTGTGGTATCGGAAGTCCACAACAAACAAATATCCTGACGAGGCAACGTTTATTTCACTAAGCCCTGTGAAGAGATTTAAGCTGGATGGTCTTGATCCTTTGACACAGTACTTCTGCAAGGTTTCTTTCTTCAACAAGACAGCGACTTTGGGGGTTCAGGAGGTGAATTGGGTAACACCTGCTGTACAGACAAGCTACAAGTCAGGTTCAGATAATGCTACTATAGATAGTACACTGATGCATGCTGAGTCAATGAGTTCTACTGACCACAAACTAACAACTTATGATCCAAAACCATGCTCCCTGGATGACATTGAAAGCCAAGCTAATGCATTTCCTATATCCCCTCTTCCCAAGATGCACATTCCTTTAGCTAGTCCACTTTCAAGTGCACCTGCCACACCTTGCCAAACTAATGGATCAAAGGAAGTGCAATTGTGTGGCATTGGACAAGTGAAGGTAAGTGACTATGAGTACTCTGTAGGGATCATCAAGAAGTTGGAACATGAAGGGCTCATAGAAACAGATTTCAGAGTGAAGTTCTTGACTTGGTTCAGCTTGAAAGCCACGGCACAAGAAAGAAAGGTTGTTCGAGTCTTTATAGACACCTTTGTCGATGACCATTCAAGTTTGGCAGGGCAACTCATGGATACATTCATGGATGAGGTTTGCATGGAGCAGAAAGTTGACCTACATGCAATCTACAGTAAATTCTGGCATTAAACAAACATCTACTTTCTGAAATTAGCTAGGGGATAAACTTTGCACAGTTGATTTGATGCTACTAACCAGCCTTTGACAACTTATGCTCTCTGAAAATTATTCTTGTGAATCATATCCGTAGCTGTTATCGCTAGAGATAAAAGACAGGTGAATCTGTTTTGTGCATGAAACTCAATCTTGAAGTAAACCTGTTATCTGAACAGGCTTTGATGTTGTTGAAGGATAACCATTTCCAGAAAGATGGGAAACCTTTTTCATGAAACAAATGTTATAGGATACAAATAATGAGGGGATAAATGTAATCACTTCATCAGAAGAAAAAAAGAAAAAGAACTAGGGGAGAAATATTTAGATAATTTCTTTTTGATACAAATATGACCATGATGAAGGAGATAGAAAAAATCTCTCTGTTGCTGAAGTTATTTTTTTCATGAATGTGTTTCTATTAAAAAAATAGATCATTTTCTGTATGTTTGGTTACTGAAAATGCTCTCACAAGCCCTTTTCCTTAAAACTATCTTTAACTTGGATCTTTATTACTTGCTCCAAACTAATATTTAGACATTATTATTAATCTCTAGAACTAAAAAATTCTTCTAAACACTACCAGATTTGCTAGCATTGTTACTTATTAGTTAATATATATACTTCTTATAAAAATATTTCACTCGCCAAACACCATTTTTCAAAAAATATTCTCCATAAAAAGTAACTTCCACCGTACCAAAGACAAACATAACCTTCTTCCAATATCAGTGTAGTTTCTTAGGTAAATATGAAACAGGAACCAATATCTGTACTCTGAGTTCACAGTTCCAAAAAGAAATCAAACCTGAGTGCATAAAATCTGTTTCACTCCAAGGATATCAAGAGCTAGTCAATACTGACATGGATTGGAACTTATTAGGCGTCGATGATAGCTTAAAATGAGCAGGAAATTGTAAAGATTTGGTTTGGACTAGCGGTGGCAAAATGGGTAAACTAATATGGGTATTCATTCATTTTATCCATATTAAATGAATTGGATATCCAACTCATCTGAAAATGGATAAAAAACGAGTAATATTACCCATTTAAAATGGGTAGTTAAATAAATAAAATAGGTAAAAGCAAACAAAAGGAATGAATAGTAAAAATTTCTTTTTAAAAAAAAAAAAAAAATCTATAAAGAAACATAAAACTTTCTTTTACATTTAATTTAGGATAGGGATGGTAGGGCTGGGTGGGGTGGGGGGCTGTAGGGGTAAGAGGGTGGGGGGCTTGTAGGGGTAAGGGGAATTTTTTTTTAAAAGATATTAATTAAAAAATTAAAAAAATTGTTAATTTTTTTGGGCTGGGGTGTTTGGGGGGCGGGGGCGCTGGTAGGGGTAGGGGCTGGGGGTTAGGGTGTGTGTTGTAATTTTTTTTAAAATTTAATGAAATTATTTTTAAAAAACAAAAAAAAATTATTGATTTTTTTTTCTTTTTTGTATTTGGGATGGTGTGTGTGTGGCTGCTAAGGGGTGGGTGAATTTTTTTCTTTTTTTTTTTACATTTTCTTGGAAGGTGGTTGTGGGGAGCTGGTACGGGTGCAGTTAATTAATATAAAAAATATTTTTTTAAAGTATTTAACAAGATATCTAATATAATATGAGTATTATGGTTATCCATATCATTCATTGGGTAAACTCGTTTTACCCATTTAAAATATGAGTCGAGTCAGATAACTTACCCATTTTTATTTAACTTATTTTTTGATCGATTCATATTCGACTCGACTCGCTCGTTCGCCACAACTATAGCTCAACTTACAATTTGTTGAAACTACGGGAGTATATGACATAAAAATAACTAAAAAAGTTCAAGCATCAAAAGCTTTATGTGTTAGATTTCATTATTCACAGTGTCTTCACCAGCTCCTTCATTGAATGCGGCAGCCAGATATTCAGCGAGGCTTTTCTGGGGAGTGGATTTTGTTGGAGTCTCTCCAAGTTTAGCTCTTTTTGCGCTGATGGAGTTGGGAAGCCGGGATTTCAGACAGTCTTGTGTATCACCATGTAGCTTCCAAATAACCGGCTTCAATGCTTTCCACGGGTCTTCCACCATTGACTCGTGATAGTAAAATTTAAATCTACCCTTGCCTCCTCTTGAACCTTGGTAACCCTTGCTGCTGAATCCTGAACCTTGCCTATAATGACTACCAGCTCCACTAACTTGAGGAGAACCATGGCCGGAAATGCCACCAATTTGCGGTGAATTAGGCAAAGCGTAGTTGTTAGGTGTGCCAAGAGAGCTATCCAAAGTGGAGTTCCCCGGTGGTGTGCAAAAGGGATTAGTTTTCCGACGTATTCCAAGAGGAATGGCATTGACTCCTCGTGGCCGATATGTTCTTTGAGCCGAGTTATAGTTGCCTTGAGCATGATAAGCTGGAGAACCAGCATTCATAGTTCCTGTAAAAAAAAAAGATTAGACAAGGGTCTAGATTGATATGTGAGAAATATATGAAAAGAATATGATTGAATTGCTGTTGTGTCTACATTATTACATTGAGATCCTATTTATAGACACTAGAATACAATCCTTTACCAAGTAGGATACTATTTACTATTCCTATGTCTATTTGTATTTTTATTCCTATTCTAAATAGGATTGTATAAACCTATTCATGTTCTAACAGATACTACATAAACACAGAGAAAATAGCGTAGTGATTATTCCACATCATGATTAACCAAAGGTATTACATCAGAAAACATTCCAAACTAGACCTACTATATAACCATCGGTCTAAGAGGTTGCCTCAAAATCATCAGATTCAAGATTCATATCCCTCATTTTTATTGCTAATTGGATGCTCATCATTTGCAAAAGTTATGCAGATGGCAGAATAATTTACTCTCCAATAGGTATCAGGAATCATATCGAACAAACCGGCCTCTCTCCAGGAGAGGAGCTAAAGGAACCCACTCCAAATTCTAGAAAAGAGAACACATTTCATACTAACATGCTACCATTTGTTTTTGCATAAGCTTCTCCACTAAATTCATCTATCCTGGCAAGGGCTCAAAATTTAACTGATAGGACAAACTTAAAATGAGCAGCATCGCTGACGTGATCTCATCTGATTAATTTCTTTTTCTTTAAAATACTTTAAAACAGAGCCATACATCGTACATAAATGAGAGCAAAGCTATGAGAACATGGTCAAGACCTTTGGTAGTATCAGTAGCAATCAGCTTTGATTTGCCACATACTATCCTGATCAACAATCACAAAACAACTATATATATTGATACCCTTTCCCTATGTTGACAAGAATCTGTTTTTAAGTAAACTAGTTAACCATTTCCTTTTTTTTTTTTTTTAGTAAAAGATTAAGTTGCTAAGTGAAGTAACTTTCTTCTCATTCTTTTGAAGTCATAAATGAAGTCGGGTTGGGGCGAAGTTGTTGAAGTAGAGGTCTCACACCTTCTCGTCCTCTACTCATAGGCCTCAATTACACCAATCCTGAACTATGTCCATCCAAGTATTCTTGCCCTTATGCTTTCAGTCTAGGTTCAAGCTACATCATACCACCTAATCCCTTTGGCAATCTCTACATTCATAGCTTGAAAAAGTAAAAGAGGGTCCTTTATTAAGAAGAGACGAAGTAAAAGAAGGTTTTTAAGACTGTTCTTGGACTTCCTTTCTTCGGGAGTAGGATCTTGTACCTTATTTGTGCAATCTAGAGTTAACCAATATTTCCCTGACAAATCATGAAATACAATACAAATTTAACTTGCTAAGCTTCTGGATGCTAGGGAACAATAACCAGATGGTGCAAGTACATTTATTTTTTAAAAATGACTACTTTCCAGCTTTATGAAGTAGTAGCAACTTTTGTATCTAAATCCAGCACAACTAAATAAGAAAGTGATTCCAATAACCTTTTTTTTTTAAAAAATGATTTCACTTTTCTTAAGTCTTAAAATTCTCTTTAACTAGCAAAAATATTTCAGTGACGTTAAGATAGTACTCATCCAACTTTACCGGCAACATTCTATCCCTTGCCATTGTGAGCAGTGTTTTGGACGGCGAGAGGCGACAAAAGGCGACAAGGGCCTGCCTCGCCACTCGCCGCTCGCCTTTTTGAATCGAGGCGCCAATTTATACCAAAAATTGCACATATAATATTCAAAATTTCAATAGCAATTACATATATTACAAATACTATAATAATTACTATAGAAGATTTTTTTTTTTTCAAAAAGATAATGGACAGCAGTCACAACACACTGAAAGCAGAAAGCATTTTACAGTAATCTGGGACAAAACAAAGAGTGAAGAAATCAGAGGAAAAAAGAGAGTAGTGAAGGCAGGGAGCAGTGAAGAGTGAAAGAGAAAGAGACGAATGGAGCAGCAACTTGAGGGAAAGAGACGAAGAAGAGAGCAGCGACTGAGGAAGAGAAGAAGAGAGCAGCGACTGAGGAAGAGAAGAAGCAGCAGCGACTCGAGGAAGAGAAGAAGAGGAATACGCGAAAGTCTGATGAAAGTTTGAAAATAGAAAAAAAAAACTAATATTATTAAGTTAAAACTTTTTTTAAAATAAAAAATCAAAATGGCGACGCCATTTATGTCGCCATTGGGTCGCCTCGGCTCGCCTATTTGAGGTCGCCTCGCCTCAGTGGATAATGGCGACACAGCCTCGCCTCGCCTCGCCATTCGCCAAAGGCGCTATGGCGAGCGCCTTTCACAACACTGATTGTGAGATAAGCATAGCTGAAATTATATTAGAAAGAAACATGATATATCCATCTCAATACTTGACCTACTTACTATGTAACTCATCCCAGAAGACTAACCTTTTTCTTTACATGGGTTTAAACTTTTTTGGTGACAAGTAAAGGAATTAAATAGTTCAAGGCTAGAAGCTCCAGAAAACTATATTGACGACTGTCGCTTTATATTATTTTGAATTTGATATAGCATCTTCATACCCATCATATTTTTAAACTATTCGTTTAACATATCTCCAGGAACTCCAGTGTAACAATTCATACGAACTTTCTTCTTTTATCCTTGGAGGTCAACCTTGGTTTTCTTTGGGGTAGAGGGAATAACAGATGGAACAATAAGTAGTGAGGCAAATAGATAAATTAATAAGCCATACAGTCTGTACACTCAGGTTTGCCTACAATTACTTTGCAGCATAGAATCTAAATTGGCATCTCAGCGATTCATCAGAGACAGTTTTTTCTTATCAAGACACTCCACTGCTCGCGTAACATACTGTAGCAGCTTATAGATAATTTAATCGTCTTATTACCACATGGGTACTATGCAAAAAAAAAGATCGGTTTTCATAGTCAACACATTTTTTTATTTTTTGGTAAATCATAGTCTTTTTCTTTCAAAAATGATACCCGGCCATTTGACACATCTCCCTTTTGAAGCCAGAATCGATTTTCCTTGATACCTAACATAATGCGTGAAAGGATCCCTATCACTCTCATTATTTCAACTGAACAAAGAACCAAATTTCAGCTGAGACTCAACAACAACAAACCCAGTGTAATCCCACAGGTGGGGTTTGAGAAGGGTAGAGTGTACCCTTGCCTAGTCATATCCTACCTAATCACCACACCCAATACTTCTTAGGCCTATCTCTAACCCTTCTCAAGCCCACAACGAACAATATCTCACACCTCCGAACTGGGGCATCTGCACCTCTCCTTTACACATGCTTGAACCATCTCAGCCTCATTTTCCACATCATATAAAGACCCGACCTTGCCAAATTGAACCTAGTTGAGTCTTTGGAATCTTGAAAAGGCATTGCACTTTACTGTTACAAACTGGTAAAAACTTAACTCAAAGATGTGGATTCTCTCCATGGCTTTAGAATAACAACAAAAACAACTACGCATCAACGCCAAACTAGTTGGCGTCTGCATATGAATCCTTAACATCCATTCTGCTCCATCCGCCCCGTTTCATTCCAATACTTTCTCTCAATGGCTCTACATTAACCTTAAACCTATTTTAAGTTCAGCAAGATAAATTGCCCCTAAAGCACCTAGTACTTACAAAAGAAATACAGGAATCCAAAAAGTAATACATATAACACCAAACATCTATGAATAAATTTAGCAGAAGTGCAGCCATATAAAGGGACAAAAGAAAAATAAACTTCAAGAAAGAACATGTAATTACTTGGAGGCGTGTTACATGGTTGCGAAACCTGAGGGCTGAGATTGTTCATTTTGTTGTTGGCAGAAAAAGCTGCCATGGGGTCAGTGTAGTAGTCAAATCTAGGCCTTGGCTCATCCTTCCCAGAGGAAGCTGAAGGAGTTTCTATCAATGGATTGGTAAGGCCATGATCAAGGGGTCCTCCAATAGAATTTTGTTCTTCATTGTTATCTCCAGCCTCTGCAGCTTGCTCTCGGATTGCTTTCAGCCTCTCCTTTCTCTTTTGTGATTCCTCCATTCTTTATATCTGAGTTTTTAATCAAGAATCCAATCCAAACTATCACTTAACAAAAAATTCCAAAAGCTTAAACTTTTAGCCAAATAGGACTAGTGGGTGTGTGAATATGGCAATATGCACATCTATATGTATCACAGATAAAAAGATTCAATATGAACTATACCATAACCAAAAACACCAAAAATTCAAAAAAGATCCAATTTTAAACCAAACAGGGCTAGTGCATGTGTGAATATGAACATGTATATATGTATACACAGATAAAAAAAAATTAAATCAACCTGAACTATTCCTTTAACAAAATCTACAAAATCATAATCCCAAAAGCTCCAATCTTTAGCCAAATAGAGCTAGTGGGTGTGTAAATATGATCATTCAATATGTATACACATATAAAAAGATTCACTATGACTATTCTTTAACCAAAAATACAAAAAAATCCCAAAAGAAAAAAAAATCAAACCTTTAGCCAAATAGGGATTGTGGGTGTGTATTATGCACAACTATATGAATCCCAGATGAAAAAAGTTTCAATTTTTAACCAAATAAGGCAAGTGGGTGTGTGAATATGCACATCTATATGAATACCCAGATGAAAAAAATTCAATTTTTAACCAAATAAGACAAGTGGGTGTATGTATATGTATACCTACAGGCTACAAAGTATATTTGGGGATTTTAGGGTTGGAGGGTGTGCTTGAATGTTGCTGGCAATTTGAAGGTTAAAGTGGAAGATGAGGAGAAAATGTTTCAAGTTCCTAGAATCCAATAGGTTTTATATTTGTTCATTCAATTTCCACTTTTACCCTTTAAGATAATGAGAATAACATTTCTGTTCCCTTGTTCCTTCCAGGTGGCTCAAAAGTTTGAGGGGTATTTATGGAAATTTTTTCAGAGAATAAATACCATGTTCAGTTTGTTTTTTTTCTATAAAAATAAAAAACATTGGGTTTCTACTCATTCTCTTCTTTGGTCTTTGGTAATAGCGAAAATACCAAAATGGCGAACAACGAAAGCATCAGAAGTATGGTTTTTTCTCCTTTTAATCTCTTGAATTTTCTTGTATTTTTTGTCTTACTTTTCTAGGATCAATTGAATTCAGTGTTTGATAAGCAAATCAAGAAGAAAAAGCCTCAGATTCTTGTTTGCATTTTTTTTTTTAGTTTTTATGGTGAATTTTGGTTTCTGATGAAATTTTTTGTTAAGAAAGAGCAAGGAGGAAAAAAGATGAAATCTTTGTTAGAGGGGAAAGAAAAATCCTAAGTTGTTAAGTTCTAAAAGAAGTTAATTTTGGCTAATTCATTTAGGTTTAATGGGTAGTTGAGGTATATGGTGATTTGGTGTTTGGTTTGCTTGTTTATCTGTGATAAATGTAGCAGTTTTGACCTGTGTTTGTAGTTTATAAAGATTTAATGTATAACTTTTAGTCTATTTGGGGATTTTTGGTATGTAGCTCTACAGTATTGGATATTTGAGTTGCATTTTCCTCTGGTAATAGGCATTTAGTTCGCCTCTTGCTGTTAAGCTCAACAGATTGTACCGTGTAGCTAGTTTACATGAACATATAAATTCAGCATCTGTATAGGAATTTATTTGCCCTCAAAAACACCTCAAGTTTCTTTTCGGCCATATAGTCCAAAACATACAACTAGGAATAGTCCTCCATATCGTTTTCATCTTCGAATTTCCTTTGAAATACATCCAGCTGTTGATGAGATCCTTAATGGTTGCTGGAATATGACCGATATTTTGAAAAAAAGATGACAAAGGTGACCAACAACCTCAAAAATGAAGGAATAAGTACCTGCTTATCCTCAAATGAATAAGTACCTGGTATCCCACAAAGGAGACATCTGCTATATAACTGCAAACGTCTTTTCTGTAAATTTGTTTGTTTCAACATCCATTATGAGCAATATCCAACTGAAATGTACTATCTTATAAGGTATATTGGCTCCCCAAATTATCTTTAGAGGCCACGAAGTAAAACTGCCACTACCAAAAACTTCATAGTATGTACATACAAAAAACCATTTCTTTGTCCAGTCCATGGCAAAGAACCCTCATTTTCAGCATCATACCAGACTTAATTCTTACATCTAGTATAACAATGTTCATGATCGTTTAAGTTTGCATTCTACCTTTGTTGGGGCTAGCGAGAGCTTTCTATTGTTGCAATGGGAAGTGCTTATGTAAGGGTAGGATGTACGGGGACCTCACCCCTATCTTTGTGGGGTAGATAGGCAAAGTACTTATGCAGTCTTTGATTAATTAATTTTTTTGAATAAGATATGTGATGAGAAGGGATGTTCCTTTGCCCTTTATTTAGGAGGTGTGTTCAAGAGATTTGAGACATATATCCTTGCTTGTCTAAATTGCTGAAACTGAAGGGTCGTTTGGTAGGGTGTATTAGAATTGTACCTGAATAGGATTTATCAGTAATGTTGGGATTAGTTATACAGGAATTGTTTCTGATCTACTGTTTGGTTTTGTGTATTGAAGGGTAGTTCTGTCTTTAACCATGTATTAAGCCCTGGTATTGCTCATACCATGGGTTTCTATGTATTAGTTATATACCCTATAATAATGTATTACCTACGTCGAAAACACTACCAAACAAGGTATTAAATATTATCAAAGCTAATACATGTATTATTTTCTCTAATATGTCCTACCAAACGACCCTTGAGTGATGTAAAAGATTGGAGTATTCATACATATGGACCCCATTAAAGTTAGTAATTTTGTGCCAAAGACTCAACAAAGGTTGTTTAGCATAGTTCTTTTTTATTACTTCTCTACTTCGTATAATTCTGGATAGGTGCAATTATTTGTTTTTAGACCGGGATATAAGGGTTTTAAAAGAGAGGAAAAGTAAATAAGGACAGTTTCCAATCCAAAAAATATTTTCAGAGTCTAATCCACGGGATTTGATGGTCCCAATTGCTGAAATTTCAGATTTATAGACATATATATGTGCATGCCTTCTGTATTATTCTTATTATAAAATTGTTGAAATCTAGGTCTCTTATCTTTACTTGTCACTTTTCTGCTTTAGAGCTGTCTTTATTGCTTATTGCTTGTTTTATTAATGGCGATGGTCACTTATTATTAAACATATTACAGGTGTGACAAGTTGTTATGTTTTCAAAAGCCGATTGCAAGAGTATGCCCAGAAAGTTGGACTTCCTACCCCTGTTTATGAGACTATCAAGGAAGGCCCTTCTCACGAGCCTACATTTACGTCTACAGTAATTGTGGACGATGTTAGATATGATTCACTACCTGGATTTTACAATCGCAAGGCGGCGGAGCAATCAGCTGCTGAAGTTGCACTCATGAGTCTTGGAAACTCTGGGTCAATGGAAAACCTTTCTCAACCAGTGGTAATTTTCTTTATCCTTCATCACTTAAGACAAAACAATTGTGCTTTTGCACTCTTATGCACTATGATTGTAACTGTTCCTGTATTCTAACCAGAAGCCACAGTGTCAAATCTAGCTTGTGCAAATACATATGTTATTTTTCAAGAAAAATTTGGCCGTTGTTATCTCTTATGCTACTGTTTCCTCAAAAATTTGCATCTTGGGTAACTTGTCCCATTTAAATTTCAATCTGCGGTGGCGGAGGGCTTCACTATGATGGCCAGCATCTTCATGCCAATAACTTACCTAGACCGGTTCTTAATGATCTTAGTGTGGTGAATGTATAAACTTCCATTATGTGGTGGAATGCCTTATTCGTCATTTTAGTCTTCCGAGCTCCTCTCCCCCTCTCCCAGCAAGAAATGGTAGTTGAGTCTTTGAAGTCCTCCAAATACCTGCAGCAGAAGCTGGTGAGGAATATCACACAGAGCATAAATATGGGAAATGTTTTTAATTTGCATCCATGTTCCTGGATTTGAAACTAGACTGTTATTGTTACGGTTTGGGCAGCCATTAGAAATAGCTCATGTGTGACTTCCCTGGTTGTGTTAATTAGGTGCACAATGCAATGGAAATATGCTTTAGCATAACTACTCTAACTACCTTTAGGGGTTTATATGTTGGTTTGAAGTGTGTTAGATTGTTTCTTTCGCTACGTACGCAGTATCACGTGGATCCAGCTCTATGGCCTCCAGCGGACCCACATGTATAGGTGGGGGGTGCATGTGCACCCGTTAACTTCGGAAAAAATCATGTGTATATATGTATATATATCTTGAGAAACTTGTAGAAACTGGGATATAAATTAAGTGCACCCATAGAAAACATAGAAGCGCACCTCGGGCCGCTGGTTTAAGCCCAAGTACCCAACCGTTAAAACGACCCAACTTGACCACTGAGCTATTATACTCAACTGTATTAAGAAGGTTAAAGACTTAAACTTATATAATAACAAAGTAAAGTTCAAGTATTAGCTTAGAGCTCATGTTTGATGTATATATTTGTATTTAATATTTCTACATTGTTCAAGCCATTAGTGACCAATTGAATATGACATTGTCCGTTAATCCGTCATTGAAAGTTTTGCTAATGCCTAAATTAAGATATTAATTGGTGCATATGCGGTCTTCAAATCCTGGGTTCGCATTTGATGACCTCTACAAGTTTGTATAATAGAGTAAACGTTTGTCTATGAAGAGACTTTAATTTTTTTTTATTTTTAATTAGTTTAGTACTTTCGCTTGGTTGTTGTACTGTCAACTTTCAAATTTTCATGTTGTGAAAGTAATAAACCCTTCTATTTTGCATGGTTTGGTGTATTTTTCAGCATGAAACAGGCTTGTGCAAAAATTTGTTGCAAGAGTATGCTCAGAAGATGAATTTTGCAATCCCACAATATGAATGCGAGAGGTATGACTCAGAAAGCAAAATTATATCATTTACATGTACTGTTGACGTAGGGGGAATGAAATATATTGGAGCAGCAGCTAGAACAAAGAAGGAAGCAGAGATCAAGGCTGCTCGAACTGCATTGTTGGCTGTTCAGTCTAGCGGTTTTGCGCCTAACTATTCTTCCTACACTGTCGTTCCAATGAAGAAGGTCACAGATTTGGCAATCAGCAACCAGGAGAGTGCAGCAGCTCTGAAACCAAAGAAACACAGATTCAAGAAAAAGCAGACAAGGAATGTTTCAGATGTCAGTTATCATGTACGCACAAAGATTTCTGGTGACTCGGAAGTTCAGATGGTAAATCAAGCTAAACCAGAGATGCATGAAAATGCTGCTGTGATGACTCAAGGTACAGGATCTGGACCTGCACCTTTTGCAGGCACTATGGGTGATCTAGTTCCATCCAACAATTTGAGTTCTGATTATGGAACTTCAAATCTTGGAATCAACTCTCAGTGTGGTGGAGGAGTTACGACTGAGGGAAATGCCGTTATTGGAGTTGAGCAGGTAACTTCAGAGGTGGCACCAGTTGCTTGGAACGACAACCTTCATGTACAGGACCTGCATCTTTTGCTTGAAAATGCTGCTGTGATGACTCAAGGTACAGGATCTGGACCTGCACCTTTTGCAGGCACTATAGGTGATCTAGTTCCATCCAACAATTGTGGTTCTGAATATGGAACTTCAAACCTTGGAATCAACTCTCAGTGTGGTGAAGGAGCTACAACCGAGGGAAATGCCGGTATTGGAGTTGAGCAGGTAACTTCAGAGGTGGCACCAGTTGCTTGGAACGACAACCTTCATGTGCTATAGATGCAGATCAAGGACGAAGTACAAACATGGAGGCAGAAATATCTTAAAACATGTTCGTTTTGCAGGATTAGCTATATCAGATGGTGGGTACAAGAACAGTTTTAGATTATAGAGAATACATAGGCCGCTCAAAAAAAATTCGCGAGTTGGTTAAGCTTTTCATTGGAACATCCAGATTGAAAGGGTTGTTGATGGCGTGCTTTCGCCAAAGTGTTAATAACTTTTATAGTTACTAGTACATGCCAAATATGTGGTGTAGTTGGCAGTCTCAGGTGCATGAATCAGTCTTGACATTACTTGGTTTACTTCATTTGCTTGAACATTTGATGAGGTAACCTGTTTTATGACAATGTTTAAGTATTTATGCTGTTATTTACAATTTGAAGAAGTAACATATATAGATATAGGAGCAGTTAACCAGTCTTTTACTTCATTTTGTTTCTCTGTTCCATCTTTTTTATGTTTAATTTATTTGAATCCCACATTCCAGGTAACCTCATGAACCTTTGGACAAAACCCTTGTGTACTCATAAGTTACGAATCGAGGATTTTAGCTCTATGAGTTCAACTTTTAAGGTTTTTAACATTGAACCTAATATGTTATTACACCGGAAGTACGCAATCTACATCCGACACTATCATTTATTATTATTTTCTTCGGCTTTATGTTTTAACCAATCATTTCGTTTACTTTGGCTATCGTACTATCATTTACTCTTTTCCTTTTCAAGATAAGGGATAACGTTATGTACTTGCTACCTTTTTCAGATCCCATTTATGAAATTACACTGGACATGAGCATGTTGTTATTGTTGTAACAAGATTGATGTAGCCTTTAATCATATAAATTAAACATAATGAACGTCGATATTTCAATGAAATTATTGTGTACTCAAGTGAATTTTACCATCTTTTCGAAGATTGATATTTATTTAACATTTTTCAAGTTTAACTTATCACATAAGTAAGTAAAAATACACTTGATCTCTTTTTCAATCGTCGAGAAAAATCAAAAGAATCGACTAAAGCCGAAGCCGAAAAATCAGACTTTATGTGTTTGATTTGGTTTTTAGATTTAATAAATCGATATAATTACTTTAGATTTTTTGTTTTTTTTTTAATCAAATCAAACTGACCTATGTACATCCCAATAGTATATATGTAATCTTACTCCATGTTTCCTAAATATAAAGAGAGGTTATTTTCTAGATTCTCGGCTTATACATTTTCAAATTACGAGAAAATCTCGACGTTATAATCTCTTAAAGGCATAATAATAACTGTTTCGTTTAATTTGACCTCATTTGTATCTAAGCTCTCCAAATTTTGGGTGTGCCCAATTAGACACTGAAATTTATATAAAATTAAACAAATAGATACATTCATTTTACGTGGAGTCATACACGACAAATTTGTATTATACGTGACATCATATGTGTAATATGTCATGTAAGAAGTGTGTATCTACTTTAAGTTATACAATTTTTTTCTGATATGTTTCTTATTATGTTATATACTATTAAACATTCCATATATGAGTTTATATATGAGAAGAGACATAAAATGATACCTGATGTTGTCTCGAATTTTAAAAAAAGACATTTAAACTATGCAAGCGTCTATTATCCCCTAAACAATTCTGAACTGATATTATTACATCATTTTTGTCCACCTGGCATGGAGAGTGTATGCACTCTCTTAAAGAGCTTAAACAAAAATTTTAAAAACGAATATAATTTTATTTTTACAAGTATTTTACAATGAAATATATTTTCTTGTTTTTCTTTTTTTTTTTCCTTTCTTCCTTCTTCATCAAAATTTCATCATCATCTTCATTGTAACTTCTCAGTTTCAATGTCACTTTTTACTACAATGCCACCTCACTTTTTTACTATTATTAGTTCTTCAATTTTAAAATTATATCTAAATATTTTATTACATTTTGAACAACTTGATAAACCTATTAGATTTTAAGATGATTAATAGGTATTATTTAATTTTTTTTAATCAAAATTTCAATTAAACATTTTCAATTTTCGGAGAATCTGACTCTTTCAAAATTATCATTTTTAATTTTGAAGTTATATGAAAATGAGTTATTAATTGATGATACCTTCAAAATTTTAATTTTTCTTAGAAAAATAAATATTTTTGTTATCAATAACTCAACAAAGTCTAGAAAATAATATAATTTTGGAAAGAAAGGAATTTGACCAAAGAAGAAGAAAAAGAAAGAAAATGAAGGAGCTCAACTTGACGTGGGGCTCGGGTGAGGTGAGGGTGAGAGGTGAAGAAAAGAAAGAAAGAAAGGAAATGAAGGGAGGGTAACTTGAAAGTAGTGATAGCAGATGAAGTAGAATTTAAAATGAAATTATAATTAAAATAAGATAAATATAAGAGAGAGAAATAAAGAAAATTTAAAATGATTTTTTTATATATATTTTAATTTAAATTGACACGTGTCATACAATGATTGATGTATGATAAGACTTGTCATTTAAAATCTGAAATTAATCGAAAAATAATGTAATAATCTATATTTTAAATTAGAGGGTAATACAACGCCTGCATAGTTAAGATGTTTTTTAAAAAAACTGCAACAACTTCAAATGCCATTTTATATCTTTTCTCATGGTCTGATAAACCATTGTACTTGTATGAGTTTATATTTTGAACTCTTTACTCTATACTTTATCAACTGGAGACTTAAACTTATTAAAGCACGATATTTGAAAATCCTCTGATAATTGACCGAATCTATATGACATAAATATTGTTAAATTGAAAAAATGTGTGACTACACTCGCTTTGAAACGCGTAAATACATTATATTTTATTTAAAAATATCATTTTCTTTAATAGAAAAAACTTATTTCTTCATTTATCCACTCCCACCCCAACCAGTCCCACCCGCCACACTCTAATTTCTCTTCTTCTCCAACACTCTTCTCATCCCTAACCAAATCAAAAAATGAAGAATTTCATCTATTTGACATGAATTGGTGCTCAAATTGTAAACATATATGAATATTGAAAAACATGAGTATTTAAAAAAATCCAAATTTTACAAAAGTTAAATATTTGATTTTTTTTAATTTTCTTAATCTTTAATTTCTGACATGTCACTGAAAAATGACATGGAATTACATGTGTAAGAGGTTGGATTACACACAAACATCTTATGAGAAAAATATTTAAAATATAGTGTTTTAACGAGTTTAAGGGTTTAGTTGATAAAATATTAAGTAGGAGAATTCGTAATACAAATGTATACAGGTATAAAGGACTAAAGGTTCATCAGATTATTTCGCCCTCTTTATATATACAACATTATGTATATACTGCACGTGTGAAATGAAAATTTTGAAGACGAAAAATTATTTAATTTTTACCTTGAAACACCACAAAATAAACGGAAAAGAAAAACAGAAAATGCTCTATTTTTAACCCTAAACCTATTAGTGTTTTTAAGCTAGAAACTTTGAAACTAAATCATCCTATTATAATATTATTATGTATATATGTGATAAAAAAAAGATAAGTATCATAACAATAGTTTGCTTTAAGTAAGGAAATTATGTAATTAATCTATTAGTTAATTTTTTGGAAAAATTAAATGAATTGGTATATGTTAATAAATAATTATTGATTTTAGGAATACTTTTTATTTATTACCATTTATAGCAATACTATGTTAAATCTGCAATATTTATTAAAAGTGAATTATGTGTGTAATATATATGAATTATATATGAATTATACTTGTTTTTTAAAATATATTATGTTTCTTTGGTAAAAATTTATCACATTGTATTATAAGTGTATTAAAATGTGTAATAAATAAATTATCTATCATTAAAATTTATATTATATGTGAATAAAAAATTATTCTTTGTAATATGAATTAAACTTGTATTATAAATGAATTAAAAGTAATCAAGTAAAAAAGAAATATTATTGCTATAAATGATAAATATTTTTTTATTATAGTATATTATGTAAGTTTCCCTTAATTTTTTCTAAGAACCCTAGCATAATTAGTTATCTATGTGACAGACTCGACTTGAAAAATTATTAAGAAAAATTGATCCCAATTGATTCGTGTGGAGAACTATCCTTCAAAATTAAGCGAGTCATTCCCAAAGACTATATATTATTTACTATTAACAATAAAACTTTATTTTATTTACAAAGGCAGTTAATTCCGTGATTCTATAACAACAAGCCATAAAATAATAATATATCTTTTTATGCAAATTTAAATTTAATCTGAGTAAAAAAACTAATTTCAGATCCATTTGTATTAATAGTTCTAATAGATCACAGGCGGCAAGTTTCCTTCATTCAGTCTTCTGAGTCCTCTGTGTGTGTGTGTGAGAAAAAAAGGGAAAAAATGCACGGAAGACCACGCAAAGCTCCAACTCCAGAAGAGCAAGAAGCTTTTAGCATCAAAGCTTCCAAATTACGGTCTCTACAATCACAATTTCTCCAATTTCATCACGCCAAAATGTAATTTTTTTTAAATTTTTTGTATTCTTGATTTACAAAAAAGATCAAATTTTGATGTTGTTTGCTAATTTGTTTGTGGGGTTGTTTCAGATATACAAAGGAAGCTTTAGATGTAAGTACAAAGTTGTTAGAGTCGAATCCTGAGCATTATACTGCTTGGAATTATAGAAAACTTGCTGTCCAGCATAATTTGAATCTACCTGAGGTGGAGAACAATGAGGAGTCTGTTAAGTTAATTCTTGATGAAGAACTCAGATTGGTAAGTTTTTTTTTTTGGATAAAAATGATATCTTTTTAAATGGGTCGGATTGGATATTGAGGATTCATGTTTAGTATTTTCTTGATGGGAGGTTTTGTGGGAAGAGAAAGAAATGCTCAATTTCTATTCGTCAAAGGGCCTGTTTGTTCTTTTTCTTTTTTTCTCTGCTCACCCTTTTACCTTTCTGATAAATCCCGTTTTTAAGTCCAAACAAATGCTAAGCTGATTTTTGACATATTTTCTCTTGTTATGAATATGGTATTGCTTTGAAGTGTAAGAAGTGTGTTGATAACAATGCTTAGACAAAACCTAATGTGGCTCTTTTGTCTGACTGAGTAAGAAGGGCTGGGCCCCTGATAGGACGGAATAGCTATAGAAGATTTGTACTTGACTATGAATCTTCTACCAAATGGATCTGCATCGAATGTATAATGAAACTTCAAGTATATTTTAACTTATTATGCTGTTGTGCTCTGTGTTGTCAAAGGAGCACTCAACTCCTGAAGCAAGGTGCAAAACTTGTTGGTGCTTTAGGGTCGTCATCCAGGCTCTAAGGCATACTTTACCTTGCCAATGAGTCTAATCCTGAAGAGCCGACATGCACCCAAGGGTGTGGCAGTGATCAATGAAGTAGTTGAGAGCCATGAGGCCTGAGGTTCAATTCCCAGTGGAGACCAAAAATACTAGGTGATTTTTCTCATATGTCCTAGCCTTGGTGGGCAGAGTTACTTGGTATATATTGCTGGTGGGAGGTGGCAGGTATCCCGTGGAATTTAGCGTAGGTGATCGAAAACTGGCCTGGACACCACAGTCATTAAAAAAATCCTGAATAGGCAACACTGAAAAATGATATTTCACTTCATCCTGATCTTTTCTTCATTTTTGTTGTCATAAATTTGTTAATCATACTTATAATTAGTAGTCAACTACTCGTATATATTTGTATTTTTTTCTCTATTTGTGTCTTTCTCCATTAAAGGCCTGGCTTGAAACCCCAACGCACCTTTAGAACTTTTGTATGTTGTTCGCCTTTGATAACTTTGTTCTTAGGTGGTTTAACTAAGAACAAAGCTTGTTATCATCATCAATTAATTTTCTGTGTGGTTTTATCTGTGATTCAGCTAAAATTTGCATGTTGATTAGGTAGAGAATGCATTGAGGAGGAATTTCAAGTCTTACGGAGCATGGCATCACCGTAAATGGGTGCTGAGCAAAGGACATTCTTCCACAGACAAGGAATTGTTGCTTCTGGGTAAGTTCCAGAAGGCAGACTCCCGCAATTTTCATGCATGGAATTATAGAAGGTGATGACCTGGATTAAGCTGAATGCAAATTACTGGACTGTTGCATTCTGCTAACACTTCTTTTTGGCAACTCTTTCAGGTTCGTCACAACATTGAAGAACATACCAAATGAGAAGGAGCTAGAATACACTACCGACATGATATATGATAATTTCAGCAACTATTCTGCTTGGCACAACCGCAGGTATGGTGATATCTATTGCTTATTCTTTTTGGTTCACTCTCGTTAAGATCTATTTCCTGAGTAGAAAAAGTTCTCTAGGTTGACATTGCGGTAATCATGCTGCTCTAGTGCAAAAACTAAAGTCACTAACATACTAAGAAGGCAAGAAGACAGTCATACCCCTCGAAGAAAAAGTTATGTTATTTTTAACAAATGGAATACTAAACATGTAGCTCTATCCCAGTTATCCAATCTCTTTATTTAGACAGGTCATTGTCACATATTCATGCCCTTATCATTTATTGCAAAAGTGTGTACAAGACTTCTCCTTTTGGCGTATTTGATGGACAGATTATACAACAATATGTGTCATAGCATGGCTCTAGTAAGCACATTGCTATGAATATTCTATTGGTTTAAGAGCCCATACTTTCAATAACTGTGTTACTTTTTATTGGCTCCCACGTGCACTCGTCGTTTTACAAATAAGTTATTAAGTATCACATACCATTTTAACTCATGACGAAGTCTCATTCTGATCTATATTCTACTATGTTGCATCTCTTATCTCTTCCAAAGGTTCATCTCCCCATAATGACTCGTATACAGTGTTCTTCTTTCTCATTTGCTGAAGGAAAAAGCAAAAGGATATTCTCCCAAGGACAATGTATTTACAGAAGAGTATGAGTTTGTGCGTCATGCTCTTTTCACAGATCCAGATGATCAAAGTGGTTGGTTTTATCATCTGTGGCTTCTTGATCAGACAGTTAAACTAGAGACATTGTTGGTTTCTTCATGGCCACCAAATGGTTGTAATCTTTCTTTATCCGCGGATGGATCTTTTGGAGATTGCTCTTTATCACCCTTTACGAGTCTTCAGACTAATACTAGAACACTTCCACTCATTCTCTATTTCAGCGAAGCTGTTGAGAATATATGCTCATCTACAGTAGTAATTGAATGTGAAAATATTGCGAGTAATGAGCTCGTTTGGAGATCACTCTCAGGAGATGGAGCTTTGTCTGCTCAAGCTTGGTTGACATATCTTAATTTCCCAGAGGAACATGCACATTCTGAAAAGGCTTACCAAGTAAAGGTCAGCCTTGCTCGTTCTCAAGGCATTTTCTCTTCAACTGGTGTTCATCATGGAGATTCTTCTCATATTGAATTTTCAGTGTCTGTACCACCTCATCGTTCAGAACATGTTGATTTAAAAAATGAAGGGAAAATCTCTTGGAGTGATGAAAGTTTCTGCACTCATGACACACAGTTTCTTGAGTCAGCTCTGGTTAACTTGTTCCATCTGGAAAGAACCAAGATAGATGAAACAGTGGTGGACTATCAGTGGAATATTACGACCATCAATAATGAGATATCACACTGTAGGGAGTTGTTATCAACAATGAACTGGTAGGAAATTTGTTTAAATGCTGAATAGTTCATCTACGGCAGCCGTATTTTCCATCCTATCCTCTCTTATTAGTTCTTTGTCTGTTTCAGTAAAATTGGGAAACTGACACTTGCCAGACTGCTGATGGCCCATGACACCTTAATGTCATATGCTGGCACTAGTCACAGAAATTTTAGCCACCATGCAGAAGTTCTTCAACTATATGACGATTTAAAGAAAATGGACCCAGCACATCTCCACTACTACCAGGATGAGTACATTATAGTACTTCTGAAACAGGTATCTATTTCTGTTGTATTTTCCATGTACCTAGTCTTCTAACGGGTAGCTCATTATATTTTACTCTTTCTGTTATACAAAACCCTCTAGGAGCCCACCTCTTTTACTATGGTTTTTTTCTTATTGATAATTTGGAAAAACTAATGCCATAAAAAATTGGAGACCTTGTGGTTTATTCGTTTCATAATGCCAGCAACAACTTGGATTCGAAATGTGAAGACTTGTAATGTAGATTCAATTTCAAAATAGAAATTTTGTGATATGTTATTGAATCTTACCTAGAACTACACAAGATTAATCATCTGATGTTGCAGACAATCTCCAATCAAGAATTGTTGTTGAAGCACTGCCGTAAATATAGGGATCCATCTTTTCCAAGAATCAATAATTTCTGTCTGCGGCTTAATAATCTCTCACTTTCACGTATTGGGTCTATGGAGCAACTTTTGTGGGTCCAAGTATTAGATCTCAGCCACAACCAACTTAAGACACTTGAAGGTAATTTCTCAAGCGATTTCTAGTTTATCTTTCTTGTTAATTCAAGTTCTCTGAAACTACGGGGCTTCACAGAGCTTCCGTAGCATTTGCTTCGTCTGTCTATTGAAATGTTCACTCAGAAGATTGTTTTCCAGCTTTCTCCAAGTTAAGACTTTCTTTGGTTGAAACAGAATGTGCTAAGATTAGGTCACAACCGTCATCCAGAAGAAAAAAAAAGAAGAAATTTTGTTTATGGCCCAGGGAAGGGAGGTTGTATTGCATATGGTCTAGTTAGTTGATAATTTCTAATGCAACTTCTGAAACTATAATAATTAAACTTGCTACCTAACAACACATCCAAGCCATCTGCTCTGGATCCTTTAACCAGTTCCTTTTCGTGGGTGGTGAAGGAGGTCAGGTCAGCAAAAGAACTCTCAAAGATGCCCGGATAGTGTGTATTCTCTCCTTTATTTTCAATGGCTCTTATCTGATTGTGAAAACACTAAAAGGATAATATGGTGGGCCTTTTGCCAGTCAAAATTCGTCCAAAAGAAACAAGTAAAGAAGAACTACTATAACCAGCAAAATCAGAGCTTCTCTGTAGTCTTTTCATTCTTCTGGATGATTAGCGGTCTATCTGAGTTTTTTCTAACTTTTCATAGGAATATACAATTTATTAATAGGGAAGAATTGTGTCTAGGAATCGTCAAGCTAACAAACTAATCAAGTACATAGAGTTCACCAATATTTTGAGGATTCTCATGAAAAGGCCTTCAACATCACATATAGGTAAAAAGATCTAGCCCTTATCCTTATCTTGTATTCTTTCTTCTTATTAGGTAGTGCTCTAAGAAAATTTGTTGCAAATTTTTTAACCATCTTGATTTATGGTTTAGGAGAATGAGAGGGATAGATGATTCTTCCGAGATATGATAGGGATGCATATGATAGCTGTATTAAATCTTTCCTATGTCACATATTTGTTGTAAAGAGTTAATATCAGGGTATGTAGATCATTTGGATAGCTTGTTACATAAAGACTGGTCTAGCCACCCGTGCAAATTATATAAAGTTTAGACATCATGTTGGTCTGATATTTAATGACACGATCTTGACTTGAAAAAAAAAAGCATCTTGATCTTTTATGATCTTCACAATGATAATGGCATCTTGTTAAAAAGCATCTAAGTGTTGATTTGGTTGATGAATTGACTAGCCAAAGTTAGTCTTGTTTAGATTTTCTGTTGCAATATTATGGCCTCTGTTGGTGAACTGCTCTGCAATTAGCTGTGAAGGAAGATGTGTTATGGTCAGGTTGGTGCATGGAGGATATATGCAAAACAATGATAACATATGGATACATACCCCACCATTGAACTCAAGTTGGTAAGGCAAGAAGGTTAATACCTTGAACATAAGATGCAGGGTTGGTATTCATCTGGTGTTTACTTGCTCACTCCTGGGGGAAAGTACTCGCTCACACAGAGTTACAATACACTATTGGGGCAACATGCTAGACTTAGAGTGTCTAACTTAATCTGGACTATTTGCTCAGCCTAAGCACAGCTTCATATTGTAGCTAGCTATTCAAGACAAATTACTAACCAAAGAGAGACTCAAGAGATCAAATATTCCAGAGGAGGGTGACACTGCTGCTTGTGTGATATATCACTGGGGGAGACTAATATCCATCTGTTTTCTACTTGTGAATGGATGGTGAGAGTTCAAACTGAAATGCAGCAATGGTCTGGGACACTTACTCCTACTGAAACTATCAAACATATCCTGAATAGACTCAGAAGGAAGCATTGACAGCAATTTCACAAGGAACTTATTGCTGCATTCTGTGGAGCAGTGATATACCGGGTTTGGAGAGCAAGGAACTGGAAACTGTTTAACGGCATTACTGTAAATACAGATACAGCCGTGACATAGATTATGAAGGAATTTGTATATAGACTTGAGGTAGTTAAACTGTCTAGAAAGGCAATTAGATATAGCTGGTTGTTGCTTAGATTTTGTGTAACTAGATCTCTGTAGGAGGCTTAACTCTTTCTTAGAAGGTGATTAGGAGATTGAGTGCTCTTTAGGTGTATTTTTTTGTGCTTGTTGGTGGTAATTTACACTGGTTACCCAAAAAAAAATAAGCATGACGGTCAGATGTTGTTATCCAGTAAAGTTGACCGTGTTATAAGAAGTAGCAATTGATCTGACATTTCTTGCGGAAGTGCTCAATCATGTTTCTGAATCATGTTGACTTCAAAGGATTGCTTCTAATTTTCTGTTATATTAAATTCCTTGCCTGAGTATCATGCCTTTCTTCAATGCTTTTTCATGCTTAAACCTTGTAGCTTGCTTCATTCCATTATTCTCTAAATTGATGCAGGCTTGGAGGTGATGCAACTTCTCTCCTGCTTGAATGTTAGCTACAATAAACTCTGCAGTTTTACTGCTTTGGAGCCTTTGAAACTGCTAAGGTCACTGAAAGTCTTAGATATCTCTTACAACGAGATTGGAGCGCATTCTATTGACACGAGGAGGTATTTGTGCTCTTCCCCTCTTAACCATAGAAGTGGAGGTGACTGGAAAACTGAGGAATCTGAGATCCATTGCGCTGAGGTGGCTGATTATTGGGAAGCCTATGCTATTTTTAAAGACTTGAACTTGATACAATTAGATCTTAAAGGAAATGCAGTTTCCGATGAAAAGATAAAGTCACTTCTAATTAAGCTATTACCATCACTAAAGTGGCTTGATGGTGAAAGTTGCCGATAATTAAAAGTTACATCTCCGTCACTGTTACTGAATTTCTCTACAAAACAGATTAGGGTAATCTTTTGTTACTGTTATGAATTGAAGATATCTGATGCACAGAACTGTTTTTGTACCATGTAATTGTTGCAAGACTTGCTTGTAATTGATTGGCGTTTTCAGATGATCTATATTTATCCGCACCTAAACAGAGTTTTTGTTTTCTGATTGAAGTGAGAGTTGCTACCAATTAATTAATCTAGCGTGAAAGCATTTCTTCCATTATACTTGTTCAACCATCATGTCATTCAAATATATATGAATTATCATACAGGGAAAAAAACATTACATGCACTTTCTTTTATCTATATTTCATAGAATTTGATGCTTTCACATTCAAAATATATATATGATTGCATAAATCTAAGCTCTGTTTGCCAGAGACAAATGAGGCTCTCAGATGTCTAGTACCCTGTATTGACTGAAAATGGATTGAGATTTTCATTTTCATTGTCAGTAGTACTAATGTACAGAGGATGATTTAGAATGTCTATAAGCCAAAGATTCAAGAATACAATGAAGAGACTGATCGAGTTAACGCAACCCAGAAAAGCAGTGACATTATAGTGGAAGGGGCAGTTTGCAATGGCGCGAGGTATCTGAATTGCAACATCTTAGCAATGCAGAAATTCAGGTATTTGATAATTAAGGTAATGATACTTCCAGACAGCCATGGAAGTAGCTCATTTTCAGCTTCATCTCTTAGTACTAACTTTATCTTCTCAGGAACCAAATTCAAGTATAATTTAGCAGTAATATTTAGTAGCACTGCTAGAATCATGATATACCAAATTGCCTTGTTCATGCTGTTGAGTACCCTAGATACTTCTACTTTTGACTCCATTCTGGGTTTTAAAAGTCTGTTGGTTGCTTTACTTTTCTTACTTCGAGTAGGTTGAAAAAGCTGTTAAGAAGAATAGTTTTCTTTTCTCTTGCGTTCCGTTTTGTTGTCTGATAGGATGGTGGACAGAAGATTATTTATAGGGAACTTTTGTTTAGAGAAGTGTCAAGCAAGCTAATTCCTTGGTCAACAATCCCATGATCAAAGGTTATAAAGATTCTCTATTTTTAAAAAAATAAATAATAAAAAATCCTCCCAAACTTCCTTAATCCCTGTTAAAGAAATTGTCAACTTGAATATTGACACCTATTATCTTGATGGGGTTGAAGAGTGGTGATAATTAATTGATTATTGTGTGTTTGGTACGATGATCGTCATTTTTTTTTGAAAACAGTTTTCTTTCAGTGTTTGGTTGGTGAGTTATTAAAATTGGATACATTAGTGATGAACCAGATAGTGTTCTAAGGAAGTTTTTTGAATTTTAAAGATTGGTAATAATTAATAAGGGCATAATACATAAACATGACCTTTAATTTGGTTTTATCATATTTGTATAGTTTTTGAATATCTAAAATTTATTTTAAAATATCAAATTGATGTAGTCTAATTTAGTTTTGAAATTAGTCAAATTGACTTTTAGAAAATGTAACATGACAACTAAAAAGAAACAGAGAGGGTAGAAAATAACCTACTTTTAGAAAAAAATTGACAAAATGGAGATAAAAATCATTGGCCTTGCAGAGCACGGGGTCAACTCTTTGGGTACTTGTTCAAGACCTTGGGGAATACGTCTCCAACCTCTCAGCAATTACTGTCATCGTTTTGAATTGTTTGTCATGTTACGCTTATCGAATATTAATTTGATAAATTTTCAAAGCTAAATTAGATTACATTAATTCAATATTTTAAACAAAAAATTAGATATTCTAAAACTACATGAAAAGTACTATAAATTATAAATTTTTTTTGCATATTAATATGATGAAAAAATATATCTTAAAATGTTAGTCAAAGTTTTTATAATTTGACTCTAAAAATAGAAACTATGACAAACAATTCCGAACGGAGGGAGTAATATAATTATTTATGCTCAAATAGTTTCTTTAAATTGAGGCAACATTTTTTTTTTTAAGAAAAAGGTGAGTCCTACAAAAATAAAATAAAAATTATTATACTATTTATAGGTAATTAATTATAGACAGACACTTAAAGTTTAAATAAATGAAATTTAAAGGGGTAGAGATGTTCAATAGGTACAAGCCTGAATTCAGATATCTAAGTGAATTATGAGATGATATTAAGTGTATGTCGATAACTTAAAGCCTATATTGAAAATTGAGCTACCCATAGAGACATTATGATGAATGCTTTTAACATGACATTCCAGAATTTAATAGGTGCAACATAGAAACAAATTTATGCTGGATCCTTTGAACTATGGTTCTATAAAAATGTTCAGTTTCGATTTTCAATTCTATGAAATTGAAAATAGTCACAGAACTTTCTAATTTGAAATAATGTCAATTCTCTAAATTTAGAATTTACTGAAAACCAAAATTTGTTCATCTCAATCAAAGTTCATAAATAGAAAAAATTTCTCAAACTTGTTTAACTCTTTCACCAAACACAGCAAGATCTGCAACTATCCAACATGTTTCATTAAAACAAGTTGAAAGTAGAAATATGCCACATATTAAATAGTGGATAAGAAATAGCGTCAACGTAGCTAATACTAGCATTATTCAACACTACTCTTATATATCCTATCAAACGACTCTTAAAATATCAAAAGTAGCATAGAAGTTTTCATGGAGAATTAGGACAGATGAAGTTTCTCCTTGCATAGTTCAATGCAGCTATCAACCTTAGCATAATATGTCGTGCGCCAGTTCTTACTAAGAAGAAGAGGAGCAATGACACTCCAAAATCCCAAAACATAAGCAACAGCTATGCATGAGAAGAAAAAGAAGTCACTCTCACCAATTCCTTGCTTCTCGTCTTCTTCTTCTTTTTCTTCTTTTTCTTCATGCTGCTGAGGAGGGCTCGAGAACACACAATCATTTTCCAGTGGCAGTCCACAGAGTTCCTTGTTACGTCTATAACTAGATGCTTCAAAGGTGACAAATTTATGTTCAAATGGGGTTCTTCCTGACAGATGATTGAAAGCCAAATTTAAAGTTAAAAGTGAATCAAGTTGAGTCATCTGAGGAGGGATTTTTCCAATTAGATGGTTAGAAGAAAGATCCAAACTCTCCAGTTGCTTTAAGTTCATGAAAGATTCTGGAATATGGCCAGACAGGACGTTGTGCGAGAAGTTTAATGAACGGAGAGCTGCTAGTTGTCCTAGTTGTGATGGAATTTCACTGGTGAAATGGTTCATAGATAGATCAAGTATAGTCATTTGAGAAAGAGGAATACCTTCGTAAGAGAGTGCATTCCCCTTGGTTGTCAAAGGAACTTTGACCCTGTAGTTGGTATATGAAGGAGACAACCACATGAAGGCTGGGAGTAGAACTTCAGATTCTTTCATCCACGCGGTTATGTTACCAAGGCAAGAAGGTAAAACCCCAGAGAGTAAATTTGCTGACATGTCCAAAATATGAAGCTTTTGCATCTGGCACAAAGACACTGGAATAATCCCATGAAACTGGTTTCTTGCCAAGATAAGTATGGCTAGATGTGGAAAGAGAGGAAAATAATCTGGAACATTCCCTGATAAATTATTCCCACTAATGTCAATGACCTTCAGAACAGGAAGGTTAAACAGAGCAGCAGGGAGGACTCCAATAAATCCATCATTTTGAAGATGCAAGTATGCAAGATTTGACATATTTGAAAATCGGGGCATAACCTCCCCGTGAAAGTAGTTGTTTGAAAGAACTAAATGTGCCAATGAAGTGTGATTCTGTCTTAAAGCTGGAGGAAGTTTTCCCTGTAGGAAGTTGTGAGAAAGGTCCAGAACCTCTAACTTTAGCAGATTGTCAAAAGATGAAGGAAGGGTGCCTTTGAGGGCGTTATTTGACAGGTTAAGATAGAATAAGTTTGGAAATGATTTGAGCACATTAGTGGGAAGTGTACTGGCCAAGCAATTATCTGATACATCAAGCATCAGAAGATCTGATGCTCGAAACTGAGAAGACGCAGGAATCCCACCATACAAACGGTTGCTTCTCAAAGACAACATAAGAAGTGTATTATTATACAACAACCAGGATGGGACGCTTCCTTGAAGGGCATTATAGGACAAAGACAGAGACTTCAACTTGTGTTGTTTGGAGATGAACGTTGGAATTACATGGCCATAGTTCTGGTTTAATTTAGTATTTCGTAGGTCAAGGGACACAAATTGAAAAGATGGAACCCAAGATGGAGTTTCAGTGTCAACTTCAAACTCATTATTTGTAAGATCAATGGCTTCAAGATTGGAGAGGTTAGCAAATGATGCAAACAAGAGAAGTCCATCAAACCTGTTATTTGAAAGGCGAAGGGTCTCGAGCAAAGTCAGGTTGCTGAACATGGAAGAAGAAATAGTCCCCTCGAAATGATTGAAAGAAAGATCTAAAGAAACCAAGGAAGTCATTCCGCCAACGCATGGATCAAGTCCACCTTGTATAAGGTTATCCTGAAGATTTAACACCTGCAGGTTCCTAAGTTTACAGATTCCTGAAAAGCGTAACAAGTAGTTAGCAACATGATCAGTAAAATTAAAGTTGCATAATGTTCAATCTACAATCTGGAAAGACAGGGAATCAGCAACCCAACTTTACTAGACAAAACACATATATAAATTACAAAGTAACCAGATTCAGAGAGTCTAACAGAGTATCAAGAGAAAACACAAGCGGAAACCTATTTTTTAATCTAAGAAAGCTCAGAATATCTTATCGAGGACTTCATGTTATAATCATAGAATCAAGAGAACCATGTCACGCATAGCATATTGACATTAATTGGAGATGCATTCTCAGTGACTTTAAGTTCAAAATTGAACTGATAGCTACAAAGAATTGAAAGAAGTTTCAAAACATCAGCATTACCTGAAAAGAAACCAGGAGAACCCCTGATATTGTTATGTGAAATATCCAGACTTTCAAGCACTGAGTGATTTTCAAAGAGGCAGGTCGGTATGCTTCCATCATCAAGAAAGTTATCACTCAGATCCAACCTTTTGAGATTCCGCAGTCTACATAAAGCTGCAAGAAATATATGAAGCAACAAAAGGGTTGTTTTTGTCAAGTTCATTAATCAGAGTAGAAAATGAGTTCCGTATTCATAGGAACAACCTGAAAACTCAACGCCAGGGGATTAATAATTCATGCTGCTATCTTATACTGGTGCAAAGATTGTTAGGGGAAACTGGAAAAAGCTACAGACTAGAACTTTACTCAGACCATGTTCTTTATCGAAGAAAAACTCTCCAGATATCTACATATGCAAGGTCACAGTTGGAATTAACAAATCAAGAAAATAGTTCCTCTGTGCAATCTTCATCTAATGACTCCCTTCATGGTGACATTTGTTTCATTTTAGAGAAGCTATTTTTAGAGAATGAGAATCATACCAGTTTTTATGTGTTTCATGCAGACTCAATACCAATGGTTTGATGACAGCATATGGACCGAGAAGATGATAGTTGAGTAGAGCAGAAGAGAGGGTCCACCACCAATTAACAGTCTGTTCAGCTGGAGGAAACCACTACAACGAGAACATAATATCCAGAGCAATCCCACAAAGTGATCTGAGGAGGGTAGAGTGTACGCACACCTTACCCCTATCTACCTCAAAAGTAGAGAGGTTGTTCCCGATACACCCTCGGCTAAAGAACCAGAGAAAACACTAATACTGAGTAGTACATGGAAATACTAAATTGTAAACAATATTCTCACGTTAGGAAAATGAAAATAGTAATGACAATATGCACAAGATCATGTATGTAACAACAGGAATTAATCCAACATTACCTGATAGAATGTGATGGGAATTCTTAAGGTTATTCCCAGACAAGTCTAGGCTTCAAGGTATGAAAGATTATCAAACAGGCAATGTGGCATGCTATCATCTGTAAGATTGTTGTTGCTTAGATCTAGTTTCCGCATATCCTTTAGTCCGCACAATGCTATGTCGATTCAGCAAAACGAGCTATATCAAAACCAAGGTAGAAACTTTGACGGACCATCTATGACTGATTAAAATTCGACAACTGAGAAAACAAACCTCTGAGCAGTGGTAAAGGGAAACTAGGATAAATCCCTGATAGGTGCAGCTGTTCCAGAGATGCGAGGCTACATACTTGAAAATGAGGCAGAGCATCGCCATTTAAAGGGTTGAAACTTAGATCCAATTCCTTCAGGCTGCGCAATTTGCATAATGCTGCAAGTATAAGTTGTTAAAAAGTAATACTCCAACATGCAATTACGTGAAGAAAGGAGATCAGGGTCATCGGTGCAGAATCCATTCCAAAAAAAGCAGCAAATCTTAAAGCTCTAAGGACTCAAGGAAAGTAATAATTGTGTTTAACAGATATTAACAGCAGATAGAGTTTTACAGATTATAATACTAAATACTGAGGGAGATAAGTTGTTGCACATGCAGGTTTGATCAAATGAAACATGGATACAGGTAATGAAAGAACATTTTGATGAAAAGAATACCTTCTGGCATGATCCAGTTGCCAATAGCGTTGCCAGATATATAAAGAGACTGGAGATGCATGAAACGAGTCAACAAGTTTGCATCAGGATACCATATTCCAAGTCCAAGTTCCCTTTTACTGGTAAGAATAATATCAAGAACATGTGCATCATTATTTAGATCCCTGATGCAAAAAATACCAGCCCATGAACAATAATTTTCTTCAACCCATTCATTGATTAGCGTAGATCCATTGGGATAGTTAAGGGAGTCCCTCAGCTCCAAAAGAGCCCTCTTTTCCTCCTCTACTAATTTACCATTGCAATCCATGAAATTCAAGCACAACAGTATCCAACATGTCCAAAGAAGCTGAAGCATAGGACACAAAACCCCAGCCATACTGCTGATAAATTTCAATTCAGTAACGAGTCACTAGCTAATGCCTTTTGTTACAAGAATTTTCACATACTCACTCACAGTCCTGAGTCAACACCAAATTAGAAATTTTAAGTTGCCTTAAGATCATAGACCACAGGCACTTCATCAATAAATGAACATTAGCTGTTTCCCATGATGTAACATAATTTGTGTGAAAACTAACCTTTTCATTTAGACATTTTTTTAAGATATACCAAGTCAAACTTGACTTTGTCCAACAAATTCCGCCGCCTTGCCCAATCTTGATGATGACTTCTAACATTTCCTATTAACTGAGACTTGGGCAGGCAAATCAAAAGAAATCATCTAGTGTTATTTTACCTCTGGTGAACATCCGAACGATTATCTCCCATCATTTTTTTCCAGATTCATTAGCTACTAGATCACACCTTTTGGTCCAATTACCAATCCTATCATCCAAAACTCTCATACTGATCATGATCTTACAAAAGAATGTCAAAACTATATGCCTACAGGCTCAAATTTTTAAACTATATTTTATGTTCTTCATCATATAAGTTTCAAAGGGTATGATGTGTGTACATCCTATCAGTATCCTCACCAGACCCCACTTGTGATTGAATATTTTGTTGGTTCATCATATAAGTTACTGGTTTGTGCTGAATATTTGTGAAACATCACCTCTGAAGTTAATCATTGTTAATATAAATACTAAAGATAAAACTATAAATTCTCCAAATGTTTAATTTCAGTGTGAACAATAATAGCCTTTATATTGAACTATGTAGTGAACAAAACAACAAAACGAACACAAACAATTAGAGATCAAGACTCGGAATTCAAACGGTCAAGTGCTTCCCGAGCAGGAGCAAAATTGGGCTGAACCTTTTGAGCTTCCTGATAAGCCTTTTGTGCCTCCTCCTTCAAGCCTTTTTTCTCGTAACAATCGCCCAACAAGCAAAAAGCCTTGACATTATCGCCCTTCAACCTAACAGACTGAGTCAAATCCTCAATCACCGAGTCAACTTGTTTCGCCGCTAGTCTCAACTGTGCCCGCTTAAACAACGCATCCGCTCTCTCCGGCTCCGACAACGACTTCACGGCTAACGGCGAAAGCGCGACGTCAATGGAATCAAGAGCCGACGTCTTAAACCCCTGTAAATCAAGAGCTAAAGCTTTGAGTATGTGAGCTGCAGCATCTTTCGGGTCTAAAGCTATAGCCAAATCGGCTTGAGCTTCAGCAGATTTAGCAAGAGAAGTAGCGTTCGATCGATCCTTAGCTGCTACTGATTTAGCTTGAGAAAGAAGTTGAGCTCCTTGCACGAAGTGACGCTTCGATTGCACATCGGCCCGGTTTCTGAGACGAAGCTTCGAGAAGTATTTCTGGGGAACGTTGTACATGAAAAGGAACATGAAGATTGTCACGAGAATTAGTACTGCTTGAAGAAGAAGATCACGCCACATGTGGTTATCGGAGAAAAAATCCATGGCGATTCTGGTTTCTGGGTTTTTCTGAGGATTTTCCGATTCGGTGTTTAAGCTTTTACAGTAGTAGCTTTTATTAGTCCATCGAAGTAAAAGTTTACACCAAACATTTTTTATTATTAATGCGTAACACTATATAACGATTGAGAGTCATATATAGTAGTCCAACAATTGCACCACAAGTCCACGACTCTTGTTCTAACCTTCTAATTGTTAATATCATGATGATTTTTTTTCTACATATTAATGAAAAAAAAAATTAAAATATATTTAAACTTTAATTGAAATCGTTGTTACGATATCAAAATTTAAAAAGAACTTTTTAACTTTGTAAACTATATAATAGTGTATTTTAAAAGTATATATGTATCCACATGGACATCATAATATTTCATAATTATAAATAGTAATGTATCCACGTGAGCATACAAATACCTTTAGAACACACTATTAAATAGTATATAGCTAAAAGTTGAAATATCTTTCAGATTTTTTTCCCTATATTAATTGTACATAGAATAATATCAAATAAAGTGTGCGATTAATACTTATAGTAGTTATACATAGATTGAAAAAATGTACTCAAGAGGAAAATAGTAACACAAATTTAATGCATGCATTATTTTCTAATATCGTCTACCAAAAATACTCTTGATTATTCTATTTTCACTTGTAAATCTCATTGCAACTTGTAAATTATATTTCAAAAACATAACATGTAAGAGCCTGTATATGATTTATTTTAGATATTTTAAGTAGTTTTATAATTTTTTAATTCAAAAAAATCTTATTTTATGTTAAATAATCAAAAAAAATTGGAAAGGAAAAAAAGGAAGAAGTTAAGTCTAACCAAAGAGACTCTAAATAGTGTTCGCTAGACTTGTTCATAAATCGCTTACCTAAAATGCGTTTTATCAGTTGTTTTCGAACTAATGAATGTGTGTGTATGTGGATGCAGGGTTGGTAAATTTAACAGATGTATTAATTTATTTATTGTTTGAGCAATTTTTATTACTATATATTTTATTTTATTTCTATAATGTGCTGTCAATTTGCTAAAATAAAAAATAATAATAAATTGATATTAAAAAAGTTTATATATTGAATGCCAATTTCTATTTCTTTTTTATCAAGTAATAAAGGTATTAATTATTTTACATTAGCAAATTGATAGCCGGATTTCCAACTACACACTCATACTTACGAGGGTCCTATCATCCCCCTGAATTTTATAAAATTGAAATTATTACCTTCCTGAACGCTTAGTGGCAAAGTGAGTGTATCTCACTCTTTTTGAGAGAGTGAGCACAAAAATTTGATATCAAAACTTTATTTTTAATATCTATTTTTAAGAATATATGTTTTTTATTTATTTATTTATTGTCTTCTTCTCCATAGCAATAAAGATCAAATTCCTCCACCATTCACCATCTCCAAACCATCGTTGCCACCACCATCTTCACCGGATTCACCATGGTTGATTTCACACAAGCTTTTAAAATCTCATGTAAGAAATTTTTATAAACCATTCAAATCAATTAAAAGTAAAATGAGATCTATTTATATCACCTAAAAATGGGATTTGGATCATATTTGAAAGAAAAAAAATCAATTTAGGTTTACATCAAACCCAATTGAACTCTCAAATAAGATTTTTATTTTATTTTATAGAACCTTTAATTATCAATCTCAAATCTCAAGCAACCAATTACAAGTTTCTTCCTCATTTTTCCGGAGGGAATTTGCACTTGTTCTTCCTCTCTATTTTTCTCCCCTCACTTTTTTTATTTTTCCTCTCTCCACTGCTACCAGTGAAAAGCTACCATTGTTGCTTCCTCCGACGAAACGTCATCATTGTCGCTGCCTCCTACGAAACGCCACCGTTGTCACTGCCTTCGACGAAACGTCGTTGCTGCCTCCGGCGAAACGCCACCATTGTCGTCGCCTCCGGCGAAACTCAAAACACCAGCAAAAACCCTCCCACACCTTCTTTCATCTCTCTCTTGTTCCTCATAATCCAATTTTGATGGACTTGGTGTTTAAAGTAATGGTGAAGTTACTTTAGAAATTTGAAGGAACTAGGAAAGAAATTGCTTTAGAATTTGAAGAAATTGGAAGAGTATAGGAAAAAGGGAAAGGAATTATAAGAAAATTGAAAAACATAATAAATCAATTATATTTCCACGTGTCGAACGCGTGAAATTCACAGATCAATATAGATGTGGTTGTGGCTTTTCAAGGGTGTAACTATTTCAGTTTTAGACAGTTCAGAGGGGTGATATGACCCCCGTAAAGTATGAGTGTGTAGTTGAGAATCCGGCTATAGATTTGGGGGCTTTTGACCATTTTCTTTTTAAAAAAAAGTCTCTAAGTGGGTGCTAACTAGGCTACTTTCAAACTACGAAAGAGAATTCTAGGTTCGTTTACGTAGCGTTATCATAAATCAAAATTTTATTTTAATTTATTAATTTATAAAACTAGTCTTTCCTTATTATGAAAAATTGTGAAATTTATGAAAAGTTGTGATTTTTATGAAGAGTTGCGATTTTTATGAAAGTTGTGACTTTAATGAAGAGTTGCGATTTTTATGAAAGTTATGGCTTTTAAGAAAAGTTGTGACTTTAATGAAGGTTGTGACTTTTATGAAAGGTTTGACTTTTATAAAAGGTTGTGACATGTTAGAAGGGTTGCAACTTTTTTAAATAGTTGTAACTTTTCCGATAATGCACAATAAACATTTATTCACACTACCCTTTGTTCTGATTTGTCAATAAATAGAGGGTTTCCTCTCATTTGAAACAATAAAAATTCTGGACCTCCTCCTCTTCTTCTTATAAGAACAAGAGAAATTGAAGCCACAACGTTTGTATATTATTTCTCAATATTTCTATCGACTATGCAACGTAATATATATATACATAGAGTTGCAGTAATATTAGAATACAAGTAATAATAGTTGAAACCTATCTGAACTCAAACTATGATGGACACGTTATAATACTCCCCTTGCAAACGGAAGGTGGCGAAGACACATTCAGTTTGGAACGTAGAAGCTCAAAGTGTGCAGCTGGAAGTGGCTTTGTCAAGAAATCAGCTAATTGATCCTTAGATGACAAGAATTGTACCAGGAAGTCCTTCGTAGCGACCCTATCTCGAACAAAGTGAAATTCTATCTCAACATGCTTAGTACGAGCATGAAAAATTGGATTAATAGAGAGATAGACAACTCCAATGTTATCACACCACAAGATAGGAGCTTTAGGAACGTACACCCCAAGCTCATTTAGGATAGACTGTATCCAAGTTAGTTCAGCCGCTGCATCAGCGAGTGCCTTGTATTCTGACTCAGTAGAGGATCGTGCCACAGTACGTTGTTTCTTTGAAGACCAAGATATGAGAGTAGCACCAAGAAAGATAGCATAGCCATCGGTCGACTTACAATCATCTAGGGACCCTGCCTAATCTGAGTCGGTGAATGCTTGGAGGAGCAATGTGGAGGAGCGCGGAACTTCAAGGTGAAAATTTTGAGTGTGCTTCAAATAGCGCAGGATACGCTTAACGGCAGCCCATTGATTTATCGTGGGATTATGCATAAATTGGCAAGCTTTGTTGACGACAAAGGCAATGTCGGGACGTGTAAGTGTGACATATTGTAAGGCTCCGACAATTTTTCGATATAATGTAGCATCATGGAACAAGGGACTGTCACCAATATGTAGCTTCAAGTTCACTGCCGTAGGAGTTAAAAGCGGCTTACAGTTATGCATACTAGCATTTTTTAGAAGAGAGGTAATGTATTGTTCCCGAGAGAGGGTGATGCCGGAAGATCCACGAGACACTTGAATACCAAGGAAAAAACTCAAAGGACCAAGGTCACGAATTGAAAATTCTGCACCAAGTTTGGAGATGATGCTTTCCAGAAAGGATGAATTATTTCCAGTGACGATAATATCATCTACGGAAACCAAAATATAAGCCACCACACCATGAACTTTATATATAAACAAAGATGTATCTGATTTTGAAGTAGTGAACCCAATTATAAGAAGGAACTTAAGAAGGCGCATGTACCATGCCCGAGGCGCCTGTTTGAGACCGTAGAGGGATTTCTTAAGCTTGCAAACGTGATTTGGATACTGAGGATGTATGAATCCGGACAGTTGTGACATAAAGACTTGTTCTTGTAGCTCACCATGAAGAAAAACATTTTGTACATCTAATTGACGCAAAATCCAATTGCGAGATGCTGCCAAGGTGAGAACAATGCGAATGGTAGCTGGCTTAACAACAGGGCTAAATGTTTCATAGTAGTCATGACCTTCCAGTTGGTGAAATCCTTTGGCAACTAAGCGAGCCTTGTAGCGCTCTATCGCACCAGAAGAATTTCTTTTGACTCGAAACACCCACTTGCACCCAAGAATATTCATTGAAGGATCATACGGAACCAAAGACCAGGTTTCATTCCGTAGTAATGCATCCATTTCAGATGCCATAGCAGCCCGCCACTCTTTATGTTTGTAAGCTTCTGTAAAGCATGATGGCTCACATTGGGGTAATAGATCTGTGTTAGTGGCCAAATTTGCGGACGGCGGCATATGCCTAAGAACCATATGATGTGAGCGTTGAGAAGGGGCTATGAGTGTATTGGAATAAGTTGGCTGAGGCAGCAAGGCTGGTGAATATGCAGGCTGAGGCAACAAGGCTGGTGAAGATGCAGGGAGCATATTGGAGCTACTTGAGTCGACATTAGAAGGAAAACCAGGGGAAGAGGTGTTGGGAACACCTTGGAGATAATCTGATAGAGTGGAAGTATCCAAAGAGGACATAGATGGAGCTTTGAGAGGTAGACCGGTAGTGTGTTTGAGACTTAAAGAGCTAGACAAAGAGCCTCCTAAATTAATGATAGGATGAACTAGTGGTTGTGGAGATGACTGATTAGAATGAGGCAGCAAAGGAGGAAGAGATGCGGTAGAAGAAGATTGATGAACGACTCGAGATGGAGTGACAGACACAAGGGAAGCCCAAGGTGTGGTAGATGGAGCCTGATTTGGTGTCGGGCCCAGAATAGACGGCTTGGCAAATGGAAAGGTCTGTTCATCAAAGCGAATATGTCGAGCAACATAAATACGTCCAGTGGATCGATCCAAACAACAATACCCTAGGTGAGATGGGCTATAGCCAAGAAATACACAAGATTTGCTTCGAAAATCAAACTTGTGTTTGTTGTATGGTCGGAGGTAAGGAAAACATAGACAACTGAATACCTTGAGAAAAGAATAATCAGGTTTGGAATGATGGACTAGTTCATACGGACAGAGACCATGAGTTGTGACTGAAGAAAGGCGATTAATTAAAAAAACAGCAGACTCAAGTTCGTAGTGGCAAAAGCAAAAAGGAACCGAACTGTGAGCAAGAAGGCTAAGGCCAGTTTCGACAACATGACGATGCTTTCTTTCAACTCTGCCTTGTTGCTCGTGAGTATGAGGACATGAGACTCGATGAGCAATGCCAAGTTGAGCAAGAAAAGGTGATAATGATCGAAATTCCCCGCCCCAGTCAGATTGGATTGCTTTAATTTTGGTATTAAATTGTCTTTCAACAAGAGTGCGAAAATGTTTAAATGTTGGCAACACATCAGATTTTTGAGAAAGAGGAAACCCCCAACAATAGCTTGTGTGATCGTCAACAAAAACTAAAAAATATTTGTGACCTTGAGATGATAGAATAGGTGTCGGACCCCAAACATCGACATAAACCAATTGTAATATAGAAGAACTTTTATTAATGCTCAAAGGTAAAGACAATTTGTGTGACTTACCAAGCTGACAAGAACTACAAATGAATGAAAACTAGAACTAGTACAAGGTAATTTATGTGTCTTAATGACTTGATGAAGAATTCGTTGATGAGGATGTCCTAGACGAAGATGCCAACACGATGGAGATGCCTTGATAGAATAAAGAGTCGAGGGTACAGTAGACTTGGACGTAGAAGACGACTGGAGTGTATAGAGTCCCCCATCACTCTCGCCTGAAAGAACTGGAGTCTTGGAAGCCTGATCCTTCACAACAAAATGATTGGGATGAAATTCAAAGAAAACATTATTATCACGAGTAAAACGTTGGACAGAGAGTAAACGTTTAGTGATAGAGGGAACATGAAGAATGTTATTTAGATGAAAGCGACGAAAGGAGAAAGGAAACGTTCCATTACTAGTGTGATGAATAGGAATGCCATTACCATTTCCAACATGAACTTGATCAGGTCCTTTATAATCTTCAAACTGGTGAAAAGTGGTGAGATCAGGGCTGATATGGTGTGTCGCTCCGGTGTCAGGGAACCATTGTTGTGATGTTGCGTTTGGAGACGAATGTGATAGATAAGCTACCGGATTTGTGGTTTGGTTGTAACATTGGATGCAATTTTGGGCAGTGTGGTTATGGCCATTACAAATTTGACATTTTTGTCGTTGTTCAGTGGATTGAGATGGTTGATTATAGGTGGAAATTAAAGCGACCACCTCTACCATCACGACCTCGATTGGACCTTCCACGACCTCGATTAGTATTGGTATTATAGGAACGATCAGAGTGTGGATTCTTGTGGGCCAAGTTTGCTGAGGGGTGTTGGACCGAATCTGCAGATTGTTGTGGAGGACTAGAGATTGAGAGATTGGACAGTGACGAGCCATTAATGAACTCGTGGTTCAGGAGAAGGCTATGTAATTCAGCAAAAACAACTTGTTGAGGTCGTGCCGATAAAGTGGTAACAATATCTTTAAATTCTGAACGCAAACCTTTGAATATATATATGTTTTGGTCTGCAAGACATAAAGGACGTCCAGCAGCCGTCAACTCATCCGAAATCAAATTTGCCTTGTGTAAATATTGTGTGACAGTTAGATCATCTTGCTTCAAGTTCTGAAGTTGCATATGAAGGCTCAGAATCCGTGTGTTAGACGGAGAAGATAGCGCTGCCTCAAGCGCATCCCAAGCTGCCTTCGAAGTATTTAGTCCAATAACAATGGGAAGTGTTTCTTCGGATAGGGAGGATATGAGTAGACTCAAGATCAATTGATCTTGTTGGATCCAGGGAGCATAACTAGGATTAATATTTAACGTGAGGGAGTTTGCACCTGTAGCGTCGGTAACTGAGAGATGGGACGCTGGGCAAGGGTGACTACCATCGATAAATCTATGGAGATTCCGGCCACGAAGAAAAGGCAACAATTGTGTGCGCCAAAAAAGATAATTTGTGGCAGTTAGTTTTATAGAGATAAAGTGGTGGGCATGATTAAGTGATGTCGGAGAAGAGAAAGGAGAGGTAGATTGGGTAGCGGCTGAATATTGAGAAGTGCTCGAGGCGAAAGCGAAAGAAGAGATCGTCATGGCTATGATACCATATAAGAACAAGAGATAATTGAAGCCACAGCATTCGTATATTATTTCTCAATATTTCTATCGAGTATGCAACGTAATATATATATACATAAAGTTGCAGTAACACTAGAATACAAGTAATAATAGTTGAAACCTATCCTAACTCAAACTATGATGGACACGTTCTAATACTTCTTCTTCTTCTTCTTCACAATGAAATATTTGCGTACTTTACTCCTGTTAAGTATCTCACTGATAAGTGATACCGTTGCCTATGTTACAGATGGTATATATTTTTTAAGTCATTTATTTATACTTACATTATTAAAGATAAATAATAAGATGTAATAATTGTCATTTTCATTTAAAATTATTAATGTTTATTACTATGTAATCTTGTATGTAAGATAATATAGTGTTTAATTTTAATGGCGAATAGATTTTAACTGTTATTTTATAAATTTCATGATATTAAATTCCTATGTGAAACGCGAATAATTTTACTAATTACAATATAATACAACACAATACAATCTAATATATTAGAAAACTATTTATAATAATCATTCAACATACTAATACCACACATTATGAAGCAATATATAACAACAAAAGGTTAGTTACTCCAGATTTCTACTAATATATTCAGTTATTCACTTTGTCAGTGAAAATTGGTTTGGTTCACTTGTCGTACCATATCATGATATCAACTTATTGAATTCACATAAAATTGTTGTACTCCAAATTGTTTTGTAAGCATTTGAACATAAACTTGAAATCGATTCAAACAGAAAATGATTTTGAATTTATATTTGAATATGCAATTTCAATTCCAAAAAATAATACCGTATTTTTTTCCGAAAAAATTAAAGTAGTATCTTGTTAAATATTCACAAGTAGGAACAATCCAGAAGAACATAAAGATAGATAGACCATATATAACTGACCTTTTCCATATTATTATTATTGATGTAATTAGAATAAAGTAAAACTTTTGCAAGAATACTTTCCCCAGATGCTACATAATTTGAGACTTCTACAAGGAATAAATACTTGTCCAAAATACTACTACATAATTATAATTTCAGCCTCTAATTATTTCACATTTGCAAGGATAATTGGCTGAGAAAGTTTGTGAGTAGTTTCTTGCAAGAAATTAAACAAGCTTTAGAAATGCCTCTTATCTATAACTGGAACTAACAAGAGGCTTGTTTATCATTCAAAAAGTTGAAGAGAGCCAACATGTTTGCAGTTTGTTGGGCAAAGTTTACCGGATTTCGTCAGCGTTACGTAGATTATGTATCTTCTAACTATGATGAATTTATTCTTCTCCAAGATAAGTGGAGAGTATCTTAACTCTTCATTGTTCCTCCCATCTGAATCAACTGTAGTGGAGATTTGAGTAGTTTCTTTAATGTATCCACAATGCTAGCGAAGGATGGGCGTTGTGCAGGGTCACTGATAGTAAACGTGAAACTATTAACTGATGGAAATAGAGAGCAGAGGTAGAGAATTCTTTGACATGATCGACAACACAAGTTGACTGGTAGAGATCGAGATAAAAAAAAAATAGGATGCGGATGTTTACTTACTCATTCCAGCAGGCTTCCATAAGAGATGCCAACATTGGAGAAGTGTTCTGTGGAACAGTGAGCCTCCTGTTCTGGAAAGCTACAGCACCAACTACCTGAAAGATCACAAATAACACGTCAAATACATCGTGTTTTTTGATATTTAAGTCCGGGAGAAATATAGGGTGGGGGGGGGGGGCAGCAGGGAAGAAGTAAACCTGCGCAGGGCTCAGTCCATTCCAAGGTTGTTGCATGGTGACAAGCTCCCATAATATTACACCAAAGCTGTAGACATCAGACTTCTCATTTGAGGGTTCTCCACGTAGAAATTCGGGGGCCATCCATTCAGGCTGAAACAAAAAGGAAGAGAGTTACAGGCTCATTGAAGGACGTACAAGAAATCGCACAACCTGCAAAATGTAAGAGTTCAATAAAGATCGTCTCTGTACTGCAATGGGAGGTAGGTACACTGTCGATGACGGAAACGTTCATCGAGTAGAAGGCGCAAACATTAGAATAATTGTATTTCACTAACTATTGGAAGCAATTAGACCAATATTTCCTATTAATCGGGAAAAGAAGATTCTGAAAAATAAAGAAGGCAATGCAAAAGGAAATATCAGAGGTAGCACCTACTTAAGAAACCAAGAGACAAGAGGCTCTGTAAAATTCTTAACTATATCCATACTCTTCATATACTTTGCTAGCCGATTTTCACAGACGAACGTGTTTTGTCCACATCAGAACTTCTACTAATAGATAATAAGACGTGGTTTTCAATATTTGAACCTGGCTAAAATGTAGATGTGAGAGAAAGAAATGATAGTAATCCAGCAGTTATCATGGCACAAAAATAGCAGCTGCCTGTATCAGAGGCCCTACAGTAATCAATTTGCGTGTTTTTGCAACCCTAATGGTTAAAAGACTTGGCATCTAAGATCAGTAAATGGAGCCAAGCAGCTCATAATTCTCTAGTTTCTCAGACTCGGACGCGGGTGACCAATATTGGTGCAGATCTAGAGATCTGATCCTCCACGAAATAAATTTAAAGATTCAGGAGCATGGATACAAGTACGGATACAGGTACGGGGTTTCAGCTAAAAATATTCAATTTTCTAAGATATAGTTATACAAAAATGCTTAAATCATGGAGGACTATTTAGAAGGAAAGGAATGCACGGATTTCTGAGAGCAAGTTTTGAATATGTAATTATTATTAAGTACAAATGTGTCTCTTTACTGTCCTTTTTGGTGTAACGTGTGACTATTGCAAATGATATAGAGGCCATGATAGACTTGTTGAGTCCATTGGACACTCAATGGTATTAGACCTGTAAATATCTTTAGAGAACCTTCTGATTACGGACTTTTTAGCACAAATATCTTTTGAAGATAAAAGAACATATGCCTAAATTGTATCTGTCTCGAATTTCTCGGTTGATTTTGGTCGAAAGTACCCAAGCTCCATTGACCATATCATTATGGATATCACACCCATGTCGTGTCGACACACGTGCAGCACCGAAAGTGAAGAGTTCACACAAATTAGCTGCTAATTCTAAATGTCTACGGCAAGGTGAAGGATAAGCATCTCAACGCAAGTATTTCCTTGCTCATTATTATTTGACACAAGATGCATATGCAACTTTTTCTTGCATATTTAAGACAGTTTGTTTTGTGTTGGAAGGTACTTACAGTTCCAGCAACTGATTTTGATGATATGAACGTATTAGCTTTAAATCTTGAGAGACCAAAGTCACACACCTGGAAGAAACATTTCAGAATATCAAAACTGCTAAATTCAACTTTAAACTCGAAGGTAAGTAGGCAACAGTTTACCTTTACATTCCAATTTTTATCAACCAATAAGTTAGGAGATTTCAGATCCCAATGCACAATGGGTGGGCTCAGACAATGAAGATAGTTGATACCCTTGGCCTGTATTTCAAGCGAATCAGAAACTTTTCTAGGTGAAGCATCAGAAGAATGAAACTCAGAACATGTGAAATTGGCACAAACCACATCGAGAGCCATACGGATACGTCTCCTCTGGTCCAACAATTCCCCAGCTGCTGGCCTGTGTATCAGACGGTAGAGGCTTCCTCTATCATCATCATCAAGGCACAGAAACTTAGGCCCCTCAAGTACTTCAAGTTAGAAAGAAATAATGTTATGCAGCCACTAAAACAAAAGTTACCTGGGCAAATATTCAGTCACAATTGATAGATGAGGGCGTTTGGTAACAGCCCCCATGAACAACACCACATTTGGATGACGGACGCGTTTCATGATTGCAACCTTCAGAAAACATGAATACTGAGTTACCATCCATTGATAGATACCAATACAAGAATGTGAATAAAATGACCAAAATGACAACGGAACACAGGAGAAGGTGAAAGAATGCAGGATCACTCTATTCAATACAGGGAACCCTCTTTTTCAAATGCATGAACTAGATTTCAGAATATCACAAGCATAGATATGAATGCAATTCACAACGAATTGAGACTAGATTGCAAAATGCCGATTAAACTACAACAACTACGACTTATATCTCAATCCCAAGCTAGTTTGGTCAGATGCTGTGTAGTAGATTAAACTAAACAAAAAGCAGAAGCACTGTTTCTTTCTGTGCCTTTTGTGCTTACCCTCGTCATACAGGGGAAACAAGAAAAAGAAGAAAAAGATCAGCTGTAGAAAGTAGTCTTATCTTTATCAGGAACCTAAAACATTTTATTGTAGCTAGCATACAATAGTTCCACCAACAATTATATGCACTCACCTCCCTTAAAAATTCCTTCAACTGATCATCATGAAAATCCTGGAGGGTAAGCAGCTTGACTGCAACATCCTGCAGTTGTCAGTTCCATACTCGATCAGTCCAGAGAAAAAGAAGGCACACTATTTCTGACACTAAAAATAGTTTCCACAAAGCATCTTCTAAAAATGTATGGAACTTCAACTTCATGCATGTGTTGCCAATCCTTTTTCCCCTAGTAATACATGCAAGCTAAGAGGAAATGTCTAATCTAGAAACCACAAACTAGGAGCAAATTGGACTACCTCATACGGGGAATTTTAGTCAATAATGAGATATCACTAGCATCATCAAGCAACGATCTGAACATTACGATTCTATTGACATGGAGTTACACAAATGTCTTACTTCAATGTGATTTACATAATTGCCTTAACAATTGACAGGACATCATCCCTACACCTTTGATGTGTCATGCAGTCAATACAGGTACAAACATGCAAAATGATTACTATATTTTTTAGGTTTGAACAGAATCTTCTAATCTTGTAATTATCATGATTACTATTGCAACAACACAAATAAATAACACTCACCGATCCATTCCATTCAGCACGATGTACTGTTCCAAATGAACCTGCATGAAAGAAGAGTAGTGCATCAAGATACACTGATGTCAAACAGGGTTCAATAACTGAGGAATTAATATACAGTCAGTTCATATTTATTGACAAAGACGCACCAGCGCCAACACGCTCTTTTATATGTAATTCATCCCATGAGATCTCAAGCCAGTCCATTGCAAGAAAAGGTTCAAGATGCAGATATCTTGGATTTGTTGTTGTCGGATGTTTCTCACGGTTCCCAGTTCTACCTCCAGTCTCCATTACATCCATTTTGCCTATTAAAGTAGATTTTGGCGGTCTGCCAGGTTGCAATGGTGAGTTTTTGGACAGAACAACCTCCTTCTTGTAAGTCTGCCTGATAATAATTTTGTCTTCTCTAGGTCTAGAATTCTCATCTCCTGCTGTTTCAGCCGCAACAAGAAATTCACATGGCTTAACTTCCAAAGCTTTGTAAGGTTGGTAAAGTGGATCATTTGGAAATTTTGGCTTATCACTGACAACAATTCCCTCCACATGTTTACTCTCAACAGGGGGGTCTGCAAGAATAGAAATTGCAAATTTATTCACTCTAATGGTGACAATGAAGTTTCTGAATTTCAAAAATTACCCAACTGCTGATTCTAACAATTAAATAAATGCATAAAACAAGCTCTTTCTATTAAGTCCAGAAGAAAACTTCCACATAAGCCTATTCCTGCGCTGCAATCAGACTACTTTGTAATAGAGATAAAACATATAGTGATCCATATAAGAAGGCCAATTGTCTTATCATTTCTGTTATATAAACAACTTCACGTTCAACCAGTGACATCCTTTTTCTTCTATCAATAGGCACCAATTAAATAATAGCACACCTGTATGCAAAGCATTTTCTGGAGCAGCAAATGTGTCATTTGAATGCAGTAACTGATTACTTATGTCACTATCCATATAAGGTTGTCGAAACTCTGTCAAATGAGATACTTGAAGTGGTGAAGGCACAGGAGACAATACACCTCCATTGATAGAGGAATCTGGACCATGTACGTTTCCTGGATCCCCAACAAGATCAACCACAAATTCTCTGATAAAATAAACACACAAGTCAATAACAATGAACTAAAAATGAACATCAAGATCGCCAGTATTTAAACATGTATTAAATCTCCTGATCGTTGGACTTGGGCCTTTCAGAAATTTTTCATACCTGAAGATTATAATGCAAAATCAAAGCAGCAAAGGTCCACTACTTTAATCTTATTAAATACTCATGAAAGCACAATTACAGGCTGAAAGAAATGAATGTCAAGTATGGAGTAACCAATAATGAGGTCTCAAACATTATATCAGATTAAAATGTTGGAGATACATTTGAAACATAAACCAAAACCGCTAAGGAGAAAATACTTGTTGATGGTAGAGGAGATAACTACTTTGATTGAAGAGATGGTGGATAAGATGCTTTACCTTGACAATCTTCTGTCGTCCTCAATTATTACCAGACAAGAAGACCGGTGATCTGCGACACAATACTTGCAACCTCGAGCTATCCTACAAGGCAAACCTACGTAATCTGCCAATTTCTGTATATCATAAAATCACCAGCTAAATTCAGTCTTCGAAAACCTTCCTTTCAATAATCAACTAATTACAAGAATGATGAATGAGAGAGTAAGTCAGAACCCTATCTCACCCTGCCGACCTGCCCACTAAACAATTACACGGGGAAAAGATATTATTACAACTAGAATAAATGAGCCTTTTTCACATTCATTACTGGAAAAGATCCATTATGATTATTTCTTCACAAGCTACTGTCAAGGGTAATTATTTTATGCAATACCTTTTAATTGTCTATGGTGAGTGTCAAGCAGAACCTTTTTTTTTTTAGTCGCTCAATATTTATGAAAACAACCTAGGTAAAACTGACAATAAATATGCCCATTTATCGAACATCATACTGAGTTCATAATCAAGTACATAACTTCTCAAGTCCGACTGCAACATTGAGGAAGCTAACAAACTGACAAATTCATCAAAAAGGGGCAGTTGATCACTGTCTACTCACAAACTTGAAACACCCCTTGTATGGCATAGTCAATATTGCACTATAACTAGCTTCTTTCCAGTCACTTAGCACAATTCATTTGACCCTTAATAGGAAAATATTTCATCTTATTTGCAGTAAATTACTTCTCAGGTTTCGGACCGAAGACTTACTTATTTTGCTCCTACTATACCAGTCAATGTGCAGATAAAGTGAACTCATGAAAAGCACCAGGAGAGGGGGAGGGGAAGCAATTTCTACATGGATCTAATTGCAAAGAATGTGAAAAAGACGATTGAGACTTCGAAGTTCGAACATATGAAAAAGAAGTCTCTCACTAACCTTGAACAGAATAGCTCTGTGCCTGCAAAGTCCTGAGGAGAAACTGCCAATTGGTAGCACAATGCACTTCTGCATATCTTGTAATCTCTTGCTAACAGCTTTCCACCGCTGATGAAGATCACCTTGCTCCACCGGAAAAGAGCCCCTTAAATTTCAAGGCAACCAATATCACACACAAGAATATGAAGTCGAAAAGAACATACTTCGAAAGAAAATCAATAAACCTACCCCATATAGACAGCCACAAGCTTGCCAAGGTTTTCTGCCAAGACTAACGTATTCTCAGAAGCAAAGTAAATTTCTTGAGCTTTATCTTCTAATTCCCTGAGCCTTGAATCCCCACGCCTATCAATAAGAACAACCTCCATTGATGTCTCACTGGGTTCAATTCCTTTTAATGCCATTAGAGATGGTATTTGTTTACCATCCTCTGTGGCATTACACATAACCCACAAATATGGATTCATTCCTAATATGTTGTAAAACCCATCAGATATCTTATCAGCATAAGACAACGAACCACTCACCTGAAATTTTTTCACAAACTTCACCGTCAGATAATTAAGAACCCACAGGAATAAATGATAAATACTTACAGCTAAACTAATAGGAAACAGAATTATTCTCTCCCATAAGAATAACTATCAGACGTGCTCTTCCGGTGAAATCTCAGTAGCTCAATTGATTGGCTATTGGCAACCTGAATATTTATCTAATTGAAGAGGGTTCGTTCCCACCATATAATCCCCTTCCCCGTTTCCCCTACTCCCAATTTTGGAAGGAAAAAAAACATGCATTTCCCCGCAGCACTATAGAGTGTGTGTGAAAGAGAGAGGAAGAGGGAGGAAAAGAAAGAAGCATATATACCCATAAACGATAAGATACAGTTTGAGCATCAGAAGATCCACCATGGCCCTTGATATTTTTGCACTCCTTCAGAAGAATAGGCTCACCAGAAGCAAGCATTGCTTGCTCTACAAGCTTTTTAGCGAGCGTCAGCTGCAAGTAATAGCTCTCCTTCGACTTCTGTATCAATGTATCCTCGTTATCAACTCTTTCCTCTGCATCCTGCACCACCACTTCCTCCTCCACTTCCCTTGTCGTCGACGTCTGCGTGTCTTTAACTCCCGTACTCGGCCAGTTCCCATCAACCGTTGTTCCTGAAAACAAACTCCCCGCATAACTAGTACTTCCCCAACTCGACAGCCTTTGCAATGAAGTTTGTCTCTCAAATTGCTTCCCAACACAACTGTAATTGCTTCCACTACTCGATAACCTCTGCAATGACGCTTTCCGATCAAATATCCCCTGCTGTTTCTGCTCTAGCGGTGCCACGTGGCAATAATCAACCTGTAATTCATGTATCGGTACAGCTTCAGGTGGAACAGGTAGCAAAAGTCCATGTTCATCCTCTGTATCTCCATCATCCAATTTGATCTTCACGTGATTCTGTATTGATTTCCCTTTCTTATTTTTCTCAGTCAGCCAGTTCACAAAAGCAGCCAACTGCTTCCTGTGAATCTTATCACGGTTCCCGTACGAAAACGTAGCATCATCATTATTGTTATTAGTCTCTTTCACATCACTTATGAGCTGTTTCGATGTGACATCCCTCTCTTTCGAAGAAGATTTTCGATCTTCAACGTCACTGATCTTCTTCTCCTTCTCGTGATCATTAACAAACTTTGCAGATGCATCCAACCCACGATCAGGAAATTGCCTTGGAAAAAAGTAAGTCGTTCTATGCGGCATTTTTTCACACCCCTAATCACGTGAACAAAAATCTCACCCAACCAAAAAAAAAAAAAAAAAAAAAAGTTCCCACCCGCACGCTGCTACCTCAACTACTTTCACCTTTATCAAACTCAAACTCCGATCCACCGTACAACCGCCGGAAAAAAAATCCGATCACCAACAATATCAATCAAAACACATTTTACCACCTTTCAACTTCAACTATGTTATGCCCTGAATATATGAAACAAAACCGAACAAATCCAATTCACAAAAGATTCATATAGCAGATATATATCACCATGCTCATATACATCAACACAGAAAACTTATAACATAAGTAATAAAAAAAAAACGATATGAATGCTCTTTTTCCCTTGAAGTTATCAATTTTGCAACAGAGCAGAAGCAGACAAGTAGCCTTTAAGCAAATGGATTTTTTCGGCTTCTGCAGAAAGAGAAACGAAACAGTTGTTAAGGGGATTGTATTGTATATTATAAGCGTAGAGTAAAAAGGACTAAAAATTGGGTGGGAAATTGGAAAATAAATAAATTAAAAGAGTAGAGAAGCTAATGTGCGCTGAGGGATATAATGCGCGCCATATTATAAAAATGAACACGTCAGAGTTAACGGGGACATGCAATCGACACGTAGAAAAAGTACGCACTGGTCACCCTGGCGTAGGTTAGAGAGCAGTAAAGACGCGGGGTCTGTTTAACAGAATTAAAAAATGGTGACAAAAAGTAACCCAATAGGGCGTTATAGGTTGTAAGACTTATCCAATTTTGTGACTCAAGCAACCAGAACGAGTGGTGGACTCAAGATTTTTGTTCATGAGATTCGAAAAATAAAATATAAAAATATAAATTAAAAATTCGAAAAATAAAAATGTAAATAAGTGTAACAGAATTAATTTTTGAAGTTCGAAAAATAAAAATATAAATAGAAGATTCGAATAATAAAAATATAAAAGTATAAATAAGTGTAACAGAACTGATTTTTGAGGTTTGAAAAATAAAAATATAAAAGTGTAAGTGCAACTTAATATTCAAAGGTTTTACCATTGAACTATCTATTTTATTTGCTATTGAGGGGTTCAAAATATATACATCTACATAAATATAAAAAATTTACTTTATATATATCGTGTACTTTTTTATCGAGATTATTCGGGTGAACACCCTGGACCCAACATGGGTCCGCCCTAGAAGCAACTATATATTATAATTTTTACTTAATATATTTTCAAATTATTTATGTGATATTATTTAATCTAATCGAATTTAAAAAATAAGAAAATATTCTATTTTGTTTATTAAATTACTCTTATTTAACAGTAAAAATTCAGAATAACACGTTGTCGCGATCAATCTAACCTTAGTTATCGTTTTGTTTTTGGGTGAACACTTTGTGATTAGCATCGTGGATTAACAATTATATAGTGATTTAAATCGTATTAGACAAGTACTATTTCGTCTCATTTCATATATTATCTTTTGGATTTCAAAAGTTAAACAAGTTTATCTTTTACATAAATTTTTCATAGATCTTATAAATATTTTGAATTATCAATTATTGTGATTCAAAATACTTTTTACGTAGTTCACAAATATATAAATTTCATTTCAAAAAAATTGAAAATTTGATTAAAAAACTATTTAATTCTCAAAACATAAAAGGTGTCATATAAATTGGAACAGAGAGAGTATTATATAGTTGACTAGTTCAAAAGGCAATGAGAAAAAAAATTGTTTCCGAACTATCTTCGAAAATGATTACCCTTCAAACTAACTAAGTTATCCACGTAACAAAATACACTATTCATTTCATTCCTATATATATGTCATTATTTTAAATTTTTACGTATTTAAATAATTTAAGAGTCTGAACAAATATAAATAATTAGTAATACAATTTTATATATTGATGAATTTCTATTGGTTTTAATTTTGGCTGGGCAGGCATGTGACGAGTGCAGGGGAACCTGTGGATTAGGTTGTTACAGTTCGGTGATTTAACAATACTATTAATTAAGTATGTTTCAATCTAAAAAATATTTTATGTAAATTTATTAAGTTATGTTATGTAAAATTGTCTTATTTTAATATTATACGGTCGAAAATACAATTAGAAACACTATAATGTTTTTTATATTGTTTAGTGAGATTAAAAAACATGAATAAGTAGCGGTGTTCGTAGTTCGATTTGAATCGATTATTGATTAAACCAAAATCAATCAATCTAATCGGTTTTTTAGATTTTTAAAACCAAATCAAACCAAACAAAAAAATAACCATCGATTTGATTATTGTCGGTTTGTTTCAGTTTGATTCATTTTTTTTAGTTTATTCGATTTGAAAGTAATAATTTTTTTGAGTATGTATGTATCTTGATAAACACAAACACCAAGTTCATGAATAATCTACAACAAAACTTTCAGTCAAGCAAAGCAATATTAGAGTTATCATTATACGAACGAACGAAGTGATTCATTTAAGAGAAAATGTGATTATTTTATGTGAAGTAAATTTGAGTAATATTGTTAACTAAAATCCATACTTGTCATTTTTGGTTTTTCTGGTTTTCAAAATCTGCCCATTAGATTTCGTGATATATTTCTTTTATTTTAAAGCATAGATTTTAAAAGTATCTTAATACACTTCATTATTTATATTATATTAGTAGTATAACTTTTAATTTTTATATAAATAGTATAAATTTTAATTTTTTTTCTACAACTATTAATGATTTATAAAGTTCTTATTTTCATGTTATATTTACATATTCAAAGTCTAAATTTACAGATTTCAAGTTAGATAAAGTTATATGGCGTGTACGTTTAACGTTGTTATATATAAGATAGAAGTGAAGGTAATGATCGATATACATATGTATATGTTATCGATCGAAGAGGAAAAGTCTCAAGTATCTTGAATTTATGCAAATCTCATGTAGTAGGGCTGCAAGGATATTGAAATTATAAGATCGGAGGTGTATATACACTGAAATAAACTTAGGATAAGAACATGAGAAATATTGTGTATAAATAGTGGCATGTTTTAAAGTCATGTGAATTTAGATCGAGAGCGGACAATATTACTAACGTGTTCAGTTGTTACACCACATGAAATTAAGAGCGGAGTTACATAAATCCTGGTGAAAGTGACTTTCATGACAGATAAAATGAGGAAAATGAGGCTGAAATAGTTTAAACATATAAAAGAAAAATTATAGTAATACATAAATAAAAAGATATAAATCATTTGTATATTATATGATATTCTTAAATAATTCAGCCTAAAATTATCACTACCATACATGGAGAAAAAAATCTTATTTGTATCTTTCTTGAAAAAGAAAATCTATGTTCTTGAAGTAACAAAATAGTGTATATAATAGAATTGAAATTTTTTAAATATATTTTATTTTCTATAAAGAGAAAAAAATAAAGTTAATTAGAAGTGATATTACGCACTATTATTCTGCCTACATTTTTTTTGAAGAAAAAATATTACCTACACGTAAAATTGCCTTTGCTAAAATACATCAAATAATTCTAAAGAGAAAATGTATGATTAAAAAAAAACGTGAGAATTTTAAATTTGGATGTGAGAAGGTGTAAGCTTAATTTAAGTTTTTTAATCAACTATGGTAGAATGATAAATCTAATTATCAAATTTTTAATGAAGAATATAGGTGAATATACAAGATTATATTGATCAATTAATATATATAATGCGATTAATATTTGAATAATCAGGAATCTTATCTTTTTTATTAGTAAAATTCAAATTAAATAATTTTTGTCTCGCATTATTATTAATCATTGAGAGGTTAAAAATATATCTTCACTTGTCAAAAAAAAATGATACATTCTTTTGATCTTGATCATTATGAATTGAAAATTAGACTAACTTAAATTCGCACGACCCTCTTCATATTATTTATAAATAATTTCTTTTAATAATAAATAAATATATATTCAAGAGAATGATATAATATATATATATATGTTTTCGAACCTTCTTAGAATATATACTATATATAGCCAAACTCGTCAGTAGATAGTTTTTTTAATTAATATTCAAATAATTTATAAATAACAATTTTTTGCCAAAAATAGTAAGAAGAGTAGAAAATATTACTTTCAAATACAAGATTATTTTTTAAAAAAAAATTGCTAAAAAAGAAGTATCAATAGTAAATTATAGGAGTAATTGGTGACCCCCATGTGGATATCTGCAAAAGAGGAACTAAATAAATAAAAAAAACAAATAAATATACTTAAATAAAAGAATTGCATGTGGCTTAAATCCTGGAGCTAACTAAATTAATATGATTGGAATTGGGTATTGCTCGACTGTTGGAAATTCCAAGAGTTACCTCTCTGAATTTTTTTATTAATTACGATAGTTCATATCGAAATGTGATTGAATTTAGATTTACACAGGGACGGACCCACATGATGTCCGCCGGATGCTCGAGCACCCATTAACTTTGTTACAAAATATATATATCTATGTAGAAATTGATAGGTATTAGTATAAAATTAATATAAAGCACCCAATAAATAAATGATATAGTTAGCCCAATGGTTCTTGGATGGGTACTTAAGACTCTGTATTTTTTACATTTTCATTTCAGAGCACCCATAACCTTAAAATCCTAGATCCGCCACTGGATTTACATTAATAATGGAGTGGCATAGCTATCGTTATATTATACACCTTTCGTCGAAAAATTATATCTTATATATAAGTAAAAGAATAAATAAAGTGGTTAAATAACATGTTTTCGATACCTTTGACATAACAATATGATGTAGCCAAGTTAATTTAGGCGTCTTGAAAGAGTAAAGACACACGAACTTAAAGTGTTCGTGTTTGCGACACTCACTAGTTGCAAAAAAGAATTTCACTTGTTAATAAGAACACATTCACTTGGACACCCTTCATAAAATTTTTGACTCCTTCACTGAATGAATGCTCACTCACAAAACAACTTAATTCATACTTCAAATTTGAACTTTAAAACATTTTTAGAAAATTTAAAAGATAACAACAACTAGCGTATATAATCATAAGTCAAAACCAAAGAAACAAGTATACAAAATATTCTAAGTTATTTTTCATTTCCCACTTATAAAATAAAGTAGAGGAGCATATTAGGCTCATTCAAACTAAGCTTTGACGAAATAAGTAAAATTATTGTTTTGAGATTAAAAAAAATTATGAGTTTAAGTTGTGTAAATATAGTTTCTTATAATAAAATTATGTATAATAGACTTTATGGTATAATTATCGTTCAAACTTTACACATAGTAGAAATTTGTATGTATTGAACTGCTATTTAAAATTTATTAGACTCAATAAATTACACAAAAAAATGTCAATTGGATATCAAAATTCATACTTATCGAAGCATTCTTTAATTGGAATATGATAAAATTTAGAATTTGAACTCAAAATCTTAAATCTATTTTTTATTTGTCAACAAAAATTTATCCACGTGGTATTCCTTTTGCATGATTTATTTTTTCCTATTATATAGATAGGAGAAATTAAAATTTTTAATAGGGATAAATGAGAATCGAACATTGTTTTTTGGTTTTCTATCCGGTGTTCGGAGTTTATATTGGAGCTCCGACTAAATCCGAATCGCGCATGATAAGGAACATTCGGGGGTGGCGCTCCCAACATGATTTTCTCCATATCCAGAGCTCGAACTCGAGACCTCAGGTTAAGGGTGAAGCACTCCCACCAGTGCACCACATACTATATAAAAATCTCTTATATCATTTGAATTATTGGTGTCTTCTAGTTGTTAATTAAATTATTGTCCTAATCGATTTGACCGTTGTCCTCACATTACATATCTTGAAAATTTGAAGTAAATAAAATATTTTAAGAAAATACTGACAGTTAATCAGTTAATAACAACTTTACATAGAGTTCGACCAACTCGTATAATTCAAAATTCTAACTTTATATATAGTGTATAAATTTTTATATTATTATAGATATTAAATTTTTATGAAACTTAATCTCTGTTAAAGTTTTTGGACGCTACTCTAACTTAAACTTTGGCTCATACATATATAAAGGTACTCCCTCAAGTCTATATTCATAATTCATGAATAAAATTTCAGTAACATCATATTTTATTTGTGAGTTCAATTAATTTCTATCATTTTAAAACTGTCGTTTTAGTTTCATCATCTTTAATGGATCTCTGGATAAATATATAAGATTTATAATTAAAGCTATTAAATTCAGTTAAACTCATACTTTATACACTACAAATTAATAAATAATAATAATAATAATAATAATAATAATAAAATTAGCTATAAATTACTTGTCAATGATCTGTTTTTAATTGTTTCGAGCGATGAATTTTATTGTTTAACTATGAAGTTGTTTGATATGCTACCTTTGCCCTTGTGTTTGATATTTTTGGTACGTATAAGATAATTATTATCAATGATCTTATTAAAAGACTATGTAATCACAAACTTAATTGGATGTTTATTGTTTAATCCCATACTTAATCATGACATATTGGACATAATGAGAAATTCTAGAGGAAACATACGTGCATTATAATACATAAATTTATAATTATAATAAAATATAAAAGGGAACATTAGTGGACCACAAAAGACTTGTTAATTTTTAATTATAAGACACAATTGACTTTGAATTTCACTCACCTAATTAATTAAACGTGATTATTTATATTTTATGTACAAATATCTTTCAATTTTAAGCAAGAAAATAATTTAATGGACCGATAGAAATTGAGTAAGCAAAAACAAAAAAAAATAATATCTATTTCGACTTATATTTAACTATATTCTCTTTGTATAAAGAGTAAAACATTGTTCAACAATTCACTAATAAAATTAGAAACGATAAAATCTCATTAAATAAGTAATCAATATAATATATTCGATAAAATTTCACAAATAAAATTCAAAATAACACAATTTCAATAAAAATATATATAAACAATAAAATCTCAAAATGATATGTGAGACAACAAAACATTGTTCATTAATACCAAGTAAAATATATATATAAATTGGTCCATTACTAATGACGATAGAGTTTAACACCCAAGATTTTAAACAAATCCTCCATTATATATAATTTGGAATATTTACTCATTTGGTCCCTTAGTTGATGATATGTTTTAACTTTGATCCTTATAATATTCTATTGTTATTGTCCAGATAAGTACATTTAATTTTTAATTATCTGATATTTGTATTTTGAATCTTTAACATTAAAAAAAATTTATAATATTTAAATTATCTTATTAAAAAAAAAACGAATATCAATAAAACGTAATATAATACATCGATAATTAAATGATTTAGCGCTTAATAATTTTTTATCAATTAATTTTGAAGGTTAAATTTACTCAACCAAAAAACACAAGGATACAATTATAACTTATTGATATTTGAGGGATTAAAAGTGCTAATTTCCCCTAATAATGTAGGTACTCTTTTTTTAGATTAAAATTTTCATTTTTTTTTGACTTTTTATAGGAGATATTTTTAAATAATATTATAATATTGGTCCAATTAAAATTAGTTACAAAAGGTCCCTACTAAGTGGAGCACATATTTTTTAGTTTCTTATTGGTTCATTTCCTAGTATTAAAAAAAACAACTTGCACATGAATTTTTTAGTGGATTGGCTTTTGGGGACCCAAAAAAGCAATGTTTTGTGAATTTTTTTTATATATAAAAATAATAATTTTTCTGTTTATAGAAAGATGGAATGCATCTCTACAAACGGTTTGTTTCTGCAAAAGAGGAAACAATGACTTTATAAGAAAATAATATAATTATTTTTTAAATAATTTAATTTGTCGATTGCTTAAAGTGGAAGCCTATAAATATGACATAAATAAACAATATATAGATGTGTGCCAATAATAGAACCTAAACATGGTTAATAGTTAATTAACTATTAGAGATTGAGTTAATTATGTTTTTATCACCTGAGTCAAACCATCATCGATAGATATGCTTCGATCTGTTTTATTGTATTTTATTATATTGTTTTAATAAATATAATGATGGAACAGTGTTATAAAACTCAACAATAATATTCCTCCTCGCTGTTTGCTCATTTGTTGTTTTTCTTCATTATATAACAATAATTTAATAATATGGTATAATAAAATTTAAATGACAATTTAAAATAACAAGGATGGTCTAAAAAGGACATTGAGGAGGAAAATTTCATTTGATACAAAATAATTTCGATGAAGTGGGATGTAAAATTATAACATAATAATAATAACAGATTCAGTGAAATTCACTGACAATGTAAAAGTATAAATCCTACAAAAATCATTACTCTTTAGTTAAGCGTCCTAATTGTTTTATTATTTAAAAAGTTTTGTATAGAGCATATTCGTACGATGAGGCAACATAAGATCTAAAATAATTGCAGAGCAATAGTAATTAAATAAATATGATAATAAATATAATATTAATAATAATATTAGTATTATTTTATATAATAAATAAAACAGTACATTTTCTGGAATTTTCAACCAAAACAAAGACTTTGATACTGTTTTCAACAATTAAAAACCCAAAAGTGGGAGATGATTAAGATTCTACTACATATATTACTAGGTTGGTGGGGTACAAATTACAACATTAGCAATATTTAATTAAGAATAACCAATAAAATTAATGAAAAAAAATTAAGCACATAAGGTTTTGACTGAGTGATAAAGTTGACAAATGAGAGTAGCGCTATCCCCTATTAACACCAATTCCTTGTTTTCTAAATCCGGTGTTTAGAGTCTGCATTGGAGTTTCGATTAAATTTGAATCGTGGATCGTGGATCGTAGAACTCATTCTGAAGTGACGCTCCCAACATAATTTTCTCCATACCCAGGTTTCAAACTGAGACCTCTGATTAAAATTCAGGTCACACACTTGGGCTCATTCAGGAGTGACACTCCTAACAAAATTTTCTTCATATCCAGGACTCAAATCTAGAATTCTGATTAAAATTCAGATCACACACTATAGGATCTATTCGGGAGTACTGCTCTCAACAAAATTTTCTTTATACCCAAAATTCAAAGCAAAACTTTTAATTAAGTATGAAACAATCTCATTACCTGAAGAAATTTGGTGAAAATATCTTATATAATAGGTCGAGTCCATTCATAAAGAGTAATTATTAGTTCGTTAGTTCATTAGCTTGTCCTTTTTTTAAAAAGATCTTAGCATGTGTTTTGTTATATAAATAAATACATCATTATGAATGTTGAAATAATAAGATTTTTTTCATATTAGTATAACGGTTGTCAACTAGGATTAATTTATTCAAAACAAAAAACAAAAATTACTTTACATTTTCTGAGGATATGAAATAAAATTAAAATCCTTAGCTTATGTGATATTTCCTAGCTACCAATAAATATTAAAAGCATGATTTTTAGATCCACTTTCCTATAAAGGAAATATGTAAATCTCCTAAAGTAATTTATAATTAAAAAAATACTGCAAGTTAATTAAGAAATTAGTATTTAAATAAGATTTGTCAAAGAAGCAACTGGATACACTAATAATTCATAAGATAACACTCTTAACAACTAGACTTTGAAATTTAAGTCATAGTTTTATACATTATCAATCTACCAACTTATTTTTGTGTTTCACTAATTAATTAATTAATAATTAAGTTTTTATATTTTATATATTAACTAGCTTAGCATGCACATATGGACCAAACTAGAGACAATTAGATTGCTTATACTGATCTATCATTGGAAAGTAGGAAGTAGATAGGAGAAATTATTATCCATTAATTAAATTATTATATACTATATAACAATAATATATTGACAATATGTTACATGGTGTCTGAAAATTTAATAAGTAAACATACGTATGAAAATGATAGGTTATATTATACTATATGTATTTTATAAGTGACAAGTTGACATTAGTTTGATCCCTTCTTAAGGAAAGTGTGTACTTAAAGGTTTGGATGACCAAATCTTGAACTCTCTAATAATGGAAATAATGCAAAAATCGAAAAATATTTGATAGTATATTAAATGTTTTACTGGCTTTTAACGTATTTCAATTTAGATTCATATTATATTAGAAGTAGAAAAAATTAGCATATAAAATTGAATATTCAAACGAGTTTTGCATATATAGTCACAACAGAATGTATGTTCTTATCTCTATCGACTTTAGCCAAAATAAATTTATAGAGCTCAAAATATTTGCTTGTGAAGTTTTCCACATATTGTGTTTGAAATTGAAATGCAAAAAGATTTATCGACTATAAATCTTTTATCAATTCAAACTCAAGGAAATTGGAGCTTTTCTGAATATTAGTTTGGCCCATCCTCTTAATGGATTTGGGCTTTGATTAAAGAGGGGTAGTTTTGTATGCTATAAATATACTTTGTATAATTGCGCTTTATATCAAATTTTATATTTGCTATAACTATTTAAAATGTATAGTTCGCTATACATATACAAAAAGAAGCAATTGTATAATATGTTTCGATATACATATATAAAAGAATCAATTGTATGATTTGTGTTTGTATAAAGCGAGAAAGACAAAAGAAAACTAGGAAGTGGAAGATATGTATTTGTATAGTCATAACTGTATAGAACGAAAACATATGTATTTGTATATACAATTTTCTATCGCTTTATACAAAAACAAATGCAACTTATACATTTGTGTTGTATAAAGTGAGAGAGGCGAGTGAGAGTGGCGAGCGAGATTGGGGAGAGGGAGAGGGGAACGAAAAGATATGTATATATACACTTTTCTCTCGCTTTACACAAACACAAGCACATTTTATACATTTGTGTTTGTATAAAGTGAGAGAGGCTAGGAGAGATTGCCCAGCGAGAAATGAGAGTGGCAAGCGGGAAATGCAAGGAGAGAGGCGAAATGACAACAATTTGCTACGGATTACAACTAAATCAAATTGTGGTTGTAACATTTAACTTGAATTAATAGTTTATTATTTTATACAATTTTCCCAATTTTATATGCCCATGATCAGTTTGTTTGGCATAACACCTAAATATATCATTTAATTTGATTTTATTTGACAAAATTGTGTTTTCAAAATATATATAAATAGATATTTAAATTATCACAAAATTAAATAACAAATGCATGCATTATATATAGCAAATCTTCAGCTTTAACTATGTAACAAATAGACACTTAAGCTATCGTAATGTTGAATAAAAACTGTGAACAAGTGCGTGTATATTGTTATATAAAACTCTAGTAAAGAAAACTCGAAAGATAATTATCTATTACAAAGCACAAACTACAACTTGTGAGTTTTGATATTTTGTACATAAATCGCATCTCTGGGATGCGTTTTATGTTTTGTTTTGGTCACTTCTCTTTTAGGTAACTAATAAGTAATCCAATACCATATATATGATTATTTTTTAAAAAATTGGCGGGGCCTTATTTGTCTTATTTAGGTATAGCAAATATAAAAATCATATTTGTATGTTATAGCTATAGTTTACATAATTGTGCTCCATATGAAACATGAGCTACTGATTTGTATATTCGATAATCCTGCTAATATATATACAACTTGATTTTTTTAAAAATTAACTAAAAAGACGCTAATTTTTGTTACAAAAAAATCGCTTAACTCATGCATGTTTTATTTTAATAGGATTTCTTTCCTTCTACGACTTCTTCATTAGTTGGAACTCCATTGTATCTACATAGGCAAACTAAAACATAGTAACTGTTTAAAAATAAAATACTACACATAAAGAGATTATACATACATATCTTGCTACGTATAAGTATGGAAAATATACAAACAACAAATTATATACAAACAAAATGGTGATATCTACTGGTACTTGTATATAAAGTGCCTTTTGTGCAAAATTTATAAAATATATATAAACAAATTAAAATATAGTAGTTTTATACAAACAAAATTATTACTTATATATAAAGAAATTATATAGACATAACTATGTGACATATACAAGTAACAAATTATATACAAACATATGTTATATATAAGGTATATATACAAATATACCTTCCGTTTTCTCTTTTTTATCTAAGTTAAAAAGAAAATAATGGGTCTCGTTAGATGGCAAAAAATGTGATACATTTCCTGCGAATTACAAATAAAGAAAACAATGACTATAGGATTTAATATTAATTAAATATTTATTATTTCATACAAGTTTTCTTATATATAACGATAATACATGTTATAATTAGTTTGCATGTATGTTGACTATTTATTATTTCTTATCAATACAAATATTTTTAATGAACAACAACATATATGTGACACACATATTATTGATTCGTTGTATAATTTATGGGGTGAAGTGATGGTTTTGAAGGAAAAAAAGGAGACTTTCTTACTGATGATTATTGTATTATTTTAAAATAAAAAATACGCATATCAAGTGTGGTTTACTGCGCAATTCAAAATATGATTATAAAGTAAAGAAATTTATTTCATTTCATTATAATATTTAACTTTTAATGAGGTCCCTCAAAGTTTTTTTTTTTTTTTTTTTTTTTTTTTTAAGATTTTGAAAGAAATACTAATTCATCCGCACAAAATTTGATATTTTATGATAAAATTTCATCAATAGCATAGAGATTAAACTTAAGCATGCTCTATAGCTATAAGTTACATAATTACGTTTCATAGCTGTAGTTTCGTTTACTATGGGTGTTTTTGTTTGTATAGTTAGCTTTCAATATACAAACAAGGTAAGTATATACATATTTTGTATTCATACGTTTAATAATTTTTCAAAACTTCATTTGTATATTCGGTTATCATAAGAATTTTTTGGAACTCTATGTGTATATTTCGTTTGTCAAAATACAAATATGATAATTTATTATGATTTTTTCATAACTTGTACAAATCAAATGTATCAACAAATTATATACAAATAGCTAGGTTAAGCATATACAAAATCTGAATTTATACAATCAAAATTTGAATCATACAAATTCAGAATTTATACAATTGGAAACCGAATAGCAAAAAATTAAGAAACTATAACCACTAATCATAAATATCTAAAACTATAACTATGAAGCATAATATAGTATAAATGTTTGCCATTTCACACAATTTTTTCATAAATATTGCATACGTAATAATATTTTGTAAAAGACAACAATAATTTTTTTTTTACTGACATAGAACAAACACCACCACCACGGTGCATAAGATTGAGCTACTCCTTCCTTAACCGTACGTCTTAAATTCGAGTCAAGAATATAAAAAAATCTTTAATAGAAAATCGAAATAGTCGAGCTGTAATACGAATATATGCGAACAATAACTATAACGGTCAAAGGTAACAGTAGTTAACGACGTTATAAATATGCTAGACTTCAAGGAGACGTAAATCAGGGGTATTTTCGTCATTAAATAAAATTTATCTTTTTCTACAGGCGATTTTCATAATCTCTTTAGCTTTTAATTTTTTGATGCAATTATTATTATTAATATTACAAAAATATTTCTCTTTTGAAAGACAATCATAGATCTTGATTCTTCATTTTTCGTAAAACCCTAGAAAAATTTCCCCAACTTTGATCGGTTCTTCAAATTGATTTCATCTACAGGTAAATTTTCAATTCTGCATTTATCTCTTCAATCATTGACCTGTATTGACTTATTGAATTAACAAATTCATTTCATCATTGATCCTTTTTTTTTCAAATTGTTATACGAATTTATTATATCAATGATGAATTCGGAATTGATGATCTTGTAGAAGATGATTTCATTTTTTTTTTTGTTATTGGTTTTTTACTTGAACAGTTTTCTAAGTTGTTCATTTGGGTGTGGGAAAATAGGTGCAAGTATTGAGTTTGATGAAGTGATGGTGAGCTGGAATAGTCTGTCTTGCATTGATTGTTGGCTTTTCAAGTATTGATTGTGTACTTCGAGGGAAGAATGAACATTGTAAAGGGTGTCGCGGGACTTATTCGGAGGAGTTCGGGCAGCCATGGTGGAGAATCCAGTTCAGGGTCACCACTAGAGAAGTTCTCCCCTCCTACTCCATTCATCCACTTCAGGTAACCATAGTCCATAATCCGTGGTAGCTATTATCTGTTTAGTGTTTTTTGTTTTGGCATTTGAAGTAAAACAGCTACATTTAGGAAAAATTTGAAGGAAAATATCAGATGACAAAAATAACTAGCATAATGGGGAAAAAGAGAGAGACATAGTCAGACAATAGTTACTTCACCTCTTCTTCTCAAAACCCTGTCTTTGTAGAACTCTATCAGGTTGCATTTTGGTGTTAGTTCTTCCTCACTTCCATTCCTTGCTAAAAATGGAGCAGTAATATCAATTCCGGCGTCGAACAGAGTGCTACGAGTTGAACTTTCACAGTACGTTAAAAATCATGGGGGTACTGGCTACAAACTTTTCAAGCTAACGTTGCTTGTGTATTTAGGGTGTGAAAGGATAATCTGTGTAAGTACCACTAGATACTTGTCTACTCCTGCCAACAACATGTACATGTACCAAGTAACTCTGATCACCAAGGCTATGACAAATGGGAAGAAATCACCTAGTGTTTTTTTGTCTCTGTTGGAATTTGAACCTAAATTCTCATGGGTCTCAACCCACATCTAGGACACACCCTTGGGTTACCAAACATATATTTTTACTTATAAGAAATTAGCTTTTACATTTCTGAAAAGTAGTAATAAAATTATTATGTATGCAAGGATGTTATATTCTCTAGTATGGAGTTACAGCCTGAAAGATGGAGGATGATACCTGCTTGTATATGGTGGACTATATGGAGAGAGAGAAATGATAGATGTTTTGAAAATAGGGACAACAACCTGCAGGAAGTCAAGCTTAAATGTATTTTGTTGTTCTGTTTTTGGTGTACAAATGTCTACTCCAATGAGACTGAGTCAATCATGAGTCAATCATAGATGGTTTAGGGTCCACCTAGTTCCTGGTTTAGCATTGGAAGGACTTTAATCTTTTTCTTCTTTTTGTAAATATGGTTTTTCAGTACTACCTAAGTACTGACTGAAATACAATGTTACTAGTGTCAAAAATATTATGGAGTTACAGCCTTAGTGTAACAGGTAAAGTAGGTTCCATGTGACCAAGTCATGGGTTTAAGTTGTGGAAACAATTTCTTACAGAATTGCAGGGTAAGGGTGCGTACAATGGACTCTTCTGGTCCAGCCCTTCTCTGTACCCCGCGCATAGTGCACCGGGCTGCCCTTTTTAGACTTGCAGTTATTTATCTATCTCTACATAACCTCTTTGCACATACAGAGGAAAATTTCCACTAATAATTTCAGCTATTGCTAATAAGACTTCAGGTTTATTTAATAAAAGCTTATCAATAGGTTTTACTTTATCTTGAAACATATGAGTAGCTAATAGTGTTACTAAGTTCTTTTCTTAATCCATCTGTCCCTGTTTAGGTAAATTATCTGCATTGTTCAATAACAAAGATTTAAGCTATGTGGAACAGATTATTATATAAGAGTTCATTGACCAAATCAATAGTAACTCTACTTCCACACATCTACCAAAAATTTAATTGGTTATGATAGCCTAGGATCATCTTTGGTTTCTTGGGTTAGAATAGTTCCCTCATATAATGAATTTCCGCATCTTCTTGGATTCCAAGGGTGCTTAATAGAGTTGGCTTCTTTGTGTGGTTAGCAGCCTGGAAATGTCAATGACAGCTGAAAGTTATTATTATTGTTTCTTTTTGGTAAAGGTAACTCTGTATTCCTCAGTACCAAGAAGACTGGCAGTATGAAATTACAGAAGGCTTAAGACCCTATGGAGAAGCAAAAAAATCTACAAGTGATACTGAATCTTCTACATTATTCTCTTTACAGCAGAATTGAAATGACACATTAACAATTTAGCTTGATTCTCAGAGAGTTACTAGTGTTTTTAAAACATCTTCTGTTCCTCTCCTCCCAGATGGTCCACCAGACACAAGCTGGTGCTATTGACCACTACTTCTGTCTATTCTTAGTCTTAATGTTGTTCTAGCACCACAAAAGGTTCTTGGTTTCCTTTGGCATCACTCATTGTGTTCAGTTAATGCAAGGAAGAGCTGCCACAAAATGTCAGTAACCTTACAATGAAGAAAAAGACGGGTGTTGGCCTCATCCTTGTCATGACATAAGAAACATCTAGAGGTTAGCTGGATTCCCTTTTTTCAGGAGAACTTCATGGTTTAGGCAAGCCTTTCATGCAACCAGCCAGGTGAAACAAATCTTTTGTAAGGGGCATTTGATTTTCAGATGGACTTCCAGGACCATTCCATCACCTGATATGGGCCTGTGAGCTTGGAGAAGGCAGATCTGACTGTGAAAAATTTGTTTTCTTCCCCCTTCCAAGAGATTGAATCTTCCCTTGTTCCGTGGAGGACTTCAAAAATCTTCAGCATTTCAGCCACAGTATCAACCTCCCAATCATTAAGCAATCTTCTAAAAGATAGATTCCAACTATGTGAATTCCAAAATTCATCTGTGGTGGCCTCAGCCACGATAAACTGACAGCTGAAGATTTTAGGAAGTGGAGGATCATAGTAGCAGGTGTCACTTTTGTAGAGGCTTGAGAAAAAAAATGTGAATCACCTCCTGTTGCACTATCAAATAGCAGCACACTTTAGTGGGTGGCTTTGAATTATTTGAAGTGTCAAACAAACTAAAGGAGATCCTATTTGGTTTAGGTTTCAGAAGAAGAAAGAGAAGACTCATGATATGGGAAATTGGTTCCCTAGCTCTTATGTGTGTTATATGAAAAGGAGAAGCAGGAGACTGTTTGAGGGTTGCTAAAACCACTTCGTACAGTCGAGGAATGTCTTGTTGTCCACTGTTTTTTTGGTGCACCTATGATGCCCCATTTGTCTAGAAGATTCAGTGACTTTTGTAGAGAAAAAGGTTCTCTACTTTCTACTTACCTTATAAAAAAATACTTGCCTCATCTGAAATATTTATCGTGAACGTGTTTGGCTCTTCTTCACGTGACTACAGGATTAGAATGACTTAGGTCTCCTAATTGTGAAGGACTTATGACAGACTTGGTGCATGAGGTTTAATAACACATGTTAGTTGCTTGAATGGTACCAAAAAGCTGGCACGATTATACCTTGATGAATATCTGCATATTGACCACCAAAGACAAACCTACCTGATGGGCGGTGATGGCTGGAGTAGTTTGTGGCCTATCTTGCATAGCACATATATTTATTAAAGTTTGACTTTTATTTATTCAAAATGTTAGTCACTTCTAGAGACATTTAATCTTTGACATGTAAAGCCTGCCATTAACATGACACAAGCATGAATAATCCTCATCAGATTCCTTTTATTCTTCTACTGATGAATTTCAAGCCTAAGAATGTGTAATTAGATATTAAGTAATTCTCTAGTCAGTTTATATTTTCTAGGCCATGGTCAGATATGACATTTTTTGCTTTTCAGTGAGGTTGGGGATGAGGCAATTCTGAATACACTCTGGTCAAGATACGAGAATGCCCCTGATAAGGTATGTCTTAAATATCAAAAAGTTTCTGTGGATGCCATTTTTATTTCAAGTGTTCCTAAGGTAGTCACAATTGTGAAACTGTGAACTTCACTTGTTGAGTTGTTGCAACTTATAGTTTGTGTCCCCTTTGGTGGTAAGATGCTTTTAGATGTAGAAGTTGTTGTTTTCCAATGGTTAGCTTATGTGATGGGAGGATAGATCAGGATAACAGGAAACATGGTAAAAACTACATTGGTTCCTTTTGAATGTTTATTACACCATGATGCCAGAAAGTGAGGATGTTGCTTCTGTTATTATGTTTTGCTAGTTAGGTCAATTATATTGGTTTCATTGTTCGTAATATGTCTTTGTAATGCCTTGTTAGTTATTTGTGAATCATCAAGGACTAAAGAATCACTATCATTAGGGTTCTTTGTAAGATGATTCAGTTAAAACTTCTCTTTCTCTCTGCTTGAGACAGCAGTATGTCATTTTCCTTCTTTATTTTCATTGTTATAGCCTTTTGCACCAATTTTCTTCTGAAATTACTAATCTTCTAAAGCATTCTTTAGGATACCTTTGTACTATACAACTAATCTTTGACCTTCCAAAACAAGCTCCTCAATCAGTTCGTGGGGCTGGGAGAATCTGATTCCTTTCTTCTATGCTTGTTTGTGCATGCCTGTATCAGCTGTCTATTGTGGATATGCTCACTTATAAGGTATATAGTCATAGGTTTCTATGTGTTATATTCATATTTTCAGAATGCAAATAACCTACACCCCAGCATACATGCCTCAACAGTGCGTTTCTCATTACTGATGAAGAGATAACCGTGCAATTTATTTTCTCTCTTTATTAAATATGGAATGAAGGTTATTGGTTCACTGGTGATCTTCGAGTTAAATCTCTGTTCTTTTGCTCTGTACTCTTTTTTGCATAAACACGATCTCTTGATATCTAAGCTTTGGCCATTCTGTCCAATTGTAGTGCTAATTGAGCTAACTCTTATTAACTTTAGAGTTTAGCCTTCCATTTTCCTAATTTCTTAGAATTGATCATTTTAGATACTGAATGGTGATGGAATAAAATAATTGATACCTAATCCAGAATGGTAGTGCTGTATTGGCCTGTTAGTGGTCAGTGTTATCAAAGGCGCGTTTTAAGCGCGCTGGAGCCCCGAAATGAGGCTCAAAACGTGTTGAGCGCTTCGCCTCGCTTTATGTGTGCTTCAGTGTCGTTTTATGTGTGCTTCAGTGTCGTCATCAAGGTTCTAAGACAAACTTTTCCTTGACAATGAGCCTCTTATGAACATTTGACACGAAACAATTGATATTTCGCTTTATAATTAAAAAAAAATCAATTTCATTGGTCATATATTTGTCATAATGTGTATAATTATTAGTTTTGACTAAAACATGTATATTTGTATTTTTTTCTCCCTTTGCGCCTTTTTTAATTGAAGCCCACACTTTATTTGCGCTTTGCGCTTAAAGCCCCCATGGACCTTAGAGCTTTTTTGCGCTTTTCGCCTTTGATAACACTGTTAGTGGTGAGAAACTACATCGGAATCTATACAGAAAGCTTTCTGTAATGTTAGTGATGTGGCATGGATGACATGTTGTGTTTATATGTGTTTTGGGCTTTGAGATGCTGGCTAACTTCTGGAATTGATCTGGGGAATATGTTCATATCAATGGTTCAGTTGGCTTTTGGTACATGCAAGTTTTACATAAGTTGATTTTTTGTTTCCTTTTTTTGTTGGTTAAAGGATTTTTGTTTCTCTCTCCTGTGAGAAAATTATGATCCTATAATATGTGGATCAGCTTTAGCCTTTAGGTAGCTAGGTGGGAAGAGTACTTGCAATCTCTCTAATTCTTTCCCAACTTTGTCTGTTTAAGCATTGCAATATTTTATGCCTTTGTGTGTTTATTTTCAGGTTGAAAAGAGAAGATTAATTCATATCTTTTTGAAGCAATTCCTAATTGTATACCGTGATTGGCAACCAATTAACCCTCTTCAGTCTCCTGAGGATCATAGCTTTGTGCAGCCGGTGGATTCACAGCATTCTGGAGATGTTGTGGTCGGCTGTTCTTTTGGACATCCTTCTGAAATTATAGCTGTCCTCATTGAGGAAGTTGCACAGATGATAACGCTTGTTAATGAACGTAAGTTGGTTCTTCACCCTCTTGCATTGCTTAAAAGAAAGTTGTGATGGTGAATGGATCATTTGTCTTTATCTAACTTCAGTAACAAATTCTTTGTTCTATTCTGAAGTTCTCTTGTTTGCTAACTTGTACCATGACTGCTATATAGAAAATGTACTGATTAGAGTGCAAGTTTCTTTACAGCAGATATTTTGTTACATCATGAAGTATACATTTGTATCTACTGGTGATAATTCAGTAATGTCATAACGATGCAATGAATTGCAGACTTATCAAGAAATTCTTCTACAATAACCTCCGAAGCGCTGCCTATCTTGGATGCTTTGACTGTTATTACTCGGTCAATGCACAATTGCAGAGTTTTTGGCTACTATGGTGGTATTCAGAAGCTTACGGCATTAATGAAGGGTATTATTTCCATCAAGCAACGGTGAACTCATTCTTTTATGCGTTTTAGGTGTTTTTACTTTTATATCTGCCTTTACATGTGCAAATTTATTTGTTTGTTGCTTTCTGTCTGTACAGCTTGGTGAAACATATTGGTCTTACTAAGGCTGGAGTCATGTATTCCATTCTCTGTGTTTCAATTTGAATATTGTTCCTCCATTAATTGCGAATATTGCTTACTTCCTTGGTAATAACATTTCTTTAGTACCTAGTCATTGTTTTCACTTGAAACTACAATTTTGTATGGGAATTGGGAAAAAAGTCAGTGAAGAGTATAAAGTGGTTGTGTTTTCAACTTGTTAGAGATATTCCTGTTAGTATCTGGTGTTTACTACCTGGTATTCTGTTAAAGGGTAATGAAGCTCACTTGGTAACATGCACTTCTGCTAGTACTGTGTTGGCTCGGATTTTGAATCTTTTTTTTTTTTTTTGGATATGGAAATAGAATAGAAAACAGATCAGAGAAATCTCTAGTGGTAGAGAGTAGAGCATAAGTATGAAGGAAGCTTGGCATGATTTGAATAGAGAAATAAATGAAAAAGGAAATAGAGTATCAGGGGCTTCAAGTATGGGATTTGCTTCTGGGAGAGACTGGGACCTCTAGTATTTGTTTCACTCTGATAGGTGCATTTAGTTAGGAATTTTGAGGGGATACTTTGTTCCAAGATCATCACGTCATGGATTCAGTCTGATGGAAGGGTTTGTTATTGTTTCTATTTTATCATGTCTTGAGCATGAGTTGTCCTCTGTTCTTTGCGCCTTTGCTTGCTTTAAGACCTGAGTAAAAAGATCTTACATTGTTATAGAAGAAGTATAGGCATCTCTACCTCATCAAAAAAAAAAAAGAAAAAGAAAAAAGTAAAGACATCAAATCAGTAAAGTCGAATGAGTTTGATTTTCCCCTTTTTTTTTTGATAGCCGAGAATTCCATCTGTGACCCGCCCTTTGGACCAATCACAACCTTCTAAACTCGGTGGATAATGGGCCCGTCCCTTCTTTATAAACAGTATTTCATATTTTGCACTATTTTGTTATATTTTCTTTGACAGTTTAAGATCATTTCTGAGACTAGTTACCACCTAGTCAGTCATTCCTGAAATACATTTAGACTTTTATACTTGCAATGTGCCTTTAACCTGTTAACTCTTCCCCTGACATTAGGATCATTATATTGTTGTCTAGCATTTCTAATCATGAGGTTTATTTATTTCAGCTGCTGTTGTCCAACTGAAGGCTATTGCTAGTGCTCTTTCGGCAGATGAAGCTTTGTCGAACCCTGTTGCAGAGAAGACTGCAATTCTCCAGAACATTCTTTTATATGTGGTGTCTATTATTGGTAGCTTTATTAACTTGCATTTCAGCACACCCGAAAAGACTTGGTTGAATAGTGGTTTCTCGGAGATTTTTGGGCCTAAACGTGTTGAAATACTTGACATTGTTACCGGAGTAGATGTGTCTGATTCTGAAACAATGATAAAGTGGCATCAAAAGGCAATTGTCTCTGTAATGGAAGCTGGTGGTCTTAACTGGTTAGTAGGTAAGGTAGGCAGTCCCAATTTTCTTTTCTAGCACTGAACCTCTTTAAATGTGTGGTTATGTTTTTTTTAATAGATTTCAGTCTGTATTTTTTCCTGCTCCACCTCACCTCTGAGCTATAGGTGAGGTAGAGGTAAGGTCTGCATACACTGTACCCTCCACAGACCTCACTGCGTGGGACTACACTGGGTATGTTGTTGTAGTAGTTTGTATATTTTCCTTACACGAAGAAGTTAAGTGAAGGGTATTCATTCTACTTTCCTAAGGAACTGTTTGACTAATGACTTCACCCTTTTCCTGTATGCTTAAGCTCGTCGAGAGCCGATATCCTTATGCTTGGTAAGGTAATGCAGGACATTAGGTAAGAATATCTAATGGGGGTGCAACCTGACATCTTTTTGTGACTGTGGATAGCTGGCCCGGACACCACCATCATAATAAGAAAAAAAAGTAATCAACTAACTATATGTAGTATCAGTACATCAAATAGAAGTGTATAAACCTTTCTAGTAGAATTTCCCCTCAGTAGAGCCAAGTAACTTTGAAATGTGTGCATTTCACACCTCTCCCCGCGACACAAAATTATTAAGATGGCTTGTATTCCTGTCAGGTTGCACATTCTGCGTTTTCTCTCATTTTACTGTGGTCATTTCACTCGTTTTTTTTTTTAAATTTCAGAGCTGTTGCGTGTTATGAAGAGGTTGAGTATGAAGGAGCAGGATACAGATATTTCACTTCATTATCTAACTCTTAGAGCTCTTCAATTAGCGTTAGTTGATAACCCTCGCGGTCAGAATCATTTTCGAAGTATTGGAGGACTGGAAGTTCTGTTGGATGGACTGGGAGTTGCATCTAACAGTGCTCTGCGATTGAGAGACTTCTCAACTTCAGATACATCAAGGTAACTGACTTAACTGCACACTTTCGATAAAAGTTATATCTTTATTCTTTCAAGCCATACAAATGAATCAAAGAAGTCCATAGACAGTGGTATGCCTTTATTGCTATTTGATCCTGCTATTATTTGTGATGGTAGATTATGTTTTTTTTTAAAAAAAATTCTGGATCAGATTATTTAGTTCTTGTTTTGCTAAAACAGAGTGTCATGTCCTTTTCTCTTTACAATCCATGAGCGGCTTTTTCTTAAAATAGCATGAAGGCAAATCAAATTTAGCTAAATTTACATTCTGGTTGAATCAAATAAAATGTTAATCTAATCTAGTATATTATACTGTCATTGTCATTTGGAAAGCTAAGATCTAATTGATATACTAATTTTAAGTTTACTAGTTGACCACGGAGACCATATGTACTTCTAACGTTATGAGACAAATTAATATGCAGTGGGTAGTTTCCCTTGCTATTTGGACATTTATTGTGCCGAAGCAATAATCGAAGGTTTAGGTTTGACATATATGTGAACTTGACATTTTGTAAATCATTTTACAAATGTCAAATTGCGTTAAAATTCAATATGAATCTTACTTTCTCGGCCCCTTTAGTTTCCGTTCTGTAGAGTTTGAGTCTGGACTTGTATCTGGTCCTATTGTCAGAAAATGTAGTAATGCCTAGCTGCATCATTCTTTATTTGAAATAGGTAACTTTGTATTCACACAAAAGAATTTATCAAGAAATTGATGAGGAGGGATTTACAAACCCCCAGGGGGTGCCATCATTCTCAAATCCAGAAATAAATTTTCAAAAATTTACAATTGGGAGCTGGGAGGGGGTGCTATCTACTTCCCCCACTAAATCTTGCTTAGACCAAAATACAAAAGACTAAAGACATCTTATCTTGATCATCTGGGAGCTGTTAACCCTCCCTTCAAAGCACCTCTCATTCCTTTCTTTCCATAGTGTCCACCAGATGCAAGCAGGGACATCTTTCCACCAATCTTCCTTTGATCCTCTCTTCCCAATTCCTTTCCAGTGTGTTAGTACCTCAAAAGTGGTTCTGGGCATTGTCCAATTTTCCCCGAGTATACAAACGAACATGTTCCACAAATCTGTAGCTATCTTGAAATGCAGAATTAAATGACCATTTGCTTCAGCCTCTTGTTCACACGTATAGCACCTTGAACAGATCTGTATACCTCTTCTTTGTAGCACTTCGTGGGTTAGACAAGCTCTTCTAATTACCAACCAAGTGAAGCAAGCAACTTTTAAAGGGATCTTAATCTTCCATATTAATTTCCAGGGCCAAACTGTTGTCAAAAGGTGATTGGTATTCCTTTCCCAGTAGCAGGACTTCACTGTAAAAACTCCTCTGCTATGCAATTTCCAAACTGGTTTGTCGGGCTCTGCAGTGATGCCAAGGAACAAGTTTAAGGCCTGAAGTAGGTCTGCTACTCTTCCAACCTCACAATCATTTAGAGCCCTTCTAAGCATAAGGTCCAAGCCTTGAGGACTCCACATCTGCGCTATAGTGTCAATGTGTCATTCTATTGTAGGCTAATAATGTACAAATCAGGATAAATTAGCCTCATTTTCACATCACCTAACCAGATTTCATTCCAGAAACTGGTCTTCAGGCCATTCACATCACCTAGCTGCATCATGATATCTTGTTTTTCCTTTTCTTGCTGTCGTTTGAAACTGGTTCTCTACATTCGTGTTTGTCCTTACCTTTTTTTGCTAGGATCATATAATTATTTATGCTATATTATGTTTGTAGTATGGGCTTTAACCTTTTTTTTGTTTGATGAACATAAATTGAAATGGTCCAGAAACTTCCATTTAGCAGCTGAAAAAAGCTTATAACCATGCTTCTGATGAAATATTTGTTATTTTCTTTTCTAAGGTATTGGTTCATTTACATCCTTGCAGGAATGCCAATATTTTAATGTGTATGTTCCAGCTCCATGTTCTCTCGTTGGAGGTTCTTAGAGAGGCGGTGTATCCTTTCTACTACTTTCATGTTCCCACTCGTTTCATCCCAGTAAACTTGTTTGCTTAAACAATCGGTTATTTTAAACAATTATACATTACATAGTCCCCTTTGATTAAGCTACTGATAGTTGAGCACAAGACTGTTGACTCCTATCTTACTGCTGTATCCTGGGGAACAATTTTTCTTCCAAATGATTGTTGGTATACCTTAATTTGATCTCAGCTTTGGAAATTTGAATAATTTGCAATTTTTATCAGAAAATGGACGAGTGCAGAAGTTTGCAAATAGCTTTTGTTCACTTGCATTCATGCTTCAAGAGTACAAGGAGAAAAGTGACAACTTGTTTGCCCAGGATGACATGGAAATAACTGTTTCTAGTGATAATGATACAACTGGGGAAGAAGTTCTAGAAACAAAACTTTCTAGTAAATCCAGTACACCTTACTTAAAGAATTGGCACGACTATGTTTCCAAGCTTAGTGCTGTCCTTTTCACTTTCCTTCTTTCACCAGAAGATGCAAAGGCGGATAAAAGCCAAGCATCCACTGTAAAAAGTAGCTTGCCAGTCTCTTCAGCATATGGAGAACTTTCTGTAAAGTGGATCATTAGAGTTCTCCTCACAGTCTTTCCATGCATAAAAGCATGCTCAAATCAGAAGGAGCTGCCTGGTCACTTAAGGTAAATCAGCAAGTATTTAGATCTTCTGATCTTTTTATTTTCCATTTCTTCCATCAATCTTGTTTTTGCATTTGTGGGGATGTTTTTGGGTGCTATTTTTAATTTTTGGAATTGCTGAAGTGCATATCTTTTTAGCTGTTGTTCCCCATTTTTTTTTTCTGGGGTTCTCCTTGTAACTCTTGGTTCTGATTTGTTTCTCATTTCTACAGGACGTTTATCTACACCCTTCAGCATCATGTTCTATCTGCATTCAAGCAAATTCTGGTATTGTTGCCATCTTTGCTACATGTATTCCGGGCAGAAGGAGCTTGGGACTTTATCTTCTCGGAGAATTTCTTTTATTTTGGCCTAGAATCGCTAGGTTCTTCTGACGATTCCTTATCAAAGAAAGGTTCTTCTGATGATTGTAATGAACAGTGTTGTGATTCAAATGGCAGAACCACTAGCCTAAATCTTCATGAGCTTGAAGCTCTTCAGACAGAAGTGGTGTCATTTTTGGAGTTTGCAGCAACTTTAACTGGAAGTTCTCACAACTTGGTTAGTCATTTGATCTTTCACTGTCTTTTTGTCATAATGGTAAGTGTCTTTTGTCTATTTATCATTTTGGCGTCGCTCCTCCATCCTTTTTCTGGGTAGGCAATTTCCTATAAAGAATTATCTATGACATATATAGTCTTACTGCAAAGTTTATCATAAAGCAATATCTATATCCTTCTTTACCAGTTTCAAAAAAAAAAAAAAAGAAGAAAAATATTTATGTCCTGTTTTATTGCCTTTTGCTTATAAAATAAAAGAAAAAGCCCCATTTCTAGTCTAAAGTTAAGTGGATACATGGTGCGACTTGTTGTTGTGTATAGTTATTCATTAATTGGCATTATAAAATGTCTTATTACCCCCCACCCCCCCCACCCCCCACGACTACATATATCTTTACTAGTCTCTAGATACTTGCGTTGCACGTGTAGCCCTTTCTTTGAGTATAATTTGTGGAACCTATACTGTAAAGGGTCATTCTCAGTCAGACCTGCTTCTGGAATATAAATAGGAGAAAATTTGTGACAATGGTCTGACCTTGGTATCTTGTTTTGTGTGGCTGGTAGTTAAAGAGCTTGTTTAACTCAAGAGAAATTATAAAGAAGAGGTCTTCATATTTGCTCAAGATGTTTGCTTTGTGGACAGGATGCAGAGACCAATGAACATTTTTTTTTGCATTGCAAGACAATTGTAAATCTGTGGCACATTTCTTTTCTATGTTGGGGGTGAATAGGGGCAATGCCAAGAACAACTCTGGAACTATTGAAGAACTAGAAGAGTATAGGAAGGTCGGTGGCAGAGTATTTTTGGGCTTAGTTGTGCATGAGTAGGATTTTTGGGCATACAATTATTATCTTTCAACATACCGTTGCATTTTAGAAGAGTTTCAAATGGCTTATTCATGCATAATTCTTCTTTGTCACCCTTTCTTTAGAAGATACAAAGTGTTACTTTCTACCTTTTTTGATTACCAATAAATCTGTCTGGGGCCAACCCTTAGGACCAAATGCAGCCTTTAGTATGCAGCCCTTCTCCACTTAATACAAGGCTTAGTTCGCATGTTGCAAGACTCGACACGTGACCTAAGTCGCAAGCTCTTCAATCTTTTCCACTTGGACTAGCTTTGATGGCTGGTATTGGTACTTTTCTTGGACTTATTATCTTGCAAGTGTAAGATTTTTTCTCCTCAGTTTGCATATTGGGTGAAATTTGTCAATTCATGAGTCTGGATAGATTTCTTCCCTTGTTTATGTTAGCCTACTGTGCTGGTTGGCATTTTTAGTGTTAATGACATTGTCAATTATGTGTTGGGGCCTCCTTTAATGCTTCACCTTCCCGGTTGCTTACTGAGCTTCCTTCCATGCACTTTCTACCAGGTTAAAAGGTTAAGTAAATAAAGAGCAAAAATGTTTGGTTGTACTAGTATTGCATTTTTTTCATAAGATGTGAGCTTATTCAATTCAGTTTCCCTTTTATCCTGAAACTTGTTCTTCTTATGGTGGCAGCCTGAGTGCTCCATTTTGCTGGAGGCTCTTGAACAATCTGCTTGTAATCCCGGGGTTGCAAATCTTCTTGCTAAGGGCCTACTTCAAATAATGCGGTCTTCATCAGAGAAAACTCTTTCTTCTTTTAAAACACTTGATGCAGTTCCTCGTGTCCTCAAAGTTGCCTGCATTCAGGCCCAAGAGTCTAAAAGGCATGGCATTGCTAGTCCTCACACTGAGGATGATCCTGTTCCTTCTCTAAACCAAGACATGGTGAATTGTTTCGAGATGATTCATAGTTGGCAGAACAGCATGGAAACTTTTATTGAACTCTTCACAGAATTTTTCTCTCTTACAAATGATGCCAAAAACTCTACTTTGCACAGTGCTACCTGCATTGATCATTTGTTTGGTTTGTTTTGGGAAGAACAATTGAGAAATCGCATGCTTCCTCTTATTCTTGATTTGATGAAGGTAGAATGAATAACCTTCAATGTATTTATCTCTCTCTCTGTCTCTCTCTTTTATGTTCTTGCATTGACTACTACTAATCTTTCATTTATTTACCTCTTTCATGTGAATTCTTTTCTGGGGGAACAGATTGTTCCATCTTCTGAGGAGGACCAGAAAGCGAAATTGTATTTATGTTCTAAGTATCTGGAAACATTTACTCATGTCAAGGACCGGGCGAACTTTGTAGAATTGTCTATTGATCTATTGGTTGGGATGATTGATTTACTTTTGACAGATATAGAGGTATACCTGATAAATCTACACTTTTCTATGATTCTGTAGCTATGTGTTGTCTGCTATTCGTATTCTGCTAACATGTTGATAGAGAGTGGTTTCTATGTTGTCAGTATTATCAGGCTTTATTTCGTGATGGCGAGTGTTTTATACATGTTGTATCCTTGCTAAACGGGAACCTGGACGTGCCCAAAGGTGAAGAACTGGTTCTGAATGTCCTCCAAACACTTACCTGCTTGCTTTCTGGGAACGATGTGTCAAAGGTGTGTTTTGTTTCTGCCGGTTACAATTTTCTCTTTTGTGCAATTAGTTGCATTGCAAAATTACAGAGAACATGAAAACTGGTGTAATTTTAGCCTCCTCCTAAATATACAGGCTGTCTAATTATGTTTTCACATCATTTCTTCATTCCTGATCATTTGGATCATCTTGTACGGTGCTGCGTTTCTTCTTTCTTATTGCCTAGCTTTGGCCTCATTTCCATTGTAGTGCCAACTCGAAGCCGTTTATCATATCCGTTGTCGCTATTTAATTTCCAGTGAACCTTGTAAATTTCTGTAACAAGGAACATTTGTTTTACTCTAGTATCTTTGCCATCTTGTGTTATTCTAAAGTTTCACATGTAAGGAGTCTATGTATTTCCCTTATGGTAAGGAGAGATGACTGTCTTAGGTGTCTGTCTTTTCCTTTGTAAAAGTTGACTATGTGGGAAAACTTCTGTTAACCGCTCTCGAAGAACCTTTCATACTTTACTCCTGGTTAGGCAGTGTAACTTTGGCACTTTCTTCTGGTTAGGCATAAATTTCTGCATGTAATGATTAAAAATTTAAATTTCCCGGATATATGCATCAGTATATTTAAATTGGCTGCACTAGAGCCGAGGGTTCTTCCGAAACAGCCTCTCTACCTCCATGAGGTAGTGGTAAGGCTGCATATATTCTGCCCTCACCAGACCTCACTTGTGGGATTTCAGTGGGTATGTTGTTGTATATTTAAAATTGGTACATAATGGATAAAACAAGCAGGAAGTTCTTTAGAGTGGATGAATTGAAATTGGTGTCGAAGACTCAGATCAAGTGCTGCATGGTACTTGTGGCATGTCTTTTATTTCAATTGAATATTGAGCTTTATCTTGAAGGGAATTAGGACCATGTTTTCACAAAAGCTCTTGGGGTAGACAGAAAACAACTTTTAGTTGACAGGCAGCAGCAATATTACTCCCCACTAAAAAGCTTAATCCTATGGGATCCCCTTTATTCTCTTGAGTCAGTTCTGTGTCTAATCAAAACTAAAAATGTCTTTGGTTATATAGAACGAAATGTCGATGGGTTAAATGCTAAAAAACCGATTCTAAGTCTATATATTCTTTCTGATTTTTATGCCTTCATCTAAGCGAAAAGATCAAATGTCCAATCCATTTATTTTTCTGGTATTCAAGCAGGTTGGGATAACCGTATTTTACCATATTATTCCGATATTTCTAATACATGCGATCAGGTTCAGTTTCTCAATCCATCAAAGTGTTTCTTATCCCCTTCATATCTTTCTTTTACCATGATTTACTGGCCATCCTCTGAAACAAAACATGTTTTTCCATGCCCAAATTGTGAAGAATATCTTTGCCTGCCAATTCATGATTTAACATGAGACACTGGTTCATTTTTTGTTACTCATTCGTTCGTTATTCTTTTGGTCCCAAAGGCTGCGTTTCAAGCTCTTGTGGGCACAGGTTATCAGACTTTGCGTAGCTTGCTGTTGGACTTCTGCCAATGGCAACCAAGTGAGGCGCTTTTAGATGCTCTGCTTGATATGTTGGTTGATGGGAAGTTTGATCTCAAGGCAAGCCCTGTAATAAAGGTTAGTAGTCCGAAATCTTGTATGTACACCAACAGTAATAACATCCTTTTGAACTTGTTAGAAAAAAAACACAGCAGTTTTATTTCCTCTTGGTTTTAGTAAATTATGTCATCTTTTTATATTTCAGAATGAAGATGTCATCTTGCTTTATCTCAGTGTCCTGCAAAAGGTTGGTATCAGTCCCACTTTCTTTATTGTTTTTCCTATTATGATATTGGCTGATATGCTTCCACTTTTACTCTTCAATTATCTCCTTTTTATTTTTTAGAAATGTAGTATTCTGAATAATGATATTCTGTTTGCTAACTGGGCAGAGCAGTGACTCATCGCGAAATCAGGGGCTTGATATTTTTCTTCAGCTTATAAGAGATTCAATGTCCAATCAAGCTTCTTGTGTCAAATCAGGGATGCTAAACTTTCTTCTTGATTGGTTTCCCCAAGAGGGCAAGGACACCGTTGTCTTAAAAATTGCCCAATTAATTCAGGTCATTGGTGGGCATAGCATTTCTGGAAAAGATATACGCAAAATCTTTGCTTTACTCCGGAGTGAGAAAGTAGGGTCACATCAGCAGTACAGCTCATTGCTTTTGACCAGCATGCTGTCAATGCTCAACGAGAAGGGACCAACTGCCTTCTTTGATCTCAATGGGGTGGAATCGGTAACTGAAACAATGACCTTTGTAGCAATCTGAAATATGTTTAACTGAATGAATGTTGTCTCTTCTTTTTCCTTTCTCTACTTGCTCCGAGTAACTTCACATTGCAAATTGTGTGATGCTTCCCTTCCCTCATGCAGGGAATTTCGATTAAGACTCCAGTTCAGTGGCCATTGAATAAGGGGTTCTCTTTTACTTGTTGGCTAAGGGTAGAAAGCTTTCCTAGAGGTGGTGGAACAATGGGGCTTTTCAGTTTTCTCACTGAAAGTGGAAGAGGATGCATTGGTGTTCTTGGAAAAGACAAGCTTATATATGAGGTGATCAAAGTTGTTATTTGCTTTTGTTTTACTTGAGGCTTGTTTACATTTCTGTGAATCTTGAGTTTGGAGTGCGATACAATATTTGCATTGTTTACACGATCCTTCTTTGCTAAGCCACATTAGCCTGATATTGCAAATAATAGCTCCCTGTTACTTTTACAGTCAATTAATCAGAAAAGGCAATCCGTTGTGCTGCAAGTCAATCTTGTTAGAAAGAAGTGGCATTTTTTGTGTGTAACACATACAATTGGTAGGACATTTTCTGGAGGTAGCCAACTGAAGTGTTATTTGGATGGAACTCTTGTATCCTCTGAAAAATGCAGGTATTTTGCTCTCTCCCCTGATTTTTGATCTTGTTAGTGAAGAGTTTGTTCCATCCATTCCCAATTGAGGAGCGCTTTGTGAATTTTCACAATTTGGTTGCAGATATGCAAAGGTAAATGAGCCTCTGACTTGTTGCACTATTGGCACGAAAATTAGTCTACCTTCCTACGAGGAAGAGAGTCTTACAGTTTCTTCGAAAGATCCATCTGCTTTCTATGGTCAGATTGGTCCAGTTTACTTGTTCAACGATTCCATTGCTTCAGAACATGTGCAAGGCATCTACTCTTTAGGACCTAGCTACATGTATTCCTTCCTGGATAATGAAACTGCAGTTCATTTGGATAACCCATTGCCCAGTGGAGTGCTTGATGTTAAAGATGGTCTGGCATCCAAAATCATATTTGGACTTAATTCACAGGTTCTTCCACTTTTTTCTTGAATTGTTTACTTGAAAATTATGTTTTTTTTGCATGTTTGTATTCAACTGAGACATCAAAATTTCTGTATTAGGCACGTAATGGAAGACGTTTATTTAATGTTTCACCTGTGGTGGATCCTGGAATAGATAAAAGTTCATTCGAAGCAAATGTATTGGTTGGGACACAGCTGTGTTCTAGACGACTGCTTCAACAGATCATATATTGTGTTGGGGCGTCTCTGTGTTTTTCCCTCTTTTCACTAAAACTGATTTGTATGAAATAGAAGAAGCTAAGCAAGCTGGCCAAGATTTACTTACCCCAATTACAAAGGAGCGCTTAACTGCTGAAGTTATTGAACTTATAGCTTCTGTTCTGGATGAGAATTTAGCCAATCAACAACAGATGCTGCTTCTTTCTGGATTTCCAATACTGGGTTTCTTGCTGCAGTCAGTTCCACCTGAGCAATTAAATATGGATACACTGTCTGCTTTGAAACATTTGTTGAATGTTGTTGCAAATGGTGGTATGTTGTACAAGCTGCTTCTGTCTTCCGTTTAGTTATCTTTGAGTTCATTAACTACTTATTCTGCAACTCTCAGTTTGACACATCTTACCGAATCTTCTGTTATAATGCAACTCTCTTAAATTTATTGCCAGGTCTGTCAGATATGCTAGTCAAGGATGCTATATCCCATATATTTCTCAGCCCTGTTATATGGGTCTACTCGGTTTACAGGGTTCAACGTGAACTGTATATGTTTCTCATCCAGCAGTTCGATAATGATCCAAGGTTGCTGAGAAGTTTATGTAGGCTTCCACGTGTTCTTGACATAATTCGGCAGTTTTACTGGGATGATGTCAAAACTCGTTTTGCTGTTGGAAGCAAGCCTCTTTTACATCCTGTAACAAAGCACGTTATAGGGGAGAGACCTAGCAAAGATGAAATACATAAAATTCGTCTCCTTCTATTGAGTCTTGGTGAAATGAGTCTCAGGTAGTTTTCTTTTTCTTGGAGAGGATAAAACTTTTATTCTTTTGACTGTTGTAGTGAATGAATTTTCTTCTTTACTATGTAAGCTTTCTAGCTTTTGCTCAGCTTTCTCATTTTAGTTTTCAGAAATAGAGCCATTTCCCTTTGTGGGCTACCCTTTGAAGATGTTCTCCTACCATTTTGTTTATGCAGGCAGCACATTTCAGCATCAGATATAAAATCTCTCATAGCCTTTTTTGAGCGTAGCCAGGACATGGCTTGTATTGAAGATGTTCTGCATATGGTTATTCGAGCTGTTTCCCAGAAACAGCTACTTGCTTCTTTCCTTGAACAAGTCAATTTGATTGGTGGCTGTCACATATTTGTAAATCTTCTTGAAAGGTATGACCTAAAATAGTTGAAGCACATATTTTGATCATCATAAATGTTGAATTGGGCAGACACCCCATCTAAAAAGTTCAAATTGTTAGATGGGAGTATGGGACACCATTGTGAGAAATGAAACAAAAAAAACGAGAATTCCGAGACATTCAGCTTTGGTTATTTCCTGAAGCTGTTGTGTTTAAATACTCTGAATTATTCATTCTCCAGCCTCCAAACTAAAAGGAAAATCAAGAATTCCACAACTACATGAAATCAATCAAACTAATTGACCTGATCCTAAATGATATAATATATTTTCGGTAAACTTAGCTTTCTCAAACTGCTCCATACAAATTGTATATACCCAGCTTGCTGTAATTCATAAAAAAATTGTACGAAGCTTGCCTTATATATAACTTGCTTGGGAATTGGTGAATATATATGAAAGCTGATCATTTGAACTTCATGAACTTTGTGACAATGCCTCCTTGGAGTATTTCTTTCTCGACAATTACCGTCTATGTGCTTGGTCGTCTCGTAAAATACCAAATTTGATGCAATATGAAGATGCAACTTGCTTGTCAGACACAAGTTACATTTGGTCAAACTTCAAATTGCAGTTCTTTAAGTAGTTACTTGACCCATATGAGTTTTCACAGGTTGGCACCGCCATTGCTCGATATTAAACTTCTGCAATCGATCTTGGAACTATGTTTTGCTTCTTACTTTTACAGACTCTAGCTTATTTCCAACCAAAAAACTGCACTACCAGCACTACCAGAAGTAGATTGCCTTATGGAAGTGAGCTTACCCAATCTGCATGTGTATGCATAACAATCTGCTCATAACATTGATCTTCGTAAACCAATTCTTTCACTAGAGCAGATTTTATACAGGAGAATATGAGTCACCACATACTAGTAACTATTACACGGAGAATCAAGGACTTGACTTTTTAACACTCACCAAAAAAGCAATTTCAGGTTGAGGTTTGGTAAGTTAATTTAACTTGCTAACAGGCCTCCTGTATCTCCTAGAAAGCACCTCAGGCATGGTAGAAGCTTAATTTTGATACTTAGAAGAGTCGATTAGCCTATATTTTGACATTCTTGTTTCCTTAAGAATATCAAGAGCACACTTTCTCTGTGAAATGACAATAACTTAATAACTGCTCTGGATTGAGCAGACTCAATAGTCCATAAATATCTCAACTGACCAAGATCTGTGGTCTGAAAATGCTGAAATAGTAATACCTTCCTAATTCTTCTTGTGAAAAGTCGACCATAAATATATATAAACCACCTAATACGTGCACGTATTAGGAGCAGAATGATGATAGAACACAAAATCATCTGCTTCACTGTAAGTCATGCCTAAATCCTGAATAACATTGGAGCTGAATATATTAAACCATGCTCGAAAGGATTGTTCTAGACCATAAAATGATCAACGTTGCCTTCATACCAGACTGCTGGACTCCCCTGAACAACAAAGCATGGTGGTTGCTCCATATTTGTTTTATTTTTTAATCATTGTGATGATATGTGTTCTTATCTATTTATTAAAGGGGTAAACTACAAACAATGACCATAGACAGTAATAATGGACATAGACAATTTTTGCCACCGGAGAATGTCTTACCATAGTCTGGCCTAAAGATTTTTGTATAGCCTTTGGCAACTAAATGTGCCTTAAGCTGATCATTCCGACCTACAGTGCTAATTACTTCCTGCAGTAGATTTTCTCAAAGGCAGAGGAACAAGCTTCCAATTATCACTAGAGTGATGGTAAAACACTCATCTCTTCAATCACAATTTCTTGCTGCCAGTCTGGATGAGAGAACAGAAACAGATGAAAATGATGACACAGAGAGAAATGAGATGGTGATAGGCGATGATAACTCAAACAAGTATAACTAGGTTTATGATTACAAGTAAAACATATACTTTTTGAGTAGCAATAGAACTGCTAGATAGAGAGCCAATGTATAGGGGCTTAAATTTCTCTTTTGTATTTTTGTCTATTTATGATTATGCCCCCGTAGTTATGCATCTACTTGATGCTTTTTTCAATGAAACACCTTACTTCATTAAAAAAAAAAGAACTGTGTGAGAGAGACAAGTTTGCAAAGGCAAAGAATCTTGATCCGGATGTGAACAATGTTATCAAAAGCAAAAAGTGCAAAAAAGCTCTAAGGTTAGTTGGGGCTTTAAGCGTAAAACACAAATAAATCATGGGGTTTAAAGGAAAACGCATAAGGCAGAAAAAAAATACTAATGTGTGTTTAGTTCAAGACTAATAATTATGGGTATGAATGACAAATATTTTATTTTTTTGAGAAAGGTACCGTTACTTCTATATATCCACAGGTATACTACACCAACATGTATAGTTCCCCAACAAAAGTATTACAACTTACTTCTTGTGGTTCAGCTTATCCTTACAAAAAGTCTAAAACATCAAAAATATCTTCTGTTTGAGCTAATAGTTTTTGCTCACACCAAAAATAAAATAGTCCTAAGCAATTCATCTTAAGAATCTGTAAGCTTCTTTGTACTCCTTCAAAACATCTCTTGTTCCTCTCCATCCAGACTGACCACCAAATACAAGCCGGGACATCTTCCATCTCTCCTCCTTCTTACTTACCATGCGATCCTTGTTCCAGCATCTGAAGATCCCTGCTATGCTTCCAGGTTTCACCCATCTGATCTCTTTTAGGCATATAAACATCCTCCATAGTTGGTCTGTCCACCTGCAATGCAAAAAAAGATGGTTGATTGTCTCAGTTTGTTCCCCACATAGAAAACACTCAGCGACTATTTGACGACCCCTTTTACTAAAGTTTTCCTGTGTCAAGACTGCCTCTTTTGCCAAAAGCCAGGTGAAGCAGTTAACTTTGTAAGGAATCTTTGGCTTCCAAATCATCTTCCAAGGCCTATCTCTTTCCTTCACTACTGCTGAATTCAGCTCCTTGTATGCTGAGTTGACAGAGAACTTCCCATTCTTGTCTTTGCTCCATTCCAGTCTATCCTCTTCTCTATTGAGGTTATTGAAGCCTGCTACTGAATTGTAAAATTCTGCAACTCTTTCAATCTCCCAATCACTGAGATGTCTCCTTAGGAATAAGTTCAATCCCTGACCAGTCCACATCATGGCAACTGTGGCATGTTGCTGTTGACTTAATGTGAAGAGTTCTGGATGTTGTTGTCTCATAGTTCCCTGCCCTGCCCAGCCCATTGTCATGCCAAAAGGATGTTCGCTGTCCATTCCCAATCTTCACCTTTGTTCTGATCTACATTAATGACCATAGGTTCCTGATAGCTCTCCAGACTGAGCACCCATAGGGTGTTGTTACAATCTTAGTCATCCATTTGTCTTCAATGCCATATTTTGCAACAATTCTTCTTTCCACAACATTCCTTCATCAGTAGAAAACTTCCACAACCATTTCATCATCAAACTCTGGTTCTGCTTCTTCCTATTTCTGATGCTTAGACCCCCTGCCTTCTTGTCTACTAATAGCTCCTCCCATTCGACTAGGTGATATTTTTTCTTATCTTCATTTCCCTGCAAGAAGAAGTTCCTTCTCAGTGCATCTATTCTTTTACTTACACTGGCAGGTAAGGAAAAATAGACATCAAATAAGAAGGCAAAGTGTCCAGAACACTATTGACTAGCGTCGGTCTGTATATAAACAAAGAAATTGAAAATATTTACGATAAAGTGAAATATCAATTGTTTAGTGTTGCCTCTTTAAAAGAAGCTTATGACAAGGAAAAATATGCCTGAGAACCTTGAGGGGGACGACACTGAAGAGGCACATTAAGCAAAGTGAAGTGCTCAACACGTTTTGAGCTTCTTTTCAGGGCTTAAGTGCGTCTTTGACAACACTAGATGTGAATCATCTAGACTGGATGAAGACTGCAATCAATGATTACAAGTCATGAATGGTGGAGCTTAGTGGAGTTTTAGACGGTGGAACTGTTGGTTTTAAAGTTGTATGTGTTGGAGCTGTAGCAATCGGAGAATGTGGATGGGAGATAATGGAAATATCTCCAAAAAATGATCGATAAAACCTCGAAAATGTCTAGATGTTCAAAAGTTGAGAGTTTGATGTAGGGTTGAGTCTAAATAAAGGTTAACATCTCACTAGGTACTGCTGGAAAATGTCAAGAAATAGCTCACACTCGGCACATGAAGAATCTGTTGCCGGAAATAGTAGGTTTTGATCGGTGTATATAGGTGCATGAGATCTTTGTGTTACCATTTCAATTTTGTTTAATGGTAACTACATAATCTGTATCGTTTGAAATTACTTAGTAATTCTTTGCATTATATTTGTGTTTCCATGTATATAGATTGCTGTAGTGAATCTGCGAACGTGTCTTCTGAATTAATTTGTTGGAATTATTTTAAAACACAGTCTGTTTCATATGTCTTTCATGTGCTATACTTGTTGTAGGGACTTTGAACCCATCAGGCTACTAGGTCTACAGTTCCTTGGACGACTGTTGGTTGGTCTTCCGTTGGAGAAGAAAGGATCAAAATTTTTCAGTATTGCTGTTGGCAAATCAAAATCTCTTCCAGAGGGCCTTAGGAAAGTTAGTTCAAGGACACAGCCCATTTTCTCAGTTATATCTGACAGACTGTTCAAATTTCCTCAGACGGATCTCTTATGTGCGACATTATTTGATGTTCTTCTTGGAGGTGCCAGCCCTAAACAGGTGATGCATGTCAATTGGTGCTCTTGTTTTTCTTTGCCCAAGAACAGTTTCACTTAGAGTCCATGCTGCTATACCATGTACTAGCTGCTGGTTGCCTTGTGAAGTTTGCTTTATTTGATTAGTTATTCAGTAGTGCGTGCACATGCAGAAGCTCATTGAACTATTTGGATATTTCGTTTCAGGTTCTACAGAAGCATAATCAACTTGACCGTCAAAAAAGTGGCAGAAGTAGCTCTCAGTTTTTCCTTCCTCAGATTTTAGCCATTATTTTCAGATTTTTGTCTGGTTGCAAGGATGCTCCTACAAGAATAAAAATTATTGGCGATCTACTTGATCTTCTCGATTCAAATACTACAAACATTGAAGCTCTAATGGTAGAATCTGGTCTTGCTGCTTTAGAATTGCTACCTTCTTTAACTTTATTTATCAGGCATAGTGACTTCTCATTGCTTGAACATTGTTGTTTAGGAACACGGTTGGAATGCATGGCTGGATGCCTCCGTGAAGCTTAATGCATTGAAAAACTACAAATTGGAGTCGAAAATTAATGATGACACTGAAACGAGTGAGCAAAATCTATTGAGGAGTTTCTACTGTGCTGTTCTTTGTCATTATATGCATTCTATAAAAGGTGGCTGGCAACACTTGGAGGAGACTGTGAACTTTCTCCTTGTACAATGTGAACAAGTGTGTCCTTACCTCTACTTTGTGACACAATCCTTTTACAGCTTAGTTTTGTTGTCAATGATTTGACTGTTGCAAGCTTTTGTTCCTAGGGTGGCATTGCTTATAGGCACTTTCTTCGTGATCTGTACGAGGACTTAGTCCGCAAGTTGTTAGACTTATCTGCAGTGGAGAATGTTCTTGTCACTCAGCCTTGTCGAGACAACATGCTGTATCTTTTAAAACTTGTTGATGAGATGCTTCTTTCTGAAATGAAGTTTAATCTTCCGGTACACGTCTTGCTACTCTACCCATTTATTTATCTCTATTCTCGTTCACCTAAAATTAATTGCTATTATTGCTAAATGTGTAAGGGATTATTGTATTAATTTTCTTATCCTCCACACTGTACCCATTATTGACCGGTCCACAAGCCACTTTCACAGATTCTAGGTATTATTCCCAAATCATATATGTCATAATAAGTTAATGCAAGTAGTTAGGGTGGATGGAGGACTAGGAACATTGCGAACTCTGTTTGGGCGTGATTTGTGGAGGAGCATCATGAAGAGGTGGGGGGATTTTTCTTGACATATTTCGTTTAAGGTGGGAACGGAAGCAAGAGTAGTTTTTGGGCACATAAATGGTGCAGGGAGATTGAGTTGAAAGAAGCCTTTCCTAAATTATATCGCGTTTCATGCCAAAGAGAGATGACAGTCCAATAAATTTGTTGGTTTCATGAGGGTGTGATCCATTGGGATATTTCTGTTTGAAACCCAGCATCACTGTTGGCTCAATATAAGATGTCACTTGTTGGTAGAGAACATGGGATCATTTCAATAAATGGAGGCTTTATGAATTTGCTTAATAGAAGTGAATGTGGTTTTTGTTGTTCCATTTCTTGTTACAAGAGTGTGTTAAACTTTATTTTTCTCTACTGGCCACAGTATCCAGCCAGCAACACAGAATTTTCTTCAGAGTTCTTAGAACTAGAACAGCTGAAAGACCTTGGTTCTGCTTTACTTGATGCCCTCCAAGGAGAACCTGATGAGAAGCTATCGAGGTACTGCAGATATATATATTTTTTTAATAGGAACCTGATGTTGCAGCAGTTTGTTAATGGTTGCCCTTGTCAAATTGATGACGTTACGCAGCATTTCCACTGCTTTCATTTCTGTAAAAGCTAAGACGGTTGCTCTCTTTCCAGGAGTCATGTTTTCAAGCTGCCTGACACTAATGAAGTTGAGAAAATTGACGACGAGTGGTGGAATTTGTGTGACAATATTTGGAGTGCTATAGGTGAGATGAATGGCAAGGGAACAAGCAAGATGTTACCCAGGTCCTCACAGTCAGTTGCACCATCACTTAGCCAAAGAGCCCGTGGCTTGGTAGAATCACTGAATATACCAGCTGCAGAAATGGCTGCAGTTGTTGTATCTGGGGGAATTAGCAATGCTTTGGCTGGAAAACCCAACAAGCCTGTTGATAAGGCTATGCTTTTAAGAGGGGAAAAGTGTCCAAGAATTGTATTTCGGTTGATTATTCTATATCTTTGTAAATCATCGCTTGAACGAGCATCTCGATGTGTACAACAGATTATTCCTCTTCTACCTTGCCTTCTGACTGCTGATGATGAGCAAAGCAAGAGCCGCTTGCAGCTTTTCATTTGGTAATTTTTCTTAATTCATTCATTCCTATGTCTCTTAAATCATGCAGCACCGTTTGACTTCTCATTTATATTGACAAGATATAACATTCAATTCAACACATTTTCAGGGCATTACTCGCAGTTAGGTCTCATTATGGGGCACTGGACGATGGGGCTAGATTTCATGTTATAGCTCACATAATTCGGGAAACTGTCAATTGCGGGAAACTGATGCTAGCTACAAGTATAGTGAGCAGAGATGATTCTGTAGAATCAGGGAGCAGTACTAAAGAGGGAAGCACCATTCACAATCTGATTCAAAAGGATCGTGTGCTTTCTGCGGTGCGTCTTGGAATAGTTAACCTTGTCCTATGTCACTTAATATTTTGCACTTTTCAGAAAATAATTTCATTATTTGCATGTGTATCCATTGCCATTAGGGCATTTTGGTGAGTAGATGCATGAAAATTGTGGTTTTCTGTTATTTCTCCCATCATGACCACTTCATAGTCTCCAGTTTCAAAACAATAATGACCACTTCATAGTCTATGAGATCTTGTCCCATTTTTGTGTAGTCTACCTGATTTCTTTTTTTTATATCTCCAATTGCCTAGGTTGGCTTGTAGTTGATGTTTTCAGATTCCATTTATGTATTTTGTTCCCCAGGGGTTGCCATGCTTGCTGTTTGTTACCAATAGACTGTGTCTAACCTTTTGTCAAATGAAAACTTAATAAGTTATTGGTAAAAGGGGACAAAATCCCTATATCCAAATTCTATACATAAAGGAGGGGCACTTACAAATGAATGTGGTTTTCTACAGAGAGCAATTAATCAACAAAGGATCATATATTCTCCATATATGTAGAGAAAACAAGATCAGAGGAATGAGCAATAATAACATATAATAAGTTGGGATACTGGATTTTGAGAAGTCCAAATGCTGGATAACTCCTAATTAATTTCTCTTTGCCGTCCTACTAATCTCTTCTCAAGTCTTTCAAATGCTATTTATGTTATTGCTTGGCCTTTATGAGACACCCCAAAGGGGTAAGTCTAAATAGGTGATTGAAGGAGGACACTTTTCAGATGAGGACTGCTGCCGCGGACTAAACATTACTCACCTTTTCCAGAGGAATCATTCAACATATTTTTAGGATTATTCTTTAGTCTTAGACTAATTGGAACAATTACAACTTGTTTCCTCAGTCGAAGGAGCTGATCCTCGTCAACCTGGTATAGCAAGTCTGTTATCAGCGAATAACAAATGAGACACCTGAATGTTCGCTAAAACCCCCTGAAAGAACTTTCCATAACTACTCTATCCTTCGTTTTGCCGAGTACCTCAGTAACCATAATGAACAGCTATTATTCTTTAGAACTTATCTGTTGACGACTTCTGTTCTAATGCTCAAAATGTTGGGCTTAATGTAACAGGAAGTTCCCCATCTATGTTAGTCTAACATTGGAAGGGCAGTATGTGGATAGAATTTTCTATTTCATGAGCTTGTTTGCAGAGTTTTATTTATCTTTTTTCCTTTTCCAATTTGTCTTCTTCACTTATACCTAGTGGCATTTCGTTCAATCCTGTCCAGTTTGCTGATGAAGTAAAATATGTCAAGAGTTCAACAGCAGATAGGACCACACAGTTGCATGAGCTTCGTCTGAGGTTGGATGAAACGACAATCACAGACTCCAACCAAAAGAAAGCTTTTGAAGATGAAATGCGGAGTAGTTTAAATGTCATTCTTGCCTCTGATGACAACAGAAGAAGTTCTTTCCAACTAGCATATGATGAGCAACAGCAAATTGTTGCTGTGAGTATACAAAATCTTGTCACTGGTTTATTGCTTCTCCCATGCTTTCCACATCGAGCTTTTCCTGATAATCCTTTTTTTTTTGTGGGCTCTTCTAGGGCAAGTGGATTCACACTTTTCGCTCTCTTATTGATGAAAGGGGTCCTTGGTCAGCTGATCCTTTCCCAAACAGCACATTAACACACTGGAAACTTGATAAAACAGAGGACACATGGCGTCGCCGACAAAAGTTGAGAAGGAATTATCATTTTGATGAAAAACTTTGTCGTCCTACCTCTACCACACCTAGTATTGAGGCTCTTAATCCTTCCAATGATGCCAAATCTGGTTTTGCGGCACATATTCCAGAGCAAATGAAGAGGTTCTTGCTGAAAGGAATTAGGAGGATTACTGATGAGGGTTCATCTGAATTGAATGAAAGCGAGAGCGAGCTTAGTGGGCAAAAGCCTGGCTCCGAAGACTTGTCCGATAGACAGTATTTGGAGGTCGTAAAAGAAAGTGGTGATCTGAAGGACATCACTAAGGAGGACTTAGATTGCTCCTCCACCCAGATGGAATCAGAGGATAGTGAGGTACAAATTTACCTCTATATCTAAATAGAGAAAATAACTAATTCAGTATTTCTCATGCTTGGATTTATTTTCAGGTTCTCATGTCAGTCCCCTGTGTCCTTGTTACACCAAAGAGAAAGTTAGCTGGACATTTAGCAGTGAAAAAGAAATTTTTGCATTTCTTTGGTGAGTTTCTTGTCGAAGGTACAGGAGGGTCATCTGTTTTCAGAAATTTTGACTCTTCTGGTAAGTTTGATATCAACAAGTCGGAGCAGTTAGGGGGACTCCAAAATCACAAATTTCTCAAGTGGCCCATGAGTTATGATTTAGATAGTGAGAGAGGGAGAGCCATTAATAGCATTGGTGCTGTCAATAATGATGAGCATCAAAAGCATCCTAACAACATTAATCGGCACAGGAGATGGACAATCTTCAAGGTACTGGAGCTGAAGCTTTTCTGTATGAATTAGTCTCATATTCTTTATCCACAATGTTATCCTCTCCAACATTTCTCATTGTAGGTAAAGGCTGTCCATTGGACTAGATATTTGCTAAGATATACAGCGATTGAAATTTTCTTCAGTGATTCCACTGCTCCTGTATTTTTTAACTTTGCTTCGCAAAAGGATGCCAAAGACGTTGGAAGCTTAATAGTTCTAAACAGAAACGAAAGTTTGTTTCCCAAGGGTTACAGGGACAAGGCTGGAGTTATTTCTTTTGTGGACAGACGTGTGGCATTGGAGATGGCAGAAAATGCTAGAGAACGCTGGAAGAGGAGGGAGATAACAAACTTTGAGTATTTGATGGCTCTGAACACTCTAGCTGGGAGATCTTACAATGATTTGACCCAGTATCCCGTGTTCCCTTGGATTCTAGCTGATTATTCGTCGGAAACTCTTGATTTTAACAAATCTTCTACCTTTAGGGATCTATCAAAGCCTGTTGGAGCACTGGATGCTAAAAGGTTCGAGGTTAGTCAGTACTTATTTGTTAATTAATTTCACATACAGTGTACAGCTCTCTCTGTTTGTGATGCAATCGCAGTTGAACTCTGCAGGTTTTTGAGGATAGATATCGCAGCTTCTCTGACCCTGATATTCCCAGGTACTATTTGCATTTACATTTTAGTATGTCCTCCAAAACTTTACCTTTGATACGTTACATGATGTACACTTATTCTTGATTTCAACAGTTTCTACTATGGTTCTCATTACTCGAGCATGGGAATTGTGCTATTTTACCTCCTGAGACTGGAACCTTTTACAGCCCTCCACCGTAATCTTCAGGTAGTTGGAGATTGCTCATCTATTGACCACTGGTTTCACTAGTTATAGTTAAAGTTGTCTAATTCTGTAGAGATTCGTCTAGCTGGTAGGGTTGAGTTTGATTGTGTGTGATTTTGCATCTTCTACCCAGACCAAAGTTTTTAAGACTAATAAAACTTGTTGTCTTCTTTGTTTTCTCAATTTTTAGGGTGGCAAATTCGATCATGCTGACCGGCTTTTTCATAGCATTGGAGGAACATATCGGAATTGTCTTTCTAATACAAGTGATGTGAAAGAGTTGATTCCTGAATTTTTTTACATGCCAGAATTTCTGATCAACTCAAATTCATATCATTTTGGTGTCAAACAAGATGGAGAACGAATAGCTGATATTTGCCTACCTCCATGGGCTAAGGTATACTCGTACTGCTTATTTAAACTTAAAATGCTTGTTTAAGTTCTTCTTCATTGCCATATGATGTATGTTTATAGCCTACTTGAGTGGGAAAATATGAAAGAATACCTAAGAAAGGAAGCAGGAGCAAACCATAAGAGGTTCTTTATGCCTATAAATGGAATCCAGCCTAACACACTTGATTTCTATAGCATGTTTATGTGGCCTGTCAGATACAATAGGCAGGGATTGGAATAACTTATATGACCTTATTTGAAGATTCAAATGCCTTACCATTTCAAACAGGATTTAAATCTTCAAATTTGAGCAACCAATGTATTAATGGCAAAGTAACCCCTTTGGATGCATCTATATACCCGATATGTAACTAGTTCTATCTCAAAGACACTCCCGCATATGTAACTAGTTCTATCGTTCATGTATGGACTAACAATTGAATTTATAGGTAAGAGCAAGGTTAACCAAAAGAGTTCTCTGATAATATGTAAGCATCCAACTTAAAATCTTAAAATAGTGGGTGGAGTAGTTTAGGACTTGATGCCTATTGCCTTGTTTGATGCACATAGAGTGTATAGCTCTCTGTTTGGGATGCAATTTGAGTTGACCTACTAGAACTTTGACAAATAATCAAAACCAAAATACAGTGGAGATTGCTCAAATAATCGAAGTTCTAGTAGTATGCACCCAACTCATTCTTGTTTTCAACAGGTTCTACTATGGTTCACACATGGAACACTGTATTGGCATGCATTAGAGTATAGGAAAAGAACTGTAGATGTCTTAAAAACAAGGTTGTTACAGTGCATAGACTAAAATGCAAATGCTTATCCACTTGGATTTTTTGGGCAAAATGAAAGCTGTATCTGATAGACATGTCATATGAAATTTCCCAGTTCCCTCCTGGCACAAATTGATTGGCTCTTTCTTCACTTGTATATAAGTGGGCACCCTCTTATGTTAAGGAGCTAACCTTTGTGCCATAGTTCTAGCGGTCTTCTTTACTATTTAGTGTATACAATGTTTAGAAACTAATTTTCAAATGCATGTAGGGGTGTCCTGAGGAATTTGTTAGTAAGAACAGAGAGGCCCTTGAAAGTGAATATGTGAGCTCAAATCTACATCAATGGATTGATTTGGTATTTGGCTACAAGCAGCGGGGAAAACCAGCAGTTGAGGTATAGGGAGTTAGCTTTCACTTTAAATAATTCTTGAATCAGTTGCTGGTTTTGAATTTCACTGAATTTTGAAGATATTGTCATACAGGCAGCAAATATTTTTTACTATTTGACATATGAAGATGCTGTGGATCTGGATACCATGGATGATGAATTGCAAAGGTCTGCCATAGAAGATCAAATTGCCAACTTTGGTCAAACACCAATTCAACTTTTCCGGAAGAAACATCCTAGAAGAGGACCTCCGATTCCAATTGCTCATCCTCTACGATTTGCCCCTGGTTCTATTAACCTAACGTCAATGGTTTCATGCGCAAGCAGTTGTCCGTCAGCTACTCTGTATGTTAATGTGCTGGACTCGAACATTGTCCTTGTGAACCAGGGCCTCAGCATGTCTGTTAAGACATGGGTGACCACCCAATTGCAGTCCGGTGGGAACTTTACCTTCTCTAGCTCACAGGTAAGTTTTAGAGCAATAACAAGTCAAGCATTATGATTAGCTAGTCAACCTTGAAGTCATTTTTAACTTTCTTGCAGGATCCTTTTTTCGGGATTGGTTCTGATATCCTTCCTCCTCGGAAAATTGGGAGTCCTCTGGCTGAAAATATTGAGCTTGGAGCACAATGCTTTGGAACATTATCAACACCGTCTGAAATTTTTTTGATAACATGTGGTACCTGCGAAAACAGCTTTCAGGTTATTTCGCTAACTGATGGAAGAATGGTACAGAGCATTAGACAACATAAAGATGTTGTGAGCTGCATTTCAGGTAATTTTCATGATTGAAAGATGTGACAGCTTGTGGTTTGGAGCTTCTAGCTAACAAATCTACACACTTCATTGATTCTCTGGAAAAATGAAGGCTGAATGTAGATAATTCTTGTGATATAGTAATTAAATTAACGGAACTGATAGCGTCAACATTGAACTGACTTGAGCGCTCCAGAGAATCTATTTGTTGTGCGAGGATGTAAAATATAAATCTTGTTGTCCATTTAAAATTGTTTGCGAACAGCAGACCTCTTGACTGTTCGATGCTCAATGCTCATAGTGTCTTTCGGTTGAATATCGGTGCAAGGCAACATTTCAAAATGTTTTTTTTTCTTTTGTAATTGGTGAAGTTGTATTCCTCAGCATTTTAAGGATATGCTGGAGACCTCACATGTCAAAAAATGTTAAATAAATAATGGTGCAGCAGGTATTTTGCTTGGTACTCCTGGTTCTTGATACTCTTGCTTAGCTCGTACTATTTTTTGTTTCATAGAGAAAAAGCAAACACAGAAAGTAGGGGCTTCTCATTCTATAGCTGAAAATTATTTTGGGTTCTGGGAGAACTGCAGAAAACAACTGAAAAGCTGTTTCTGAAGTTTAATCAGCACATTTGTCATCTCTGCCAAGCTTCTTGATTTCCCACTTAAATCTTCTTTCACAAAGCAAAAGACCTTCTAACGTTAGCCTCCACCCCGCATCTATGTTAAATTATATGGATCCATAGAGAGAGAGTAGACTCGTGAGCTTTCCAAAAAGTGAAATTTAATATTTTGGGAACTAGGACTTCAAATCAAGAAGGCAAAGCTTTCATCACACCTGATTACAGTATTTATGTACTTATATTACAATGTTTATTTGCTCATAGTGTTGTCAATCAGTTCGGGACTAAGAATTTGTCTACCAGTATCAATAAATACTCCTACATGGTTTGAGTGTCTGTGTGAGAATAGGTCATGTTTTTATGCCAAATTTAAGGGTGGGGTGGTGTTTCCTGTCACGTCGATACAAGTTAATTGACAACCTTTTGACGTTGAAGAATACCAAAATATCAGATACTTGTGGTTCAACCTAGGCAAGGAGGAATAATAAATGTGTAGTATAGCTCTGTAACTATTTTTTTTTTTGAAAAAGTTAAAGTTGTAAGTATAGCTCTGTAACTATTGAAGGTGGTGTTCAATTTTTTTTTTTTTAAAAAAAATTGAAGGTGGTGTATGTGTCTCTGCATTTATTTATTTTTTTGTTTTTTCCCTCTTGAGAGGTGGTAGGAATTGTCCCAGATGAGGGACAATATTCGTTACTACGAGCAGGATGGGACACAATTCTGAAACCTTTTTTTTTTTTTGTCTTTCCATGGCTTCCTATAGGAATGGTCACAGATGAGGGCCAACTTTCATTACCACAGTTGGAATGTCAACTTGGTATCTCTTTGTTTTATGACTTTTAGATCTTCATAGACTGTCTAGGATGAATATTATCAGAAAATAAGCATGTACTGGCCTCGATATTTGATGCAAGTCTTCAGAGTTTTCCATAAACATCCTACCCATCCAAAAAGAAAAATGGAAAATAGTGTTGATGATTTTTGGATTTTGTTAGCTCCCTGATATTAGCATAGGTATAGTTTTGCAGCTAGCCTTTTGCTGTTGACAGTTTTTTTTGTTTTTTGTTTTTTTTAAAAACTTTTAGCTCCTTCTTGGAATTGTACTGGAGCCAGCCTTTTGACCCTTATGTAATTGGGCTTCTTCATTTTTCGCCCGTCAGCCGAACCTAGTTACGGCCGCTAGCCCAAATATCCAAAACCTATACATTGATCATGTATATTATACTTAAATACACAAAACCTTTACATTTGATAACTATTTTGTAAACTAGATCTCCCACCTGCATCTTCTTGATGCCTTAACTAAGGCAATTTACTTCATAAAAAAAGGAATAAGAAACCTTCTTTTGTTTTGTTTCTTTAAATATCCTGTCTTTTGTAGACAACCATATTTTGGGATAGGTTCTCTGCTTCTTTGGTTATACTTCCTGTATGCAGGAGTTTTCTTCTCCCAACATCAATAAAATTGTTTACTTTATCAAAATGTACTGCCTGGTTACAGCACTGGAAAGACATATTTCTTAGTTATTCTATATTTTACAGTAATGCTAAGCCATTTTTGATTGTTGCAGTTACATCTGATGGAAGCATCCTGGCTACTGGAAGTTACGACACAACAGTAATGATCTGGGAGATTGTGCGCATTAGAACCTCTGAAAAGCGAGTAAAGCACACTCAAGCAGAGGTTCCTCGGAAAGATTGTATCATTGCTGAAGCCCCTTTCCATATTTTGTGTGGTCATGATGACGTTATTACATGCTTGTATGCAAGTATTGAGCTTGATATAGTTATAAGTGGATCAAAAGATGGAACTTGTGTTTTCCATACGCTACGGGATGGGAGATACGTTAGATCCCTACGACATCCATCTGGCAGTCCACTGTCAAAGCTTGTTGCATCACGTCATGGAAGGATTGTTCTTTATTCTGATGATGATCTTAGTTTGCATCTCTACTCTATAAATGGCAAACAGATTTCATCTTCTGAATCCAATGGCCGCCTAAACTGTCTTGAACTCAGTAGCTGCGGAGAGTTCTTGGTTTGTGCTGGAGATCAAGGGCTGATCATCGTACGCTCTATGAACTCACTTGAGATTGTGGGGAAGTACAATGGTATTGGGAAAATAGTAACTTCACTAACTGTGACACCGGAAGAATGCTTTATAGCTGGGACTAAGGATGGAAGTCTTCTTGTTTATTCAATAGAAAACCCTCAACTTCGTAAAACTAGCATCCCGAGGAATTCAAAATCCAAAACTTCTATGACATAGTGAATTTGCTGTTCTGGGCTGTGGTGTAAATTTAACAATACCATCACTGGAAGTGATGCTGAATTGAGGTATGCTTCTATGTCTTTCATGGAGAAAAGTTCATATGGTTTGATGTGTCATTACTTTCTGTTGTTAGCTCCTGGCATTTAGCTGTGAAGTATTGAGTACATTTCCTGATTCTTTTGTTTTTATTTCCACTAGTTGCCCTTGTACCCAAGATCCTGAGCTATGCCAAGTGAGGCGTTCTCCTTTCTTGTATCCCAGTTCTTAAACGTAGTACCCAGTACTGGTTATTATTTTATTCTTTTTGGCTAATCTAAGCATCATTTTTCCAGATGTTTGGATTTTGTTGTCTTAAAATAACCTTGGTTCATTTCTATTGGCATTCAGGGTGAAATGAAGCATAATTATGTCATCAAAAAGCGAGATATATTATGGAGTATGAGCACCTGATTGGTGTTTCATTTTTGAAGAGGAAAATATGGATGTCCGTTCAGTAGCTATTATAGCAGTGCCCTCAAATCACTGTATCCATGACAGGATTCTTCGAGCCTCAACCTGTAGAAAGACAAAGAATGGTAGAATATAGCACCATCCAAACATGATGTATTTGCGATATTCAGCTACTTGTGGATGCAGTCGCCGCCACCTAGTGTACAGCATTTTGTGCACATTTTCCTTATATGAGAGGCCTCAAATGTTGTATCAAGCGATAACTGTAATTAAACCGCGTTGAAAATTAGCACCTTGTGATTGTGATCATTGGGTGTTTAGCCCCTAGTGATTTTTGTATAGATGGGCTTAACACCCTTATAAGGAATACCATATAATGAAAATTTCATTGTGATTTCCCTAATCTGTCTCCACTTTTGTTGGGCTTTTTCATTCATTTATGAGCAGGATTTTGAGCCTCTATTTCTTCCTCTTCTAGTTGAAATTTTCTTATACAAGCAAGTGAAGCTTACCCTATTAATTTTTTTTTTGTTAGGTATAATTTTTCTATTACATTGTGGGATCAAGGGGAAGGGATATAAAAGCTTAGATTACTACTACTGAAAGCTTAATTACTTCACTACTAGTGAACTACTGTTTACAGCCATACTTTTGAACAATGAGATGAATTTGTGAACTTAGACCTAGTTAGTCACTCACATAGTTCCAGTCTTCTTTAATTTCACTGTTAAATGCTTTTAAAACAAATTAGAATGTAGGGAGAGTTTCAAAACATTATGATGAAAATTCCTCATTTTGAAGCCAAAGTATTTTTCTTGGAGCTCCTTCCAAAGAGGTTGAGATTATATTGTATGTCCTAGTCATATTGCATCTTCACGGAGTATTCAATTTCACCAGAGCCATGTCGAAGATAACAAAACAGTCATAAGTCATTACACTGAGATGGTTCGAGCATGTGAAAAAATAAAGCACAAATTTCATAGTGAGAAAGGTAGGGAAGCATGAAAATCAATGAATAATTAATAGATGATCGAGTGATTTCTCTTTGTCCGGTGGTAGAACATCGTTCTAGTTTGGAGCAACTACGTGCTCTCTTACCAATATTATTATTATTATTAGGCATTTATGCTAGTGTATTCTTACTTTGATTATCAATATTATTTCTATCATCATATTTTTCTTTCTTCAATATTTCATCATAGCATTTTACACATATTTTTTTATAAACATATTCTCAAACACAATTTTTCTTGAACCAAAGTTCTCTCGAAAACAAACTTTATGACCCACAAAGGTTCCACTAACGTACAAATATACGAATTCAGAAATATCCTTAAAAAAAGTTATTTTCTTTTTCATTTCAAAAAGTACTTTCTAACACATAATCCGTTTCCCTGTTTTCTTGTATAAATCACACAATTTTGATGTTCAAACTAACTCACATGTCAGTTGAACCATTTCTGATGCATTTTCTTTGGCACATACACGGGTAGGGGTAGGGGTAGGGGGTAGGGGTGGGGTGCCATACCAAAGTTTTCAACTCACAAATACTCATGTTGCATTTTATTAAATTAATCTTATTAGTGATGTATGGGGATAAAATCTCTTGATTTACTAAAATAGACAAGAAAAATGAAATTATAAAGATCAAAGTAAAACGAAATCGGAGGTTGCCTTCTTTGAACCTCACTTTTTGAAATTTCTTTTTGAGACCCCGGATCTCACTATTTTTCGTTTTTTAGGTCAAACCTTAACCTCGTTAGAGAACTCTTGGATGCAAGAAACTCATGTTCCCTTCCAAGGATGGTTTTCAAGGGGGGCCAGGACCAGGATGCTGTTCCCAATTACCTCTTTGTTTTTCCGCTTTGCTAATATTACCCTCTAACCCTACGTTAATGTTCCTCCGTATTTCGTTTGAACTGAATTACATCCACCCTAGAATTCATCAAGGTGCATGATTGCCCTTGGGTGTTTTGTTTTTTTTTTAAAAAAGAAAAAGCATTATGCCAATTTATTTCAACAATTTAATCATATCCACCTATACATTTGCAAAAATCTTAATTCCCAATGGAAAACATTAACACAATCAATTTTTTCATAGAAGATAAGTTTACAACAAATAATATCAAGAGAAGGTGTAACCTCATTCCTGCTTCAAGGAAACTACAACTCTTTCATAATTAGCAACAGCACAAAGATTGTTCAATAAATATAGAAATGGTACCCTCATTATAAAACTATAGAATGGTTTGAAGAAGCTTTATTCCTGCCCAGGAATCATAAATAGAAAGTTGAAAAATCTCGCCATACGCCACAAGCAGTTGAGTAACTTGCAAACCACGCACCTCAATCACCCTGCTGTGAACGAACTTACAAGTACAACAAACTTAGGCTGTTTTCCACCTATTTTTTTGTGGGTTTCGGCCATTTCTAGCAAAAGATTCTTTGCTCTTCTTGCATGTCATCCCTACGGATGATTTTGCCTTGGTGAAGTCAGACCATTGGCAAACACGTTTGAGTAGGACCTGGTAAGGTATGCAAAATTGGAAACCGGAGGTAGAGCAGGGATCCTTTCCCCCTTGCTCAAAACCTCTTGCAAATCGAGCCTCTGCAAGGCCAACACAGACCTGGACTCTTTCCATATAAAAGCAAGCATTTTATCATGGATTACAAAGAGTGAACCAGGTTTTGAACCAGGATATCGGAAACCATACCCGTTAGCAATACCTTCACCCATAAAAGCATGCTTAACATCTACAGGGTTGGAATCATGCCCATTGGTGCACCAAGGGAATGGATCATTCGAAGGCTCTTCAATATTTACTATAAACATAGCTGAGCCATTAGGATGCAAAACATAATGTGTACCTTCTAATATCTTGGTCGCAATAAGTAGCTTCTGACCTTGGGACTCCTCATAAGACAGCAAAAGAAGAAACAATGCTTTTCCGGGCTTATCATCAGAAGGCCTCCCCGGGGGCCAACCAAAAGTCCCTCCCCATACACCAGCATATTCTCGGCCCACTTCTGGTGCCCGCATAGGCAACTTGTACAGAGCAAATTTACTTTCGTGCATATTTGGCCAAGCACGATAAGAGGATAACTTCACAGTTGAAGCATGTAATGTCAGCCCTATTGCATCACCTGGCTGCAGGAACTCGTGAAGCTGGGCATGCTTACTTCCGTGGCCAGAGGAATTCTTTCCAAGGAGATCACGTTTGCCATTGATAGAGTTTGACTTCTTGAGTATATATTTTAGACTGTGTTTAACATATCCAGCCAGTGACTTCCGACTCCGACTCTCATGATCAGTAGCAGTTTGTGATGCATGACAGCCACTTATCAGATCAAGATTCTGCCTGAACTCACTCAATCCGACAGGAGAAGGATGCAAAGGCAACTCCGAACCAGCCTTCCAGACAGTAAAACCACCACCACCATCGTACATTTGCATGAAGAGCAATCTCCTTTCATACAAGAGTTTCATATTCTCCCGTAAATCAGCCTCCTCTCTTCTCAAACGAGGAAATAATATGGCATCTTTAGCATCTGGCAGCGTCTGACGAACTTGGTTAGTAACTGTGTCAAGCAACTTTCTCCTATCAACAAATGCAAGCCGTCCAAAGGGCACTGTTGTTGCACGCTGTTCCGTTACCCTCTCTGACACAGACACCCCATTATTGGATCTGCATATCTTCCGTGATGCCTCATTCTCTGAAGGATGAAGAGAACTCTTGCTGTGGAACAACTTACCCCGAGTTGTGTACTGCTGAGGCTCAACCTCTAACAAAAGGACATTGCAAGTCCTCTCGACCTTCTTAAGCGAACCAGGATAAACATAGTCAGTTCCATTCTCCCTACCATGAAGGAAAAATGCAGCAGAGCCCTCAAAATCAGAAACAACTTCAAATACAGGCGACCACAAAATTGGACTGTCTTCAAGGCCTAATGGACCGAGTTCTTGGGGAATAATCCGACACCCAACCGCGGAGATAAAACCAGGCATAACATAAACAACATTGCCGAGTTCAGGATTTTGATGAACCCAAATACCAAGCAAAGGCTTTATGCTTACAAGGAAGTGACAAAGTGCCTTGTAGGAACAAACTCCCTTTCGCCATTCAATAACGTCCCGATAAGGAATCACCCCAAGCATTTCACATTGTGATAGCCAAACCTTCTCAGAGGCAGCTAAATCATGCAAGTTTCTACAGCATAAACCAAGATTACATACATCCCTTGGAGAAAGTGATCTACTTACTATCGCAAACACGTCATCAGGCAGTGATAAAAGCAAGCTAGATCCACAAACGTCAGGCAACATAGTAGTAGTAGTTGTACCACTTCCGCACATCTCAATTGGGATTCAAGATTTTGCTGTAACCTCCCAAATTCATCAAAAAAGAACTACAGAATGACCTGCCAAACAGCCCATCAAAACTCAATTACTCAAGAGTAGTAATCATTCACAAAGAAACCTACTTTCTTAAATTGGGATTCAAGAGTTTGCTACAACTTTCCAAATTCATTAGAAAAAACTACAGAATGATCTGCCAAACAGCCATCAAAAACTCAATTACTCAAGAGGGGTAATCATTCACAAAGATCCCTACTTTCTTAAATTGGGATTCAAGATTTTGCTTTAACTTCCCAAATTCATTAAAAAAAAAACTACAAAATGATTTGCTCAACCGCCCATCAAAGCTCAATTACTCAAGAGGGGTAATCATTCACATAGAAACCTACTTTCATAAATTGGGATACAAGAATTTGCTATAACTTCCTAAAAATTCATTTTTTTAGAAAAAAAACCTACAGAATGATCAACCATCAAAACTCAATTAACTCAAGAGAGAGAAAAACCCTAACTTTCTTGAATTGGGATTCAAGATTTTGCAGCAAAAACTTGATCAAATTAAAGATATACAGAAATTGGGTAAAAGAACAAGAAAGGGGTTATAAAGCAAAGCAAGATCTAACAACCCATCCAGAAAAACAGCAAAAAAACCATACTTTGTCATTTGGTTCCCACAGAATTCCACCCACTGAGAAATGAAATCAACTTTCCCATACAAAATTGCTACAGATTGATGTGAATGTTGGACTTGGTGAGAGTCATAAGTCATCCACTAACCAAAACTGAATGAACAACTCGTATTTATTCCTAACAAAGCCCATTAATGATGATGAAGAATGTGAGGTTTCTTTGAAAGAGACAAATAAGCAGCTTTTTTGGAATGGTATTTTAACAAAAGGGATGTGACTGAATAATTGAAAGTGGAGTGAGTCTATGATTAGTTGATTAAATGAAATAAAAAATATATATATATATTCAACAACTAGTCAAATTTTATTTATAATAAACTTATCCTATACTCTTAAGTAGGTAAAAATTATTATACTAGCTCACAAATTTTTTACAATCTTACAAAATTTAACTATTTAAATATTAGATTGCTAAGGAATTTAAGAAAGAAGATTTCAAGGACATTTCACGAAAATTTATAAAATTCTAGATTTTTTCATGAGAAATCTCCATATATCTCTAGAACCTTCTACGATAGACTAGTCTTCTTTCTATGTAAGCATTCCGTATGAATAACTTTATGCCAAATAACGCCTAATTGACATGATGATATGGCGGTTCATGACACTCCGTCCACTTTTGTGACCGAATGAATTCACAAGATACTCAAAATCGATGCAATGACTAGTTATGCTTCCATCAAGTTCAGATGTATGTACAAGTCTAGGGGTGTTCTGGTCGATTTGAATCGGTTATTGGTTAAAATCAAAATGAAACCAACTTATTTTTTAAAAAAAATTATCAAAACCAAAGCAAATCAAATATAAAATATATTTATCGGGTTTGCTTGTTATTGGTTTCGGTTTAGTTATGCGGTTATTAATCATACACAAAATAAAAGAAACAATTCATTCAAAACGTGAAAAAGTGACAACAATCTATTTAAAATGAAAAAATAGTTAGAATGACTGATATTACATAGCTTTCAATCATTGAATTTACTCTGTATAAAGCTTAACAATTCATTATTTTGGCTTAGAAGGAAGAGACATTGACATTTCAATCTCATAAACATAAATATTCTCACCTTGAGGATTCTTGCTTTCATAAGTAAATTATAAATAAATTTTGATGAAAACACATACAAGATCTTTAAAATTGTTTATTAAAATAATTAATTATGTATGTATATAATTATAAAATATATGTATCTAATTTATCGGTTCAATTTAATTTTTTTCGAACAAAATCATAACCAATTTAGATTGTGACATACCGCCCTAATATATCATCCTCCATCTCAACAATCAAGTGGGGTAGTTGAGAATTGTAAGGGTCCATAATAACTGATCGATAAAAATGTCTCCGTCAATGCGTTAGCAACGAAACACAATTGTCTGTTATAGTAGTGGATATTGGTCATCTGGTGATAATGCAATACTATAATACCAAGAAACCCAAGTCAACCATTGTTTCAACCAATTAAGGATAACAGTCCGCTCAAAGACTTCTCGCTATCAAATCTTTTGGAGCGATTTGTATATGCTTAGGCTTTATAGCCTCACAAAGATAATTATTATTTTCGCTTTCAAATAAGGATTGAGGGGATAACCCCTTCAATAATTCAAGAGGTAATGGTGTAGTATTGGTATTGGATGCGTATACTGTTGAGTCCATCCCATTTTTGGTCAACTTTAGCTATTCAATTGGTACAAGCAATTGTTAAAAAGGAATAGTAATTGGAGTTGAAAATAAAAGATTTGGTGGTTAGCAAATTGGTAAGATTTGCAACCATTCTTGACTTTGCTATATTTACCTATGTAGGCATGGTTTTATCCTTCTATAAATAGAGCATTCTTGCTCATTTGTAGAATACACCAAATTAGAGAGAAAAACCATTTTGAGAGCAAAGTGAGGTATTCCATAGACTATACAAGAAAAATAGTCTGTGAAGAAAAATAGAGTGTAAGATATTTTAGTAAGACGGAAACCAAAAGAGTGTTGTTCCTTTTGAGTGTGTAGTAGTCACTTTGAGTATTGTATTCGTGACTACACAGTGTAAAATTCCTTACTGTGGTAATATCAGTTGCTCCTCTTGGCCCGTGGTTTTTCCCCTTAGTCAGAAGGGTTTCCACGTAAAATTCTTGGTGTCGTTGTTTTCTATTTTATTTCCATTACTTTTACCATATATATTGTTGTGCTTGTTCGCGTTTTTCCCAACAAACTGGTATCAGAGCCAAGGTTTTATCTGAGTATGCTCTGTGATTGCAGTACAGTCTGAACTTCCACATCAGAAAAGATTTACTTTGATTTACTATAACTATATTTTTTGGGGAAAACAATGGAAGCCAACACAAGTAGAATGGTTACTTTGAATGGTGTTAATTATGCCATTTGGAAGGGGAAAATGGAAGATCTGCTTTATGTTAAGAATTTTTACAAACCAGTATTTATCACTGTAAAGCCTGATAATAAAACAGATGAATAGTGGAATCTGTTGCACAGACAGGTTTGTGGATTCATTAGGCAATGGGTCGACGATAATGTGTTGAACCATATTTCTGGGGAAACACATGCTCGAACCCTATGAGAGCATCTTGAAAGTTTGTATGCTCGGAAGACTGGCAACAACAAAATATTCTTAATAAAGCAGATGTTGAGTTTGAAGTATCATGATTGTTCTCCAATGACAGACCATTTGAATAATTTTCAAGGGATCATGAACCAATTATCTGCTATGGGCATCAAATTTGATGAAGAAATTCAAGGCTTGCTTCTACTTGGTTCCCTACCAGACTCTTGGGAAACATTTAGAACGTCATTGTCAAATTCTGCTCCAGATAGTGTGATCTCTATGGATTCCGCCAAGAGTAGTGTCTTGAACGAAGAGATGTGAAGAAAATCTCTAGGTTCTTTTTTGTCGGATGTCCTGATAACTGGCCCTAGGGGGAGAAACAAAACTCGTGGTTCTCAGAATAGAGAACAAAATAGGAGCAAATCCAGAGGCAGACTTAAGGATATTGAGTGCTATCATTGTGGTATGAAAGGGCACACGAAGAAGTTCTGCAGGAAATTGAAGAGGGAGAACAAAAATAAAGAGGAAACTAAAGAAGATGGCAATGAAAATTGCCTAGCCACCGTCACCACCAAAGATCTTGTTACCGTTCTTGATGCAAACATGATAAATATTGCTTGTGATGAGTCAAGCTGGGTTGTGGACACTGGTGCCGCATCTCATGTGACATCAAGGAAGGATTTTTTCTCTTCCTATACTCCTGGTGATTTTGGAACCTTGAGTATGGGTAATGAGACTATTTCTAGGGTGGTTGGTATTGGTACAATTTATTTGGAAACTAGTGTTGGAACTAAACTAGTTTTGAACAATGTGAAACATGCTCCTGATGTTCGTCTGCACCTAATGATGAAGGATATGTTAGTACCAACGGTGATGGAAAATGGAAGCTCATCAAAGGTTCCTTGGTTGTGGCTCGTGGTAACAAACGTCGTGGTCTATACTAGACTACAGCCTCTGCTTGTGTTGATATGGTGAATGCGGTTGAGAGCGATATCTCTTCAGCATTATGGCACAAGAGGCTTAGCCACATCAGTGAGAAAAGACTTAATGTTCTAGCCAAGAAGAAATTATTGTCAAATTTTCAAAGTGCTAAATTAGAAAAGTGTGAGCACTGCTTGGCTGGTAAACAAAATAGAGTTTCCTTTAAGTCCTACCTTCCTTTGAGAAAGACAGAGTTGCTTGAGTTAGTGCACTCTGATTTATGTGGTCCAATGAAGACAAAGACATTGGGTGGTGCACTCTACTTTGTCAATTTCATTGATGATTGCTCGAGAAAACTTTGGGTCTATGTCTTGAAGACTAAAGACCAAGTGTTAGGTGTCTTTAAGCAGTTTCAGGCTTCAGTTGAAAGAGAAACTGGAAAGAAACTGAAATGCATTCGTACTGATAATGGTGGTGAATATTGTGGACCATTTGACGAATACTGCAAGCATCAAGGTATTAGACACCAGAAGACTCCTTCCAAGACTCCTCAGCTTAATGGTTTGGCTGAGAGGATGAGCAAGACCTTGATGGAAAGAGTTAGATATTTGTTTTCTGAAGCAAAATTGTCGAACTCATTTTGGGGTGAGGCTGTATTGACCGCTGCACATGTTATAAATCTATCTCATGTTGTTGCTTTGCAAAGTGATGTACCAAATAGTGTTTGGTATGGAAAGGATGTTTTCTATGACTATCTGAGAATATTTGGTTGCAAAGCTTTTGTACATGTGCCGAAAGATGAGAGGTCAAAGTTTAGATGCCAAGACAAGGCAATGCATCTTCATTGGATATGGCCTAGATGAATTTGGTTACAGGCTATATGATCCAATTGAAAAAAAACTTGTGAGAAGCCGTGATAATATTTTCATGGAGAATCAAATAATTGAAGATATTGACAAAGCGGAAATAGTAGAATCTTCAAGTTTTGATGGTATAGTTCATCATGATGACGTTCCTCACACAAATGTGCATGATGCTGTTGGGCTTGATAATCATGATGACGCCCAGAATCATGTATCGAATCAACATGTTGATGTTGATAATAACAATGATATTGTTATTGATGATCCTGTTGCTCATGAAGTTGTGGACGAATCAAATATTCCGCTTCGGAGGTCCACAAGACAGCGATTTCCTTTCTTCCGTTATTCATCCAATGAGTTTGTGTTACTCACTGACGGGGGAGAACCTGAATGTTATGAGGAGGCCATGGAAGATGAGCACAATGATCAATGGATTGAAGCCATGCAAGATGAGATGAAGTCTTTGCATGAGAACCACACTTATGAGTTGGTAAAATTGTCCAAGGGCATAAGAGCTTTGAAGAACAAGTGGGTGTTCAAAGTTAAAGTTGAAGAACACAACTTGAAGCCCAGGTACAAAGCTAGATTGATTGTTAAGGGATTTGGTCAAAGGAAGGGTATTGACTTTGACGAAATATTTTCTCCTGTTGTGAAAATGTCCTCGATTCGCACAGTTCTAGGTTTGGCTGCTAGTCGTAATTTAGAAATTGAGCAGATGGATGTGAAGACGGCTTTCCTTCACGGTGACCTAGAAGAAGAGATTTATATGGAACAACCTGAGGGCTTCAAAGTAGAAGGTAAAGAAAATTTTATGTGCAAACTCAAAAAGAGTCTTTATGGCCTAAAACAAGCTCCTAGAGAGTGGTGCAAGAAGTTTGAATCTGTTATGGGGGAGCAAGGCTATAAGAAGACTTCTTCAGATTATTGCGTATTTGTACAAAAATTTTCTGACAATGATTTTATCATCCTCCTGTTGTATGTGGATGATATGTTGATTGTGGGCAAGAATACTTTCAAGATTGACGAGCTGAAGAAAGAGTTGGGTAAGTCTTTTTCTATGAAAGACTTGGGTCATGCCAAACAAATTTTGGGCATGAGAATTACTCGTCTTAGAGATAAAAGGAAGATTTATTTGTCCCAGAAGAAGTACATTGAACGTATACTGGAGCGCTTCAATATGAAGTATGCTAAGTCTGTTAGTATACCTCTTGCTGGTCATATGAAGTTGAGCAAGAAGATGTGTCCTACAGCTAGAGAGGAAAAAGAGAACATTGCCAAAGTTCCATATTCCTCCGTCGTCGGAAGTCTAATGTATGCAATGGTGTGCACTAGACCTGATATTGCTCACGCAGTTGGTGTTGTCAGCAGATTTCTCAAAAATCCGGGAAAAGAGCATTGGAAAGCTGTGAAGTGGATACTCAGGTATCTTAGAGAAAGCTCAGATGAATGTTTGTGTTTTGGAGCATCAAATCCAATCTTGAAAGGCTATGCAGATTCTGATATGGCAGGTGACCTTGATAACAGAAAATCCACTACTGGATATTTGTTTACTTTTTCAGGGGGAGCTATATCATGGCAGTCAAAGTTGCAGAAGTGTGTTGCACTATCTACAACTGAAGCTGAGTATATTGCGGCTACTGAAGCCGGCAAGGAGATGATATGGCTAAAGCGATTTCTTCAAGAGCTTGGTTTGAATCAGATGGAGTATATTGTCTATTATGACAGCCAGAGTGCAATAGACTTGAGCAAGAACTCCATGTACCATGCAAGGACAAAACACATCGACGTTAGATATCATTGGATTCGTGAGGAAGTGGAGAGCGAATCATTTCACGTCAAAAAGATCCACACAAGTGATAATCCTGCAGATATGCTGTCCAAGACGATATCGAAAGACAAGTTCGAATTATGCAAAGAACTTGTGGGTATGAGCTCTCTCTAAAGAAAATGAAGATACCTCCTTCCAGTGAATGGGACTGGAGGGGGAGATTTGCTGAGTCCATCCCATTTTTTGGTCAACTTTAGCTATTCAATTGGTACAAGCAATTGTTAAAAAGGAATAGTAATTAGAGTTGAAAATAAAAGATTTGGTGGTTGGCAAATTGGTAAGATTTGTAACCATTCTTGACTTTGCTATATTTACCTATGTAGGCATGATTTTATCCTTTTATAAATAGAGCATTCTTGCTCATTTGTAGAATACACCAAATTAGAGAGAAAAACCATTTTGAGAGCAAAGTGAGGTATTCTATAGACTATATAAGAAAAATAGTCTGTGAAGAAAAATAGAGTGTGAGCGATATTTTAGTAAGACGGAAACCAAAAGAGTGTTGTTCCTTTTGAGTGTGTAGTAGTCACTTTGAGTATTGTATTCGTGACTACACAGTGTAAAATTCCTTACTGTGGTAATATCAGTTGCTCCTCTTGGCCCGTGGTTTTTCCCCTTATTCAGAAGGGTTTCCACGTAAAATTCTTGGTGTCGTTATTTTCCCATTTTATTTCCATTACTTTTACCATATATATTGTTGTGCTTGTTTGCGTTTTCCCAACATATACTCCCTTTTTTCTGTTGCAGAAAAGGAAATCCCGTTCGGGAGGATGCAAGTATTATCAATTCTCTCACACCCAATCGGATTGCTTTCCTAGGTCTGCTGGTGTTGGTTGCACGTCATGATGTGCGTTGAGAAGGAAATATGAAATCTCCTGTCCCCCTTCCAGTGGGAACCCACTCCTCGATCATGCATATGTCTGACTCATCCTCTAGGTACATTTGGAAGGTGGAGTTCAGTGACCGAGAAGAGGTTGAGAAGAATACAATAATTGGAATGGTCCGGAAGTCGCTATAGAAGATTGAATGCATCTTGGTTAAGCTAGTCCATTATTCAGAATAGATCATGTGTGCTCGTATTATCTATAATAAGAGAAAACCTCACTCCAAGTAGTGAAATGGAGTAACAAATGGGAATTCATTCATTAGGAGAGAAGGCAAGATTTTCCCTTTGATTCTTCTAAGGAGCAGCATACCTGAATTTACCTTTCATCAAGAGAATACCAGTCGTCCAACATAGAAACTATAGCTGTCAAAAAAGGGGAACTTTAAATAAGAAAACAAGAAGAATTGATGCAGCCATTTTGTGAGCAATAGAACACGAAGAAGAAGAAATAAAATTATGTATGGTGAACTTGAGTCGAGTCCCAAAAAATGTTATGATGAGCTTGAGAAGAGGTTTGATAATGATGATCTTGAGCCAAGAGTGGATTAGTCTTCTTATACATTTTTCTACCTTAGGCTCTTTCCCTTTTTCTGAGGGTTGGGAGCAGTTCCCCTACTAATTTCAAAGCAGGTTGTTTAGGGGTTCTGCAGAACCCAATAACTTTGGCTTAGAATTTGTGGTAAAAATTACTATATTTTATCTAGAACTCAATCAGTTACGGAAAAAGTCTAGCTCCGTCTGAGTGTTTGTAAATTTCAGAACCCATCAAATTCTGGCTCCGTCCGTCTGGTGAGACCTAGTTCACAAGAACAAATTTTGAATTCAGCACAATGCAGAGTAGTTGAATCTATAGACAAATAGGTTAATACAATCAAATAAAATCAGATGAAAAGTTGTATTGGTGTTTGATCAATCAATCGTGACTTTCGCTATCCAGATCCACAGCACCTTCATATGTCAAATAATAAAACAATACATTTAGCATGAATATAGTTTATGTTAATATGTAAACACAACACAAAATTAACCTCAGAATAATTTAAAACGTTGTGATCATAGGGCAAACCGAAGAAACATAACTAAATATTTACAGTACCAAGTAACAAATCTCTACAATGTCCCAAAGAGCAGAGCAGAGGAGAGCAGAGGAGAATATTAATACCTGCCAACAAAAACAAACTAAAAACTCTTAAATTAACCTTCAAAAAAATACGCATAATAATTAAAAAATTCAACCATCACAGCTTTTTCCTTGAATAACTACTGGCAAGAATTTGAGCAGCTTCCTTCTTAATTTTTCCACTTGAAATACTTCGTGACACTTTCTTTGCATAACGCATTGCACACAGGGGCGGAGCCAGGATTTTTGATAAGAGGGTTCAATATCTGAAAAAATGGACATACGAAATAGCCGAAGGGGTTCGACATCTACTATATATACCTAAAAAATTATTTGAACCATATAAAAATAATATAATTTTCCGCTGAAGGGGGTTCGGATGAACCCCTAAACACACTGTGGCTCCGCCACTGATTGCACAAGTTTGAGTTCGAGCCCTTCCCTGGTTAATTTTCCTTCCAACCTCTTTGTGTTTTTTATCATCCATTCTTCGAGCATTATATGCAGCCATTCTTATTACTTCCTCTTTTTCGACAAAATCATAACGTTCAGCAGCAGCAGCACGCTCCCTTACCTCTGCTCTTTCTCTTGCCTTAAGATCGAGATCTGATTTTCGAGTACTATCAAATAACTTCCTGTTTTTCTCATCCTTGAGAATATCGTAAGAAATCTTGAGCTTTTGAAAATTCTCATAAACATTCGGATCATTCAGCCTCTTGTCTCGATAGGCTTTCGATATTTCGTGCTGAGAAAGTTTTGCACCTTATGGTAAATCCAATACAGCATAATGATCAATTTCAGTAATATCCATATTTTCAATGAAGAACCCTAAAATATGTAATCAAACAGAGGAAAGTACTCTATTTATAGACTTTGATTTTTTTGAATCCTACAAGGATTAGGAAGTAAATAGTATTGCATAGTTAATTAACGGAATTTTTGTTGAATTTATTAGACTTTAATGTATTGATTTTTCTGTCTTCCTTGCTTAGCAAGCAATTACGTATCTGAGTTTAAGTAGGACAAATATCAAATTGGATTAGTAAAGCCAATCCCATTTAAAAAGAAAATATTGATATTTTACTATTTTTAATTTGGATGTATCTCTTAATTAAGAAGTTGCTAATTCTAAAAAGTAATTTTTTAATAATGTAAAATTTTATGTATTAAAATAAGGATAGTTTTGGAATAATAAGATTAATTTTTTTCATAAGATACTAAAACATCACTTATTTTGAAAATAAAATTAAGAAAAAAGAAAACCTAATTATTGATTTGTCAAGTAAATTTATTATTATGATTATCTTGTTCTTTAATTTTTTTTGTTTTGTTTGTTAATTTAATAAGATATTTGTCTTAAATATGAATATTTTTATATATATTTGGAAATACGGGGGTCTCGTAATTTTTAATTAATTGAATGGAGTATTATTTTGAATATGGCTATTTTAGATATGTTACCTAGGTATATTCAAATAGCTAAACTCATATTTTATGTAACTAATTGAAATCATCTTCTTTTATTCTGGCAGTAATCTTAAATTAGGTTTCATAATTTTTTATTTTTTTTTTAGAAATTAATTTCACCAATCAATTTTTAATATGCACCATCCATATCCAAAGTTGAGCGACTAGATAGGCCACTTATCTTAGATTAAGGGAGCATCTACACTTTAGAACTCACAAATATGATGATCCCCATTTGAAGCATCAATCATATGGTTTGAGTCTCTTCTTTGATGACATAGTGTATTTTTATTTTTGCAATTTCGATTTGAGCATGAAATTTTTTAACTCATTAATATTTTATCTCATACAACAAAGTAGGTTTACTCATTTTAAGGCTAGTGATACCTATTTATCACATAAGACTCTAGAGGCACAATTTCATTCATATTGCACCAATAAGACGTGTGACTTCATCGTCAGTCACTTCATTTTCTTAGATCAAACTTAATATATTTACAACTTTTTTTTCTCTTTGGAATAATTATCTGTGAATTATTAAGTTTCGCCTTATGTGTATTTGTAACATCGTGTTATTGTCCTGCTCAACTTGAATTCTTTAGACTCTGGAGTTTGTCTCCACCCATTCAACCTAGTACTATGAGTTCCATCAACTATGTCACTCACAAGCAACATACAACATGGTACTTCATATTGAACATGTGAAAATTTATCTATCACCAATACAAATAAAAATGGCTTACGTATGGATCACTGTTGCAATTTCATCTCGACTGAAAAGTGTTTTTAGTCTTCATCCACCTATCCACAATTCTTATTTGAGCTTGGACCCTATCATACATGTCTTTCATCATCCCAACGTAAACCACATCTAGCCTTTATGCATCTTCATAAGATTTCCGTGGGATTTTGTTCTAGATACGTCATTTCTAGGTCAATGAATACTATAGGTAAGCATCTTTTTCCTTTTTATATTTTTTTATTAGTCTCCTCACAAGATAATAATTTTTGTATTAATATCGTGGCATGAATTTGAATTGATACTAAAAATGGATTGATATCCTTTCTCACCATATTTCATCACCTTTTCTAAAATGTATTACCGTATATAATCTAATATAAATCGTACTGATTGTGAATAATATTACCAAAGTTCCGATCAATTAACTTCTCAATCAAAAACGTTCTATAAAGAAACTTCCAAAAATTACATTATTACTTTAAAACATTCTATTACGAATTAAAAACAAAAAGCGCGAAAAGACATTCTGTTATTTTCGGTACGGACGAGAATTTTCCGTTAACCCATTCTCCACGAATTCCAAAAATATCCCCACTTTCCCGCTCTTAACAAGCTGGTAAATCACGTAATTATCTCTAACTTTGAGGGGCAAATTCTGTTCTCTCACTCCTCAGTCCTCACACCCTTCTTCTCTTCTTCCATTCCTCTGTTTCCAATACAGCAGAAAAATGTCAGTACGAAATCGAAATTTCTATATAGTAAATGATTCCACTGTTAATGTGAACTACAAAAAATGAACTGTCAAATGCAAGCGATGAATGTGGATAACCACTTTTCCAGCGCCGGCGAGGAAGTTCCGGCGGGAAATGAAAAGCCGGTTGGAAATTTTCTGGTTGGATACGAAGGTCGGGTGGATAGTGTTAAGGTCACGATGCCTCATCACACAGTTTGTAGTGCTTCTGATGTTGTTGCCCTGCAGAATCGAGAGGCTAATTTTGATCAACTCACTATATCGTTTCGTGGCAAAATTTATGTATTTGATGGTGTTACTACTCATAAGGTGAGCACTTTTAATTGTGTAATTTGTGAAGTGTATGTATAAGTTGAGGATCAGTATAAAATGCTTTAAGATTTCTTTTAATAATCATTGTGTCTGGGATAGCTTTTGCGCACCTCAACTAATTCCAAGCTTGTTAACCAAGCTATGAAAATGAGAAAGAAATCACTAGTGTTTTTGTCACTGTTGAGATTTGAACTTAAGACCTCATGATTATCGATCTAGTCGTAATAAGAGTTGTATGTACCTTAAGTTTATATACGACACCAACTAATTTGTAATTGAGGTGAAGTTGGATTGATATTGATTCTTTTATTCCTGATAATGTTTGAGGATTTTTTCGATACTTTTTTTTTTCCATAGAGATTGAGCTAGTGTTAATGTGTTTGGCGTGCTTAAATGTGTTCGGTTTAATTTTGATCATTCAGATTGAAGAAAGCCAACACATGCGACTAATGATAAGTGTTTATGGCGTATACTTAAAGTTTGTATCTTGATTGTCTCAAGGTTCAGGGCTTTTCTTTTCTTTTATGCAATAAAGGAATTATCTTTAGGGGTTTACTGAGAAGGATGGATATTAATGATTCATATAGATGAATTCAGTTAGTTTGGATTATGTTGTAGTGGTAGTTGTTGGGCGGGGTTGAGAGAGGGGCGGTATTGGATGAACAAGAAACTTCTTGATGAGCCTGCAATAGTTTAACTAATTATGTCTCTATTGGCTTGATTTTTAGCTTTAGTCTTTAAAAGGGAATGGAAAACTGACTGTTGCATTTGGCTGGATATTTCTTTAATCTGATTGTGAAGCATTAGGCTAACGAATAACGATGGTTCATTGTCATAGGTCCATTCGCTTTTTCAACTTTTGGGTGGATATGAGTATTCTCCAGGCACACAAGCTTTAGGTTTGTCGAGTGCAAACCAGAAGGTATCCTTTTCTATGCAAATTTCTTCTTTTGGTTTGCATCTGCATTCTTGTAATATTTGGAGACTTTTTTGCCTTAGGACTATGTGAACCATCCAGTGCACTGTGCAGATCCAAAAAGACTTGAATCCCTCATTAGATTTTATGAAAAGAGGAAAAAGAGATGCTATGAAAAGAAAATCAGATATGGTATCCGCCAAGAAGTTGCGTTCAGGTAAATTGGAACTTCTATCTCCTCTCTTTTTGTTTCAGTAAGAGTAGAATTTTAGCACTCCATTGAACTTATGCACAAGATTGCTCTATGAAATTAATCCCTATCAGGACTGATCAATTTTTTGGCCCGGACACCACTGTTATTAGAAAAAAAGGCTGATCAAACTTACTCAACAAAACCAAAAGTTTTTAGAATATATTGCAATCACATTTACAATTCAAAGCTTTGCATATAAAGTTTACTGGACTTGAACTGGATAAGTTCTTCAGCTGATCTTCATGACTTGATGAAACCATTATCACTAAATTAGTCTCCATGAAACCATAATTACTAACTATGTCTCCTTTTCCTATAACATATGTGGCTTATGTCTATCGTCCTCATTTCTCATATTTTCTTATTGGGAAACCATGATTCTATCTTTTGCTCCTAATTTGGACGGAAAAATAACTCGTGTGCTGTATTGTTCATTCAGTTTCCTGTAACACACAATTATTTGATTATTACCTGAATCTGATGTTTGGAAACTTCTTCATTCCAGACCTTTTTCTCCTTTGATTTCAAGTTAGGAAAATAAGTAATCAAGAAGATAGTTTTGCTTGTTTCAATTAAGTGGGGATGTTCATCTCGATCCAAAAGGATTTGAACTGGCTATTTAATATGCTGGGAAAAATTCACTGATTTACTTCTGTAGGTAAAAGAAGTGTGTTGATTGTGTAGATGTACTATCTTTAATCATAGTCAAATGGCAGTCTGCAACAACGCTGGATTCGTTAAAAAGAATTGCTTTAGAAAGTTAACTCTGACAAGTAACACTCCTGATGAATATGAGATTGCATTCATTACATGTGTTGCTAGTATAAAAAATGATGTGCAAGAATTTCATTGTTCTAAGAAATGAAATGCTGACAATAGCTCTTGCAGTATGCACACATATCTGCCACCTTCCACAGTTTCTTGTTCTTGTTTTAGCAGGTTGTGGAATGTCAACAAAATATGCATAGAAGGTTTAACAGTTGTTCTTCTTTCCAGTTTTTGATTTCTTCTGCTTATTATTCACATTTATAACTAATCAGAATGAAGCGTAAGAATGGCCTATTTGCTCGAAAAGGTTCGACTGGACCAAAACAGGAGAACATCCCTTCAGAAGAAACTCGGTATGTTTTCAAATATGAGCAATAGTTCTGCTTTTTTTCTTGAAGAATAATCTCTTCTAAAAATTAGTTGATGTGTATGGTTTGGTTCGTGTTCTAAACGTATGCAAGAAATATTTTGTTGATGTTGATGTTATCTCATTTCCTAGGTGCATCCATTGCGGAACTAGTTCAAAGGCCACCCCTATGATGAGGCGTGGTCCTGATGGCCAAAGGAATCTTTGCAATGCATGTGGCCTCACTTGGGCAAATAAGGTTGGCATGTTCAGCATCAATTGTTTACTCACAGGATAGATGTTCTTTTCTTTTTAATAAATATTTTCACCTTTATACATCTGAACAACCATACATTATGTTAAATTACTTACATTTTGGTCTGTATGGAAAGAATGGTGTCCATACATTGTAGGACTAGGAACTACAAAGTGCTTGTCTTCCAATACCAAGACAGAAAGCCTAATCAATCAAATACTGCAATGCATGCATATATAAATTATCGTTACAAATTACCACAGAATGTTTGCTCTCCTATTTGATTTTACTTTAACCCCGTGCCTTTCCTATGTTTGGTACACGGCTCCTCTAGCATTCTTTGGAACAATTTCTTGTTAGGCAAAAAAAAAAGCTGCAAACTATTGATTCCTTTACTTCTTGTTATATCACTCTGCAGGGGTTAATGAGGACTCTCTATAAGGCATCCTATGACAATACTGAGCTCGAACTAGAGGTAATTGGTTTATTTTATTGCTGATTAGCAATCCTATGTTGGTGTAAGAATTGAATCATTCTAAAGCTTTGTTGCACGGCCTACTTCTTAATCCACGTAGAATGAAGATTGCAACTAAACCAACTATGGAGCTCCTCCATGTTCCGCCTCTTATCAAGTTTCTTCATCAGTCTGCCAGTGATTCCTCGACTTGATGCCTTAGAAAGAAAGCCATACTATATCAACATATCTTCTTCTCATCTAACTGAGAGATTATATATACATACTACAGGTACATTTCATCACTAAAACTTTCTCAACAACTTGATGACACGATTGAGAACTATCACAAATTTTGTTCTTTTTCTTTTGAACTTTATATTGACAGATTAACAACTTAGCTAAAATTTGTTGGCAAAAGCTAAGGATCTCTCTCATGCACTTGTATTTACCGGTGTTACTTGAAGTTCAATAGGAATTTGCAGTTTCACATCAAGAGTTGATATATTAAGCAGTCTTTTTAATTTATAATTTGATGTTTTGACATATCCAACATCTAGATTAAGCTTCTTACTGACTTTAACTAAACATGTTTGAACCTTTTGTATATCGAACTTTGCCTCTTTGGATAATCATAATCTTATTCTGAAGAATGATCATATTATCTATACTTTCACATGTGATGACTGATGTATATTGTATTTTCGGATCCTCAGCTCCCTCTTGAGGGAAGCCTTGAAACAACAATAAAATTTTCTGCGACCTACTGATCATTAGTTCAAGTTGTGAAATTTGATTCTTGCATTAGGATGACTACATCACATAATGCTAGACAATGTGTTAAATCAAAATCAAATATATTTAGGCATATTAGTAGAATTAAGTTGGATGAAGACAGCAGGGAGATATAGGAAATGGTACAGTATGTTTATTTTATTTTCGACAATATGGGGTTTGCATTCTCTTTGGTCATTACCCTCCAAAAAAGTAGAGAAGCAAGTAAAAAACACATCATCATTATATGCAAACACAACAAATTAATTAATCAGAGTTGTTTTAAGTGAAAGATCTTGATTTATGACATGCTTCATTAATCAATTAGTTTGGTATGAACATGTTAAATTTATTTTTATCTTTTTACTTTTTTACGTGTAGTTCAATCGAAAAATTGCTCACACCTTCATTCTAATGGTAGAGGTGGAGATTCAAATTCGTATATATACCTTTTTCAAATCCACACCTACACAAGAAAAAAAATATTATCTACGAGTACATCCGCACACAAAAACACACGTGACCATTAATTATCATTTAAGTAGTCAATTATTATAGTTTGGCATAGACTTGGATAACATAGAGTATTATATTTTCCACAAAAAAATAATTATCATGAGACCCGACCACTTTCCCATACCTAATTTAATCAAGTAGCAACTAATGCTTCCAAATCTAATCCAAGATTTTCTCCACATATAATCCTATAATATATTATCCATTAAAATATAGTTTAAGATTTACTACAGATTCTTATTCCGTGTTCAGAATCACATTAGAGTTTCGATTAAATCTGAATGCATTCAATGTTGGTGATCCTAATAGGATTTGCTCCGTATCAAAAGCTCAAACTCAAGCCTTTTATTAAGAATAAAGCAGTTTCAGCAGTGTATCACAAATTCATATTAATTTTATTATTTATTATTTATTGTTATGAGCGTACTCTTTCTTTCATTATTTTCCACCTATATCTCCTACTATTTACTTCACATAGCTTAATTTTGGAAAAAAGGACAAATATACTCTCGAACCATCTTAAATGTTATGCAGATAACATAGGTGTCCCTGTCATCCAAAAATTAGAGCATATATATCATTTATACTAACGGACATACACATGTTATAATGTTATCCACCGATACAACATCGAATCGATGAATGCGATTGCATCATGTACCCCTATTTAATTTTTCATATTAGAGTGAAAGACAATATACACTCTAATTTTTAAACGATAAAAACATCAATATGCTGAAAGTATGATAAGATATCTGCTTCCTTTTTTCCTTTAATATTTGCCCAAATAGAGTCTCGTTGAGAAAATTAAATACCAATGGTAGAAGCTGTAAATTTAACCATTTTCAAGGTGTATTTTTGTTAAAAGGACTTTTGTCTCCTTCACACTTTCCTCGTCATCCTTGTTATCACCATTCTCCGTCTCTCCTAAAGATCAAACAAAACTTTCTGTATCTAAATTTGATCATGAAATTCGAAGGAGAAATTCATCGCAATTCAACTTAGGAGTTCATATTTTGCTAATAAACGAAGAAATTTGGATATTTTTTTGATTGTGTAAAGTGATTTTTGTTATGAAATTAGCGTGATTTTGAAGGATTAGGTTAACGATTTCATGGTGTTTATATAGTAGATAAGAGTATCATGATGGCGGAGAATCCACGGCCATTGCAGGCGCGTCCGTATGAGGATTACGCGCCGCTGCAGTCTCTACGGATGGTGGAGGAGGAAGAGGAGGAGGAGGACGATGAAGACGGCGCATATGAGGATGATGGAGGGGAAGAGACTATGGATGAGGCGGAGGATGTAAGCATGAAGGTATTGAATCATCATCAATACGGAGAACAGAGCCAACAGTTGTGCGGAGGTGGAGTTGTGGAAGTTTCTAGAACAAGTGAACTTACTCTTGCTTTTGAAGGTGAAGTCTATGTTTTTCCTGCAGTCACTCCTGATAAGGTAGTTTCTATTTTTAGATAGATATTTAGTTGCGCTTTTTCTTTTCTTCATGTTTTTGGAACTTCCCATCAAATCATAGATTAGGTGCTTTACCTATTTTATTGCGTTTTTAGTTTAAATACAATGTTCCTTTTGATTTTTATTTAAATATTATTGTATCTTATTGTTAAATCATCGTAACGAAAAATTTCATATCATTTCATGTAACAGCCGATTAAGTGTGATAATAATCCTATTTTATCCTTTACTCTATCCTTTAATAGCTCTACCCGTACCATATTTTTCTTGTAGATTTGTCCTTTAAATTGTTGATGAATTGTGACATTATGTAACAACGGAAAATGACACAATTTATTCAAACTTCGTATTCATCAAAGTAATACAGTTCAATACAATACAATATGTAACAACTATCTAAGCAAAGTGTTTTGCCTCATCCTTCTTTGTAAATACAATAGATTGTGTGTGCAAATGTAGTGAATTTTGAGTATACTCTTAGCTACTAACATGATGGTAACTCTACATATTTTTTGCTCAGCGAATTTTGTGATTGTTGTAGTGCTGCTATTTATTGATTAGTTGAAGTATCGGACATTGTTGAAGCGGGATTAAAGAATGATTTGGGACAAATTTTAATCTGTGTCTTATTTATTATTTTCGGTTGATTTTGGTGACTGACTAACTTGGACGTACCTTGATTAAACCACCAAACAGCCTACTACAACACATGAGTACAACTTCTGCTCAAGTGTTGTAGCTGGGAGTCAAACCTTGGATCTTGCATGCCTCAACATCAGCCACCCTCTTCAGGAGAACATATTTTGTCTTTAATTCTCTAGCTTAATCTTGTACATATTTTTCTTGCATATCAAGGGCTTCTTGATGAGGCATCTGAGTTAATTGTTACTTGGTCGTTTTTTGCTCTTTCAGTTCTGATTTTTTTAGTTCAATCCATCTCTTAAAAGCGGCCTTCTAGTGAAAAAAAATTCATTTCCATCATAATTCTAATGGAATTTGTGATTCTTGGAAGTTCCCATCCCCCTTTTAGTCTGTTGTCCCTTGCCAGTCCAGCTAAGGAATGGCATAATTTATAGAAATGATGTCTGGCTAACTGTACACTCTACATCCTAGAATTGATTTGGACATAGTAACTTGGCTGAGAATTTCCTTCTCTGTGCCTGTTTACTAGATATTAGTTTACTCCAAAAATAAAAAAAATCTTGAGAATATAGTTGGGAATTTTATGTGTCATTGCACCTTATTCCTTTGTATCTAAAGTTAGAAACAGCTGCTTTCCTGCGATGCATCATACACCTCTACTCAGCTTCTCAGATTCCATAGAAAGAATCAGAAATAGCTGAGAAATATTGGGGTTTCATTTTTATAATGGCGCTTCTCATCCAGGAGGCATGTTTAGTGAAATATGATGCCGTCTCCATCTTACATGGTATGGTGTTTTGCTTCTGTTGTCTATGTCAATTGTCATAATCATGGTTCTTTTTTTGTATTTGGACAGAGTTGTTACTGTTGTTTGTCAATTATGTGTTGTTATTGCATAATGACAGGCTAAACTCTGGAAATTGACTCTGGCTTACTTTTGGTAAAAACAGGTGCAAGCAGTGCTCTTACTATTGGGGGGATGCGACATTCCTACTGCTGTGCCCACTGTTGAACTTCCATTCGACAACAAGGTATTCTATACAAATTCTATAACTTGCACTACATAGTTTGATGACAGTCTTGGATGACCAGTATTATTTTAGGTTGAGGATTTGCCAAAGCAAGCTAATCTTTCGAAAAGATTTGCCTCCTTGGTTAGGTTCCGAGAGAAGCGAAAGGAGAGATGTTTTGACAAGAAAATTAGATATAGTGTCAGGAAAGAGGTTGCTCAAAGGTAAAATGATATGTCTTCTTTCCATTTTTTTGGTTTTCTTAGAGACTTTAGCCTGGCAATGATATTTGATAATGTCAAATTGTCATCACAAACAAATGAGTAAAAGATGACATTGGTAATAGAAATTGCTATTAGAGTGCTTTCTTTGATATTCATTCAACAAACCCTTTCATATTCAAGTGTTAGTACCATGGTATCAATTTCATTTTCTGACCAATATTACATGATGTTACTTCTTTGATGGAATTCACCTAATAATGTACTTGCAATATCATCAGTCTTTATGATGTCATGTCATCAGGTAAATGCATCACTCTTCTCTTACGTTTTGTTTAAGAATCCTGTCCGTATCATTGGTTTCTCATTTAAGAATTTTGCATATATTAGATGGTGTAGTATTCATCCAAACTGAAAATGAAAAGGACAATAATTTTGATTGGAATTGGTTCTTAGGTTTTTATAAAAGAAATAATATGAACTTGGTCGATTTGTTTTGTAAAAGTAGAATTTAGAATTTATCCCTGAAAGTGTAAGTGAAAACCAGAGTCTGATTTCTGTTTAATCATGTTTTGAAGGACTGAAAATGTAACTTCTTTTTTTCTCATCCCCCCGCCCACCAAAAAAAAAATGAAATAGGATTCTGGCAAAATTTGCAACTAATTTTCTAAATTTAATTAGAAGCATTTTCTGATACAGATATCGAGGTTTTGAGTAATGAACTTACTTGACCACATGTATATTAGGATGCATAGGAAAAATGGTCAATTTGCATCTTTGAAATCAAGTTCTGGATCTTCTAGCTGTGATTCAGCCAAGAGTAGTCTTGAAGGAGATGGCACACAACATTCTGTTATTGTGTGAGTTAACATTTTTTTTCTCACTTTTAATGCTTCAGTCTCTAGTAACTGCAACTGCTTCTTCTATAACTGCTAAAGGTCAATGTTTTTCCTGCTTGATTTCTTTTTTGGATTATTAGTCCTGGAAAGTGTCACCATTGTGGTGTGAGTGAACATTGTACGCCAGCGATGCGTCGTGGGCCAGATGGACCAAGGACACTCTGCAATGCATGTGGACTTAAGTGGGCAAACAAGGTACGCAAGACATCCTTTTCTTTTTCTGTGTTTTAATTGTCAAGAAGTTTCCTGATCTTTAGGTTTTTCACGTGACAGCATTCCCGCATTCTATTCATCTTTCTCCCACCCCCACCCCCACCCCCACCTATTCCTTATACTCCACTTGATGGGTTATCCTCTCATTTCATTTGGGAGAGGTTTGAATAAACTTGCAATCACCTATGTTCTGGGTCTGCTCTCTAAAATTGCACCAATCATCAAAATAGATTTGGCTTTGCCAAATCATGTCAGCTGATCTGTTCATTCTATTTCTTGTAACCAATATTGGTGCATTCTATTGGACTTATCTTTCAAGTTTTTAATGGCTCCGTGTTGTTGGATGTATAGGGAACATTGAGAGATCTAAGCAAGGCAGGGAGGAAAATTTCTGTTGAACCAAACGAACTGGTATGTTTCATCAGCAAGAACGAGAAATCTGTTAATGGTCTGAAGAACTTAATCCTCAATGCTTTATATAGTATCCTGTTATTTCCCTGTATACATGCTATTTCTCCTTAACCAAAAAGGACCTCCTGAAAATTTTCAACTTATCCATTCATCTTAGTGTTCGTGATACATGAGAAGATCAAAGTTTTGCATTGTCCATGGGGGAAGACATCCATGGATGTCACACATCCAATTTTGAAGGTGGAATCTTCACCATTGCCAGGATGGACACATATGGAGGCACTTTATTACAAAAAACTCCAACAAATATGAGCTTAATTATCTCTCAGGCATCTTATGTTGCATGCAGGAAACTCCTGACAATCCCATGAAGGCATTTGCTGAAGGATCCCTTGATCATTGTGCTGATGTGGAAAAGGTATGCTTTGGTTTGTGACGCTGTGCATCAATAATTAAATATTTCCTCGTATGTTATATTGTACCACACTTTTCAATAGTAAGATCGAAATGCTTCCTCATAAGGTTATACTGTTGTACACATTAAAATCTAATTGAAATAACACCAAAATATAATGATTAAAAACAGCATGAACGAGAAAGAATGGACTCACTTTATTAGGTGCAGGCACAAGAACTTAACAAGTTTATTTAGTTATAATTCTGTTGAACCAAGTGCAACGACACTTTAGCAGTGTCATTTTCAGTCTTCTGTTTTTTTTTGAGTTTTTTTTGAAGACGGTAACATTTCATGTGTATATAGGAACTTCATGATATGACATTTTACCTTATGGAAACTTTACTGTTTTGGTTCAGAATCTATTCAGCTCTGGTAGCAATCTTGCAAATGATATTCCTGTGGGTATCATTAGTTCTTCGAGCAATCTTGTTGAGCAGGTGGGAGTAGTTCATGATTTATTTATTTTCACTATTAAAGTTCTCCTTAATATATTTATTCACGAGAGACTTTTTGGATCTGTTTAGTATCTGTATAATGCATTTTTGTCACTTTTTATGTTCGCAGGAAACTCTAGTTGATTTTGGAAACGCTTCCAAAACTGAGCTCGTCATTCCTGCAAACTTTGACTAGTAAGTTCTGATTCTTAAAAGACTGCGCTAGCTGAACAGAGTCTCTGGGTTGCTAACATTTTAAAACCATGGACAGGTTGACTGCCTGTAAATTGTTGTTGTAACATACCCAGTTGAAGTGAACATTTCCTTTCTGGAGAGAGGACGCTACTATTTCAAACTGACCCTGTTAAATTTGGAATGGTTGCTGTTGATGTGTGTAAAATTTGATGCCTGTAAATGAGTAAGTAAATAGTATTGGTGCCTAACTAATCCATACAAAGTGATTAATCGTGTCCTGTACATTGCAAGCTAGTTGGAATTCTCCACTTTTTGGTTTCGGTATATATGTGTGTTGTTTGACTCTGTATATATTGTAACAGCTTGTTTAATACTAATAAGGTGTGTTTGGGTTTCCGGCTTCTCTCTGGGGACGAGCATGATTTTAACCCAGGTTTTTTATACCATTTAATATGCCCGATACAAAATGGATTTACTTATTTGTGTAAACATAGAAAATGTCTAACCAAAATATTTACAATTAATGCTGAATTTTGTACAAATATCAATTAACTAGACACCTAAGTGCTAACGTCGAATTTTATGCATAGGATCGTAGCCTAAAGGCCATTCTTTTTAAAGCTAAAAGACCTAAAGGGATTACTTGCTCAAAAATTTTATATGCCAAAAGAAGTTGTTAGTGGTAGAAGGTGTGACTCTCAATTTCTCTGATGGACTTCAGCGGTTATTTGCTCATTTTGTTAAGGAATTTGCAGTTGCTGTTACGAATTTATTTTCTTTAACTTAAGAAATAATTTAGTAACAGTTTGCAACAGAATAAATAACAGAGAGACTTGAACTAAAATGGGTACTCATGCACGGACGTTAGACGTATGCAAGTAGAACATGCACTTATACTCCCCTGTTTATAAATATTTGGAAAAGAATAAAATATTTTTATACATATACTGGTAAGAGTGCTATCTTCTAATTGTAGAGTATCATTTCTCAACACTTGTAATTTTATAAAAATAAGCATTGGTGTCGAAGTGGCTTACGTTTAAAGGCACTATCGCAGTTTTGGTATAAATACGTGCACTCATTCACTCTTAACTTTCAGGTACCATCATGCCTCTTTTAAGTCAAAATTATCAATGAAAATATGGATTTGGCTCTTTATTTAAAAAAGAAACAAAAAGATTTAATCTTGTCAACCTTTTACTAAGCCAATCGTAAACCTGGACGATCTGAAGATCATTATAAGCTTACGTTGTGTATACATGGGGACTCGAATTCTACCGAGACAAAATTGACGATTGCATTAAGAACCCTCCCAATGACTTCTTTTCGCACGGATTTTGGCCAGTGGATGACAAAGGACTTTCAGTAACATCATGTTTCGTGATGAAAAATGGTGAACTGATCTTTGTTTCTAAACTTTGTATCTAATTTGAGTATCCCCAACTTCAACACCCTGCTGGAAGAGAATCAACTATGCCTTACCAAAAGAACCCAAGTGAACAAACGTGACAAAATATTTTCTTTTAAATGTAGAATTGTGACCTTCTGATCACCGGATTGTTCATGCCAAGGGCAGACTGATAGTCTCAAAAGTAGAAGAATATCAGCCCACAGAATTACAGAGCAAGCAAAGTATTGTTTTTATCGTAACTGTAATATATAACAAGAAGAAAACTATCTAGAGAAAGATATGCAGATAAAGAAACGATTATAACAGGTAGAGCATAGAGCTAGAACAAAACAGAAAGTGGTGGTAAAGGATTTTTTCTCATCACTTGACGGTGCAAAATCACAATTGATAAGTGCCTTTTTGAAGAATGAAGACAGTAATGTCAAAATTACATGGCAGAAAAATCGATCTAAACATGGTAACCTCACATCAAGAAACTACCTCAATCACATGATTTTGCACACACCAAATTATTATTGTTTGCCATATTTAGAGGTAATGTATCTTAAAAGCTGTAACCACAATGTACGATCCAATTCTCTCTAACATCAAAGTGGTGTTTAACATGTTTTATGTTAAACATAACTGATAGCTTGTATTAAACATTATTTTTTTTTGACTCCATATGAAGAACTTGAATCAGTACATCAGAAGTCAATAAATACTAGAAGCAAGCACAAGGCAGAGTAGAAATACTGCACTATTTCTTTACTTTGATAATAAGACTGAAGAGTTGGGACTTCCATTTCCATTTTCTCTCCCCACTGTTACAATGCAGATTTTTCTTTTTCAGGAACACATTCTAATTCTACTCTATGTCTACTGTACATGTAGTAGAAACTATAAACCTTTTCTCTCTCGCTAAAGATAGATATGTAGTTACAAAAATTATGGACTTTTACAAGTCCTAATGTTGTTTGTAGTGGGTAATACAATAAATACAAGGTTAAAGAAGAAAAGAATTGACTGCAACAAAAGGGACTCACCTTTGCTCGATTTCCAGGATAAGTCCAGAGCTCTAAGAAGGCAATGAAATGTTATTAATTGTAGACTTCTTTCAGCATTTTCTTGCCTAAGGATTTTGGAAGAGCATCTCATACTGTCTAAGTAGGAGACAAGGATGTCACCAAATCCTAATCAATTGGAATTGCTATCATAGCGGACTGTTATATATAACCAAGGATTGCTCCAGTCCATTTTGGATCCCCTAATACACGTCATTTCAATGTCTTCAAGCTCATCTACTCGTGGAAATCCTCATAAGGCGAAGATTCACTAGATGAATCACTTTCAAATGGGGTGGTCTCTCTTGGTGATGAAGGAAGTGATTCTCTTTGTTGAGAAGATAAACCTGGAAAGGTCTTGTGTCAGTAACAATCTTTCAATAGATACCAAGATACAGATTGGGAATCAAAACTTATACTTCAAAGTGTAGCTTAAAAAGTAACGGACCACACTGTCAGCCCGAACTAGGGACTGTAAAATCAACTGTGACTAAGCAACCTACACATCATAAAATTGTGTGTTTTGAACAAACTATTAATGCTGGATTCTGCTGGCTCAAGAGAGAGGGAAGAATGGCATCCGACATTAGGTCTTCTCAAGAGGAAAATAATAGGACTCCAAAAGAAAGAACATGATACTTTCAACATCGAAAAAGCTTCACCAACCTTTTGGTCCTCTTGAACGGAACTTCTTTGTATGCCGTCTAATCAGCTTCTTGGCTTTTGTTATGGTTAGTTGTCTAGCAAATGGAGAGAAATCTCCCTCACTTTCACTCCAATCACCAGTAATCTCATTTTCTGCTTCACCCCTCATTGTTCGAAGCACGAAAGCCTTGGCCTTCCGACGCTGTGAATTGAAAAGGCCTTTTATAGAGGTGACAAAACCATCACCTGCACCCTCAGCGGGACGCTTAGGCCAAGATAAAGGATTTTGCTCGGATTTTCCAGCTGAACCACCATCACTATCACTGAGATTAAGATCAATATCAGGAACGCCAGGAGCACAAGTTTCCTTTTGACTATGTGCTTTATCTTTAAACTTCTTTCCCTGCATTAGTATAAGAGGACATGGTTACTGAAGTATTGGATTCTCGTGAGGTAACCTAAGAGTCCGCAGATACTTAATATATCAATGGGGAAGTATATTTAATGTGGTGAAATATCGAATATAACTACAGATCACGAAACTTGGATGAAGATAATTTCAAAAGAATTAACCTGCATTCCTGTTACGGATTTTAGGACTCCCCAGATGATGTGCTTCTTAACTCTTGAGAACAGCCTCCGCCAGGTTCCCGTAAATTCAACACGATGGAATGTATCCATCAGCAATCTCAAATCACTCACAGCAAATCTTAATCCTTCATATGTAACAAGTAACTCAACCTAGCCCATGCATATTGAACATGTATTAGTTCCTAAACAGAAAAACTGACGAAACTACAATTAGTTATTAGCCCACATAATGAACTGACCTGACTAATCTTGATATTGTGAAACTCTCTCATTCTACGAGGCCTAGATTTTTTCTCATCCTGCGCCTTACCCACCTTTTTCTCTTCATGAGAGGAGCGGCCAGATTTGATTAGTTTTGATTCTTTGGATTTATTTCTGTTACCTTCATCTGGCTGCTCAATACCAGCAAAGGGCCCACTTGTTGAAGAAGTAGCACTTGAGGAGTGCATCTGCAGCATAAGTTCATCAGCAACAGATTCAGCTACCTTTTCTTCCAATATTCTATCAAAGGATGATGTTCGTCTTAGCTCAGGGGTTGAACCACAAACAATATTAGCTTTTAAGTTCTGCAACTTTGACACCTGCAATGTTCAGGCAAGTGAAATTTATGCTTATTAATAAGAAATAAATATGTCAGAATAATGACATAAAGAAAATCAGATTAAGCATAAACACTGAAGTATTTGCCAATCTGTAAGATAAACTTTACACCGAAGGAACTAAAAACCATTCTTCACCTATCCAGCTAAGAAGCAACCCACAATCAACCAAGGATCAGGCACTCACTTGGGAGGAATCAGCAGAAGAGGATAACTGATTTGCCGATGTAACTGGTAATGCAGAATTGCTTGATTTGGTGGAGACCTGAGGATCTTTTGTTAGATGGGTACTTGACATTGGTGCTTCCTGTATTGATACGCCTTTCCGTGCACGCCTGGAACCAGCAGTAGTGGAAAACTTCCAAACTTCCTGTAGGCACGAAAACATGTAGCAACAGTATCTTGTAAATTCGTTAATCTTCACCTGAGGAAAAACTTATCAGCAACATATTTCTGATACATGGACATTACACGCACCTGCCTGCGCTGGGAGTCTTGTTCTTCTTCCGGAAAAAAGTACTCCCACATCATTCTATACATCGTCTCAGTCAAATGTATCTTTAAGGGGTAAATCTCCACCTGTGCAACGGAGGAATCTAAACAGGTTATAGTATTATATAAAAGAAGCCAAATTTTGAGAAAGGGTTAATCTCCCACTCAACAGCCAGGAGAAAAGTTTGGCATGTTACTCAGTGTGATGAATGCCATGACGAACACCACAGAAGTGTAAAGTTCCAGAGTATGACAAGTTAGCCAAAAAATAAATGTTAAAAATCCCACGCATTACTACCTGGAATAGTTCTAGAGGATAGTTTCCATCTTTTGGAGCTCCCTGCTTAGCATCCACGCGAAGCATCACTTTTCTGTAAACATGAAAAGTGAAACTATATGGTCAGGATTCAACAGTACAAAATCAAGCAAATTGTGGTTTCAGGAATACTTGCAACACCTAAGGCACATATTATTAGCATTCCCTAAAAACATTTAATCCGTATGAACATATGGTAAGATATGGCACAAGTTTAAGAAGTGAATAACAAACTGACAATAACAAATATTCAATGATCATGCTAAAGTCAATTGTTAAACTATGGATTAGAACATTTCCCCCCTGGTACTTGCACCTATGGCAAATGTTGTCATTTTCAATATTATCTAACTGGTATGACCGCAATCCATCTTAGCATCCGCATCTCTGCAACACTCATCTTATGGATATGTTGGACTTTCGCAGCCAAACATTCACTACCATATAAAATTGCCGGACTTAGTTGTTTTATGGAACTTATCTTTCACTATGTAGGTATCTGCTAGCACATAACATCTCAGTATCTTTTCTCCATTTCAATTATCCTGTTTTAATCCCTTTTTTATAAGGTAAACAATCTTATTAACAAATGGGAGCCCCGTATATAAGCCATTTACAAGACAAAGAGAACCTACAATAAGATGTAGCACTCAACAATGGAGATCCAATCTTGCATACAAATAGGGACCTCATAAGTACATCAAAAAGTAACTAGAGACAAAACACTTCTTTGCAATTTTACAAAATCTTGCTCCGCCCCATCAAAATCCCTCCTATTTCTCTCTTTCCAAATGACTCACATGATTGCTAATGGGGCAATACTCCATTCCCTTGGGCTTCTTTTTCCCTTCATATGAATGTACTTGCCATCACCCATTACATCCGAAACAACTGAGGGTCACCCTCCATAACAAATTAGCCACCTTACAGTTCAAAAGAAGATGATCAACATTTTCACCTGCATTCTTACACAAAAACAACAACTGACATACTTGATCCTCATCTTTCTCAGGTTTTCCACAGTTAAGATTGCACCCCTAACGGCCAACCATACAAAGAACATTCCTCTCTCGTCAGTAGCTTCTTATAAAAAGAGCTACCCTGAATAGACCATCTCTGCTCTCCTTCCAGCTCCATAAACAAGAAGTTAAGTGTGTTTAGCCCATACACAAAGTCAATCAAATTGTGAAAAATTTCCATCTCCCAGTCCCTAAGGTTCCTTCTGAATCTCAAGTCCCAGTGAAAACCCCGCGTGAGAATTACAAATTTGTTGGACTGGCATCTTTCTTTGGCTAGACGCACGATATAAATTAGGGAAGGCTTCATTAGACATGTTCACCACACACCACTTAGGTGCCCAAAAACTTATCTTGTTGCCATCCCCAGCCTTAAAGGATGGGGACAGAAGTCTTCCACACCTTTATAATACTCTTCCACAAGCCACACCCAAGCAGCGTTGTAATGTTACTAGTCCTCCATCCTCCTTCTATCAGGACATACCTTTTGTTACCATTCCCTTCCAAAAAACATTCTCCTCCATCCCAAATCTGCATATATATTTCTCTTACAGAGCTTTATTGAACACCTTGAGATATCTAACTCTGAACCTCCCCATTCCTTTGGAGAAGTGAAAAATCACCGATTCACGAGGTGATGTTTCCTAATACCTTCAGTTGTGTCCCCAAAAAGTTACGCTGAAATATTTCCAACCTTCAATCACTTCGCCAGGATCCTGCAAAAGTGCCATGAAATAAGTAGGAATGCTGGAAATAGTACTTTTTAATCAGTAGTTCTTTTCTCCCTTCTAATAAATGCCTTTTCTGCCAACCTGCTAGCCGCTTCTCCACTCTCTCGACCACTGAATTCCACACTGCAACATCTTTGTTAGAAGCACCCAAGCTTGAAAGTGTACCCATCTTGCAATTCAAAATCCGTGTCATCTCCTCAACGTTATCCACTAACCCCTAGATAATCATTGCCTACTCATTGGTAATGAAAAAGAAAGAAGATAGATATGTTTATAAATCCAAGAGCCACTCATCTGAGCCAGCTGATTTGAACTATGCTATGCCGGTGCACAAATCAAGCACGCAAGGACGGCGTAAATCTTTGGTCGGCCTATCATTGTCCATGTTGGGCTGACTCCTTATTTTGGGCAAGAGGACCTTTACTGATATTGACTGACCTGTTGATAGGCTAAAAGTAGGCTGTTTGCTATTGCTATAAGGGCTTCTCGCCTTTCTACGGCTTGGCTTCACTATCGCACGTAATGGTCGACAGTATTCTTGCCATACTTGAATTCCTATTATTTAGAGCTAGAAGCTTTGCCAGAAGAAAACATTTATTGAGATTAATCTTAAGGGCATAACCTAGAACCAAATAAGGATCTGTCACCAATGATCCAGCTGGACCACCTCTGTATCACAGTAAACTAATGTATCATATGCAAGATGTGGAACTGTCACGTTGCTATGAGCTCTAATGAAGCATCAAAACTCTTCACAAAATCTCCACTGACCGCCTGATCCATCATTTTACGCAACACCTCCATAACCAAAACGAATAACATAGGTGATAAAGGACTCACATTCCCCTCGAGCTCCCAAACAAGCCACATGGACTCACATTCACCATGACAGAGAATGTGGCAGTAGAATCAAAATTGATCCAACCTCTCCACTTGTCCCCAAAACTCATCTTTGACATGATTTAGTCCAAGAAACCCAATTCATGATCTTAAGCTTTCTCAAGATCCAGCTTACACAAAATTCTGGGCTCACCTTTCTTTTTTATGGAATTAACCACTTTATTTGCCACCAGGGCTGCCTCCATTACTTGTCTCTATTTAGATATCTAAATTGTTGGCATTTTGGCACCGCAATCCCATCAAGTCTCACCTAAACTTCTCTTTCTAATGCTTGCTTAAACCTGCAATGCATGTATTTAGTGTTCTATTATCCTTAAGACTCTTGCATTCTAAAGTGACTCTCCATAGTTCAAGTTTTTGGTTGATACCATTGCTAGTTTTGTCAACTAACAGCATGCCATCATCAAAAATAATACACCATGGACCTCATCTTACATAGTGTTGGTAAGCTCTTCCATAACTAGGATAAACAACTAGGGTTTCAATGATGATATCTAATGTAAATTCACTGTTATGGGAAACTCCTTTGTATCACCTCTGTTTGCATGCTAGTGATGGTTCCTTCATACATATCCTTTATGGCATCTGTATATTTGATATAAATTCCTTTCTTCTCCATCATCCACCAAAGGACCAAGTGTGTTACTCTATCATATACTTCCTCTAGGTCAATAAATACCATGTGTAGATCTTTCAAATTTTTGCAATAGATCTCCATCAACCTTAGCAAAAATTTAGCCACTGCGGTAGATCTACCAGGGATAAAAACAATTTTTCTCATTCGCTCTTGTCGTGTTCCTAAGGCTACACCCTATCACTCTTTCCAAGAGTTTCACCATATGACTTGGGAGTTAATACCACAATAACTCGAACAACTTTCGATATCCCCCTTGTTCTGATAAATCAGAATCAACGTAATCTTCCTCCACTCATTAGGCATCCTACCTTTGTTAGTAAAAAATTGAATAACTTGGAGACCCTTCCGACCTCTCGAAGACACTTCCAAACCTATAATGGAATACAATCAATACCACAAGTTTTTCTACTCATCATATTTTTCATGACATCCTAATTCTAAGACTGTAGCTAAAGTTACTATCGTTCACAGACATGTGGAGGCCTAAAAGTTATTCTCTTGGTTTGAGTTGAACAATTGATTAAAGTAGTCCCTCCATTTCTCCTTAATCTCGTTATCTCCAGCCCACACTCATTTCGACTCATCCTAAATACACTTCACATGGTTTAAACCCTTACCCTTCTCTCCTAATCGTGCTACTTAAACATTTCTTTCTCTTCTTCATGTCCCTAGCCTTTGATACAAGCAATCAAAGAGCTCCCCCCCCCCCCCCCCCCGGGCTTTACTAAAAGCTCTCTTAGCTCTATTGTATTCTTCAAAAGCTTCTTCATCCTCTGCTTTTAACAACTTCCTATAACACTTCACTTTAGCTTTAATAACTCATGCACCTCCTCATTCCACCATCAGGATTCCTATGGTTGAGGTCCTAGACCTTTGAATACACCTAACACTTCAGTTGCTATGTTTTTAATGCAACCCAACAATTCCTTCCTTAGGATGTTTGTGTCTCCTCCCTCTCCTTTCTCACATAACTCCTTCTTGAAACACTAATTGGTTAGCACCCCTTAATGCCCACCACTAATTCGCGGTCGTTTGCAAGTCATCACCTTTCTCACTCTACTCCTAAGCTTTACATCTAAGGCTACTAACCTACGTTGGGTGGTCATCGCTTCTCGAGAGATAACCTTATAGTCCTTGCATGTAATTCTATCTCGTCTTCTTACAAGGATAAATTTTAATTGCCTGTGGTTACCCCACTCTTATAAGTAATTCAGAGAGATCCCCCTTCTTAAAATATGTCTTACCTACAACCAAATCATAAGCTGATGTGAATTTTAATATAGCCTTCCCTTTGTCATTCCACCATGGTACCAACCCATACAAAATGGAAGCATAAGCACTATACAGTGTAGATATGCAATATACAGAGCAGGAAATAAACTGAAATTATTGCATACTTTCCCCATTCAGCAGGAGCATTCCATGCTGATAGAAGCATATCAGACTTGGCATTCGGTAAGCAGTTTCTCACAACAAAGTACTTCGTAGTGAATTTAGCAACCCCAACATCTTTGTAGTCACGGTCAAAATCATATATCTGCATAAAGAAACAGCAGATTATATTCCTTTCCTTCTGATTCAAGAGATCCAAATTTTAAAGGTGATAAATTAACGTCTGCAAAAAAAAGTGTAGGAGTATTAAGGAGGAAAGCGGAAGTTCTAAAACAATGAAACAGCTTTTTCTGGTCACAAGATATCTTATTAATTGAACACCTCTGACATGATGCTCTACAGTTCATCAACAATGAAACAGTTTCTGGTTGCAAGATAACTGTTTAAACACCTCAGGGATTGCATAAAGGACACAGTAATTTAAAGTTCAAGTGTCAGGGTCCTGTATTGAATTTCATTAACACCACTTCAGTTTTTATCATGTAATTGTCTAGATAATCTATTTCCATCTAAAATGCAATGCAATATCTGATAAACCCTAAGTCTGGCACTGAATAAAAAGCTTTGAATGACAACACCCAATTAGGGAGATACAAAATTCTTGGATTTACAACTGAACTATTTCAATAAGGTAAATGCCCTGCAACAAAGTTCTTCAATGTAGGGAATATTACCTTATTGTTTTCAACTTTTAACCCCTCAAAATAAATGAAGAGTTAGCTGTAGTTTACTCTTATATGTAATTATGTAACTGTGTAGACCTTTCGAGTGCTAACAATTCAAGCTCTTGTTTTTCTTTTCATCTCTTCTTTTTGTTAAAGGAAATATGGCGGTACAAGAACCAGAATAAGATCACAATGAGACAGGTTAAACAAAAAGCATAAACTCTAAACATCGCCAGACCTACATACCAGCACTACATGTATGTGTTATTTATTTCCTGGGAGAATGTCAGGACTATTGCAGCCAGTTAGTTTGATCTATGATCCTACTGATAATCATTATCCTTCAACTGGTGTTACCCTAATCAGGAACTCTCTACAGGAATTTATACAAGCAAGGATAAAACCAAAAGCACTGAAGCCAATGTAGAGACTCACCATGTCATTTATCTCAGCTTCAGCAAATGATTTACCATCCACAAGCATGCTCCAAACCACTTTATTAATTTGCAAAGAGATGCGCATAGCACAAGAAGGACTTTTGTTCTTTTCTTTCTCCATCAATCGAAGTTGTGCAGCTTTCTGTAGAGCCATCCTGAGAGAAGCAGAAGCCGCTTTTCTAGATTTTTGAGCATTTACCAGCTCTTTCTTCAGTTTTTGCACCTGCAGAAAGTTGATTTTTAATGCCTTCAACTTAGTATACCTTATATTCCTATTAGTGTAATAAATATATATTTCAAAGGAGAAGCCTGAGAAATTTGTGAACTTCACAGGCTTCACTACCAAAGGACACAAGTTACCACATGCAAACTATAAGAAGCAGGTACGCTTGTCAAAACCTATGGGCAGTTGGATCGCATATGGGGCATATATGGGTTTTAGAACATGGAGTCTAAGGCACGTACCAATCTTATTTACGCTGAAACAGGTTAGGTTCAGGTGCGTATAAACAACCTTTGAACCATATTGAAGAATATCTTTTACCTTTACGCCACCAAGAATTCTACTTCACCAAAAAAGACTGTATAACCGTCAAAATTCTTTACCATCTTTTCATAATCACTTTCTTTTTAAATTACACTGGTAACTGCACTCTCCACACAAAAGGAAAATAAGGGCACATATCTACAGATAGAGCCTCTCTATACACCAACACCAACAACAACATACCCGAAAATCCCACAAATGGAGGGTAGAATGTACATTACCACTACCTCGTGGAGTAGAAAGGTTGTTTCCAAAAGACAACCTTGGCTCAAATGCAGCAATTCAGATACAAAGAATAAAATATAGCAAGTCACAAAGAAAGCCTCTCTATACACCATTTCAAGAAATTCCTTGACACACTCACTGACTGTAATTTAAAACATATAGTATCAGATGTCAGCACTACAAAGCAAACAACAAAAAGCTACATCCAGTCACTTCTCACCTGAAAATAATCAACTCAGCTATTACTTTTCAATGACAATTTAACAGTAAGACTTGAATCAAGATAAGAGAAACCTTGAAATCAAGGTATTTGTTAGGCTTATTACACATAACCACATTTGTATCACTATAGTGCACAGGAACATATCTCTTTAAAACCTCCAAAGGGAGAAGAGAAATCTCAAAGCAACCTGAAACTTGGACAGAAGTGCAGCAAGCTTATCTCATGAAATACTGTTCACAAAAATTGGTAAATTGAAGTTGATTTGCTTATGATATGTAGAGAAACTATGGATAAGAAAAGTATGTCAAGAGGAACGTAATTTTTTGGTTTCTTTCAGTGAGAAGGTTTTCACGAAACATCATTAATGATATTCAACACAGACAAATCACTTTAGCCTGTACAGACACATTGACCATGTGTAATTATAAGGTCGGCCAGTGGAGGCATATGGTTGGACTGGGTCAGGATTGTGCTCATTAATCGCCTCCAGTGTTACTTATTAAAGTCCATGAAAAATGATAGTGCTCGGGAGAAGTTGGAAATGTAGAACTTCCTAATTCAACAGGAAGAGCATTGGAAATTTGTGAATCAGCTAGGATCACGTAGTGATGGGACTAGATTATTACAAGAGAGTTTATGACCTATTTTCACTAATGACATATGGAAGACAATAAGAAGGGATCAGCCTAGGTGAACAATATGTATTCAGCTCTTCCCTGGGATCATTTGATTGACAAGTGTCCAGGCCCAACAAAAGGACATGATGTGAGAAAGAAGGTATGTACAGGAGGACAATTACGGAGCCCTTCATGTGCACCCTATTGCCCATAATTCCATGTCATATGACCTCAATTTTTCATCTTTGACTAAGCCATGGGCATGGATCTCAAACTCTTGCCAAATTCAAAAACTTAGCTTTCCCTACAGAAGTCCAATGACATTTTGACAGGGCCATGGCATTGAACGATAGTCCAAGGTATAGTGGGAACTGTACCTCATAGAAACAACTAGTAAGGAGTGTCACAGAATACGACTTAAGATATCATTTCAGAATCAACTTCTCAAACTGGAAAAGAACTTGCGTCATACTTCACATCTAAACGATCTTAAAGTGCAGTGCTTCAGAAAGTTCTTGTCTTACCAATATGGACCTTCCACCAGTAATAATCCAAAGATCGTCTTCCTTTACTGAGTTCCTGTCGCCAGATGCATCATTATAAAGAGATAACTTCCTAATATCATCCTGGATCAACTTCTGCACTCTTTCTTTCTGCTCTAGATTCACTCTTGCCAGTTCTACCTCTTCAACACCATCAGGCACAACTTCGTCAGCCTCCTCTTCAACATCTTCATCGTCACCTGCCGGATACGACAGACTAACTTTTCGAGGCCTGATTTAGAAATTTCAAATTAATTCTGTCAAATATTTAAGATATATATATGAAGATGCAACTCATCACAACCAAGTACAATAATAGAGCCTTCTGAGGACCAAAATGAGTATTAGATTGCAGCTCTTGAAAAGCATGTTAAATACAAAAATAAGTTAATGTTAATGATTAAAGATCTTAATAACAGCCCTTACTTTGGAAGCCGGGCAAATAGAAGATTGGTCAAGACATCTAGCATAACTTGGAACTGGCGAGATGTCATTGTTGCTGTTATGTTATGTGAATTGAATGAAAGCTCCTTCAAAGGTTTCACCTGTGACAATAGTATAATACATAGTCAAGATTGAGAACCAAGTGACAATGAAAACATAAGATGTAACAAAAAATTGGTCTGATAATTTGAATAGAGTTCTCACACATAAGACGACATGATTAGATGATCACAAACTTTAGAAACAGGGAATACCTTCAAGTCGGCTGTTCCACCTTTATGCCTAGTATAGCGGAAATACATATCACAAGGCATAAAAACTCTCTCCAGTAAAGCTCCAGTGCGCTTCACTTTTGGTGAGCTTCTTCGAATTTTAGGAAGCCACTGCAGTCCAGCCCCTGGATCTACGTCAGTTGGGGCAACATGTGCCTGTACATGTTCTAACATCACAGAGTACTCCATGCGATTCCATGTCATTTCAGGTTGAGATTCACGAATTGGAACATTTCCTCCACCTAGAGCTTGTTTAATCACTTCATAGCCAATGGATAGAACTGAATGGAACGAACGAGCCAAAACACGGCCACTCACAGCCGCCAACAGAAATCTACCCTGTTAAAACAAAAGGTGCAAATAGCATTAGCATCAATGAAAAATTAAAGCATTGCAATAGAGTTATACTAGGTTTTCCCTTTCTTTTGTATTTAGAGTCGTGATTTTGGCAACCACTTCCAATTGGACATGGCTAAGAAATTAGAGACTTGGAGCCTGTTTGGATTGACTTATTTCAAGTTCTTTTAAGCACTTCTTTAGTGTTTGGGTAAATTTAAGAAGTGCTTATAAGCAGAGTTTTGGGCTAAAATTGTCCCTTGTCTAAGGGAGTGTGTTCATTTTGGTCCTTTAAATATAACCTAAGCACTTTCAATCCCTTAACTTTGCGAAAGTGGAGCATTTTTGGTCTCCCTAACATAACAATGTTAAGAACTAACGGCAAGAACAATTTTCTATTGGTACTAATTTCAACTGATAGTGTTGTCTCTTTCTTGATTGATGCGTATTATATTTCTTCTTGCTTTCTTCATTTCTTAGGATTAACATAGTAATAGCTATTTATACCAAAAGACAATACTTTAGAACACAACAATCTGTCCCACTCGAAAATAGTAACCATTTAACAGAATGGCCTTAAGGTGCGACAACATAATCTTAGAAAAGGAGAATGTTTGTCTGATGGGTTTTATATTCGGAAAAGGGTCTAAAATACCCTTAAAGTATTAGATTTAGTACAAAAATACCTTTCGTTTACCTTTTGGCCACAAAATGCCCTTGGGGTTAACCTTTTTGGCCCTATTATGCCCTTTTCACAAACGACTAATTAGCCCATTTAATTAGCAATTTCATTTATTATGTGGCACTATCTGATTCGTTAAAAAAATAATTAAGTAAAACTTAATTTACCCAACCCACACCCGGATCCCACCAAAAGAAGACAACCGACTCATCTTTTAACAACCCAATTATTCAAAAAGAGGAGGAAAAACCTAAAACATTTTCATCTTCTTCATTGTTGAGGTTAAGTTTCTAGAATCCATTTGTTCGGTTCTTCAAGTATTCCAGACCCTCCAGAAAGGCTTAATAAGCCCAATCTTGTATTGAAACCTGGAATATCAATATGATGTTTTGCATCTTCCACAAAACCAATAGTTCCTGCAGCTAAAGACGTTTCATAACCAACGGACTGTGGTCTGTATGTAATCTCCTCGGAAAGCACCATGTCATTTACCAAATTATGATGTTCAACATCTTTGCCCCTCAAAATTATTCGAAATCCAGGAGCAAGCCACTCTTTCACCAGTAACATTCCATGGCATCGAAATCTCTGAGATTTTTTTTCCTGAAAATAATGTCCTCATCCCCCTTTTTCTCTATGGTTTATGTGTTATAACTAATAAGGCTTGACATCATTTTACATAACAAATAAGACACTCAAACAGTGAAACTCTTACATGATGTTTTAAAGATAAAAGTACCAAAAATTAACCAAGTTGTACTAACATCGAAGACAAACCAAGATGGTTAGGACAGTTCGAGAAGTTTAATTTTGGTTAGAGACACTGGCGTAATCGAAGAATCGGTATGGTAACAACAAGAACAACATACCCAGTGTTACTTTTCTTTGACAACAGTAACAGTTTTGTGTATTAATTTTCAGCACTAAAGGCTGGGGTCCCAAATTTACATAATGGAGCTACATACAGTTGTGTGTAATTAACACAAAACTAAACTAGATCCTACTTCATCTTACAAAGGACCTAGGATATCTCTAACAGCTATAGGATCATCTACATACTCCAAGCGAACTTAACCATCAAGAACCTCATTACGAATCACCATTGTCACTTCATTTAAGCTCATCTCAAACCAACAACATTATACAAAATAGAAGTAAAAAAAAATACTGACAGCTCTCTACATATTCTACTGACAAATAAATTCTGACATGACGAAAAGACTCATAGAGAACATGAGACCTAAAATAAATGTACCAAGTAGACAAACATAATCCCAACTAATTGATACCGCCTATATAGATCTTTTTCTTCCATTGTATCCTTTTTTTTTTTTTGCTAGGTCTACCATCTGAATATACTCAAAGAGATTGTAGGTCATTTGAGACAACTTCCCTCCATGTGATTTTAGGTTTTAGAATGAAGGACAAAATTCCGTGTCATTAGTGGTAACGATGTTATTGAGTAGGAACAACTAACTGACAAGTGTGGCTTTTACCCAGTATCATGAATGGTTAACACCTCAATGCAGATCTTCCTTCAGAGGGACATAAATACTATAAGCAAGTATAAGGATCAGAGGATTTCAATCAAAAAGGAAAAAAGAAACAAATGACGATGACACGAGAGAGAATAAGGATACAGTAAACTAGGAAGCAGCTTTGAATTGTTAAACAGATAATTAACTTACATTTGCATCTTCTGAGTGAAGATTGAATTGTGGTTCAATGACATTGACCATGAAATGGCGAGTGCCCTCCCCCTCATTGTCTTCAATGTCGGCAAGCTTCGCTGGTAATACATAGAAAGAAAAAGGATAATTTACAACAATTAACCTCTTACAGTGAGAAGGAAAACAAAGATTATGGCCCATATCTCAAATGTTAGACAAACATTTCTATCGTGGAAACGCAGCCATATCAAGCTGCAACAATTAATCAATTGTCAAAAAATTATAGCTAATCCAGAAGGTAGATTGGATGTGCAAAATATTTGAACTCGAAAATATTGGTTCCACAGCTTAGGCAGTAAATATTAGATCAGAAATTAAAACTACTACTCGCTCTGGTCCATATTAATTGGTGTTTTTACCTTAATATTTTTAGGTTCAAAATAAGTGGTGTTCCACATAATCAAGAAGGTGTTAATTGTTTTCTTCCAAACTTACCCCTATTTAGACAAGTAGGGTTAATGTTAACCAAGAAAGTATATTAAATAGGTAAAGTTGGTAAAAAACATTTCTTTCTAGGAGTTAGTAGATTTCTTAAGGGGTATGCCCAAGCAAAAAGCACCACTTAATGTGGACTGGCGAGAGTAGTGTATAATAGCTAACAACTATACAAGAGATTACAACCAGTTTAGAACTGTGTTAAGTTTCACTAATCCTCAAAGAAGAATATATACATCTTCTAAGGGCTCGTTTGGTAGGGTGTATAAGAATAATGCTAAATAGAGTGCATTAGTAATGTTTGCATTAGTAATATGTGTATTAGTTATGCTTGCATTAATTATGCAGAGAATATTTATGCATTGTTTGGTTTGGTGTATTAAAAATAACATACCTTACATAAAAATATTTATTTACAAAGATACCCTACACAAATATGGTGGAAAAGATGTATAAAAGGTTTTGAGGGGCAATTGGGTCTTTAACCATGCTAATACGTGCATTAAATTCCCTTGAATCACTAATACCATAGATTTTCATGTATTAGTAATACACTCCTTAATACACATAGCATGAAAAAGTGGACCAAACAAGATACTACTAATACACGGAGCTAATACATGCATTATTTTTGCTAATGCACTCTACCAAATGACCCCTAAGTCAAGATACAGAATTAAGGTCCAGTTAGAGCTTACCAAAGGAAGTAGATGGAAGAGTTTCTACTTTAACTTCACTTGATGAAGGTGCTTCTACTTGTGCTTTTGATGGCCTGACATGTTGTGGAGAAGAGGAACTGGCACCATGACTAACTGGAGACTTCTGGTTATCATCTTGAGGTAGTTCAGTTCTATCAATTACCTCACTATCCTCCAGCAACTTTCTTTGGGCATATTGCCTAGAAGGAGATGGTTTTGGAGATTCAAAAGCTTTAGATAGTCCACCTACCCAGGACCAAACTGCATCCCTATTCTCAAGTGTCCACAAAAGCTTAAGACCATAGACAAAGATTCGCTGACAATTATCAGCGATCACGACATTATACCCATCATCATCACTTGGGTCAGATCTTGTATGGTCATCACTTTCACTCCCATTTTCAAACTCAGATCTCACATATGTCATCTCGAGATTTCTCCTACCAGCTTCTTGCCACGCCAACAACCTATCTGGGTCAGCTTTTGGGGCTTGCCTTCTGATTGTAAAGTAATCAGATGATAAAAGAAAACCATCATCACGCTGTTTCTCCGTGCTGCTGTCATTAGAAGACCTTTCTGTTGATGCAGATTGTGATGTTTTCCTAGTCATATTAACTACTTTTGCAACACTGCTATTATCATCTCTATTTATAAATGCCTTAGGCATGTGGAGGTCAAGACCCTGGTATACAAGATCAAGAGTGTCACGTTTGCTCTCAAAAGTGTATTTTTGCTTCCCCCTGCCATAATAAAGTTCATATTTTAACTTATTCATAGAAAATGTCAGCCCCTTAGCTGGGTCATCATCGTCTAAAGGCATATGCTTTACGCATGCTGGTGTTGCATCAACTCTGAACATAAATTCTGTCATCACCTTATCTAATGACAGATTGCCAGATCTAGGAAATCTTGGAATTCCGAAACGTGGCCACCTAGAAAAAGACCGCAATTTGTTAGGCGGATAATAATTTAAGCTCCAAAATTTCAGTACCCATGCCAAATCATGAGGACCAAGTTTCAGTGTTGGGAAAACTGACAAGCTGTCAGGCTTCATTGCACCACAGCCAGCTACATCCAAGACACGTTGATCACCCACAGAACATAAGTTTGACTGATTATCATGCATAGGAAGAGATGGCCTAAGCAGAAGATTCCACCTTAGTGACAGAGAAGTTGATCTAAACGGGTCATAAACTTTTTCACGGGGCACTCCTTCACTGGGAAATGCAAATAAATAATGGTTTAAAGGATTTCCAGAATCACATTCCCACTCCATTATCACTTCAAGACTAAAGGCCGGGGCCTCTATGAAAGTAGAGGAAAATCCAGAGGGGCACTTCAAATTAGAGTTCTTCAACAAGCTCTCCAAGCTGCTCAGTAGAATCTTGAAGTCCTTTGCAAAACAATAAACACGACCATCTGACTGCTGGAGTTCCATATACCCAGATCTTATCTGAAGCTTGTCAGACTTTTCATAAGGATCACTACTGGCAAGAATATTCCATTGGGACTCGGAAAAATATAAGGAGGTATTTCCATGAATGTAGTTCCTCATTTCATCCCACCATGGCAAGCTCTTTTCCTTTTTCAGTGGAGGAGGATCTGGACTTGGATTTCTGATGCTCAAATTGGCCCTACGCATGGCCACTGTGAAAGCATAGCTAATATCAGCAAGAGCTGGTTCAAAACCCACTCCGTAGGAAATTTTTGCTGTCTGAAAATGTAAGGGCAAATCAGAGTATGTTTTCATTGGTGGAGTTGTCCCACTAGCAGAACGGAGCAAACGGACCTTCCTCCATCTCCCAATGTATACATTTTGGTGGATTTGGGGCTGAAAGCAAGTTGCCTGCACCGGACATAGATAAAAAGGTTACTTTTGTGTTGACGAGTCTCTTGTTGAAATTCAAAGCATTTAAAACAAAGTAAGATTGCTTCTCAAGAGTCAAAAACAGTAGAATGAGGAATATAATACATCTAGCGCTTCAACACAATATACAACACAAAGGAGCAAAGTTAAACATAGAATGAGGAATATAATATATCTAGCGCCAATTTGATTGTCATGTCCTTCAGAGAGAAATGATTTGTATAGGTTACACAAAAGTGCAAATAGTTCTTGTGAACATATTTTCATAAAAACATCTTTTAACTGTTTGAAGAAGGAAAAAGAAAAGGAAAAGAACAATGATCAAACCTGCTGAGCCAGTATAACACGTCCTTCACATCTTCCCGAAGTTGCAGCAAGAAGTGGATATGTATAATTTCTTATCCGAACAACAAGGGAACCCGTCTGCAAATTGATATTACTACCATATAATCGTGAAAATGGGACGCTATGTGCACGACATACTGGATCAAGCTTTTGCAGAATCTCTATCATCCCAGAATCACCTCCTTCAATTCTTGTCAAACTAACATCCAACTCAGTAGCAGAAACCGAAAAGAGAGAACTCCTGGCAGTGCTAGGCTTGAAACCCCCTTGAAACCCTTCACTACAAGCCCCTGATCCTTGTGATTGCACAAGAGTTTGGCATGCCTGGTAATATGACCTGAATGACTGCTTATAGATCTCCTCTTGCAGTTTCTGAACGGCTGAAGTGTCCTCCACATCAATCTCTTCTCCATTGAAATGGACTTTACCATCTTCAAAAGAATCCTTTCTTTCTGCAACACCACGAGATTTTCCACCTTTTGAAATAAGCTTATCAATAAAGTTTAATCTGACAGCTACTTCACAAGCCTCCTTCTTCAACAGCTGATAATGTTCGTCAAGCCATCCCTGTATAGGTTGTTCTTCAATATCAGCAGTGAGTTTCTTTATGCAAAATCTAACTCGTCCAATTTTCGATGAACTGGTCTCTTTAGCTTTTGACTTCTCTTCCTTATTGGGAAACAAAAGTTTAGTTTTTGCAGCAGTAACAAGCTTTAAAGCTCGAAGCATTTCCTCAACAGAATCATCGATGGCCCGCAATTCCAACCTGTATGGCATGCATATGTGGACATCAAGGGCTTGAATAACCCAATCCCATGTTGTGCCTATCTCATGTTTTGAAGTTGGTGCACTTCTAGAAGCATTTGGAATGCGAGAGACTTGCATTCTGCTACTTCTAAATATTCTTGCATTATTAAGGTTGAGCATTAAACCTTCTAGAAGCACACCGATCCGTGCATTTTCAGAAAAGATTGACTGCACCTGGACAGTCATCTCAACACCATCTCCAACTTCTGCAGATATATTAAGCATTTCCACATCAATAGCAAAGATGGATTCTCTTTTCTTTCTTTTCTCCAGTGGTACTGACTCCATCGAAGTCTCATTTACCTGCCCATTTACTTTAAGGTCGCCTTTAGCAAGTTCCTGAAGCTTCTGATTGTGCAGAAGTAATTTTAAGTGCAGCCCAAGTTCAACCAAAGCTATATGCACATCAGGCTCCCATCTGACTGATATATCAGTAGCACTAAAGAGAGAGCACACTGCAACCTCTTTAAGACCACCAGATCGCCTCACAAACTTCGCATTCTGCATGTCAAGCAATGTAACTCTTTCTCCAGGGAGGTTACTGTCTTCCAAATGTTCTTGATAGATTGATCTCGCTCTTTCAAGCTCCATTTGTGTGGATTGTTTCTCCTTGTTCATGGATAGAGTTAGGTGGAAAATATCAAGGGACAGAGAATACTTGAGTTTTTGAAGTTCAACTGGAGTTGTAGGTGTAATAGTTGCAGTGCGAGGTGTACCATCAGCTGAAATACTAACTACAATTCGACCTCCCTGAGATCCATAATTGGCACGTTTGGGATCAGGAACAACAGAATTTTCCAAACCCACTTCTCCACAAACATTAAAAGAGCATTTTTCTAGATTGAATTTGATGAGCTGAATCCCTTTCCCTGATGGCCTGGACGATTTTGTCACCCGGTTGTGAGGTTTCTTACCAGAACCAGAAAGACTCTTCAGTAAGTGCTTGAAAGACAAAGCTGTAGACATAAGAGACCCAATCCGCCTGAAGGTTAAGTGAACACCCATCCCGGTAACATCAACAGAGAGAACTGTTTTATACTTGAGACCATCTTCAGGTGAATCCATATCTTTCTTTCCCCAGTCAACACTGACTTTTGCTATATAAATAAGTGAACCCATGTTTGTTTCAACCCCAAAGAGACTCTCCTTTAAGCATTCTCGGTACTCATCTGACATGTTCAGATTAAATTCACCAACCTCCATGTGCACCACTGTGCCTGTAGTAGATATATTATTGGCAAAGACATGTGATGACTGTGAACAACCCTGCAAAGTAAAAAGGAACATGACACCACTATTTAAGACAAAAGGTTGAAGTAATTAGAGAAACAAGCTGAACAATTAACTATCTGTGCTTATTCTGATGTCTAAGTTTTAGTAATTCGCAGGGAAACAGAAATTCAATGTCAAAAGGGGAGACTGAAATTTAAGAGTAACATGGCCCAAAAAGAATCAACTCAAGCAAAGTTCATTAGCTAAGTTGAGAAGACATAAGTTGTTGGAAACAGTTCAAAGACAATTAGTTCTACACAATGGTGAAGTCAAAAACACAAACTTACCCCGCACCTATCAGAGGCAATATACTGTTTCAGATATCCTACACTCCTCTCAAGCAAACTATCCAAATAGCCAGATTAGAAAGCCTATAAAGGATGTTTTTTTCTTTAGTTAAACACGGATCACTTTATGTTAAGACAATAGAGAAACAAAAAAGGAACTCAGCCCACACAACAACATACCCAGTGAAATCTCACAAGTGGGGTCTGGGGAGGGTAGAATGTATTCAGACCCTAATCACTACCTTGTAGAGATAGAGAGGTTGTTTCTGAAAGACCCTGGGCTCAAGTGCAGCAAATCCACATACAAAGAAGAAGGAGACGGAGAATAAAATATAGCAGGTGACGGAAGCAGTGCAAAGTCTACCCGAAGAGAGCAAAAACAACAACAAAGTAGTGTGATAATGGAAACACAACTAAAACATACTACGATAGATGAGTGAAACAATCGTCATATATCATATATTTAAATAAAAGAGAACCCTAGGCCCGCCTACGTGGCACCACCACAAGCAAGAATTTCCTTTTAAATTTATTTATTTTCAAAACTAGTCTTTCTCTTTCATTAAAAGATGTGACTTTTATGAAAAGTTGTGACTTTAATAAAGAGTTGTGACTTTTATCAAAAGTTATGACTTTTATGAAAAGTTGCGACTTTTATCAAAAGTTAAGACTTTTATGAAAAGTTGTGACTTTAATGAAGAGTTATGATTATTATGAAGAGTTGCGACTTTCATGAAGAGTAGCGACTTTATGAAAAGTTGTGACTTTTTATGAAAGGTTGTGAACTTTTCAAAGGATTGCAACTTTACAAAATAGTTGTAACCTTTCTGATAATAAACAATTGTTCACACTACCCTTTGTTGTCTATAAATAGAGGGACTTTCTCTCATTTTAAAACAACAAAAATTCTTATCTTCTTCTATTTCCGCAATATTAAATATTCGTGTACTTTGCTCCGGTTGAGTGACTTGCTGACACCATTGTTTTTGTATCAATAAGTTGGTGAATAAAATCGTTCCTTCCTGAGAGGATGTAATTCTTTAAACCTCTAGTATTGGAGGGGAATAGTTTTCTTAAAGGGACATTGTGCATTCAGTGGACTCAATTTTTTCCTTTCTATTTCATTCTATTTTTACATATCCTGGTATGTTTTTTTACACTCATTAATTTATGTTTATGATATTAATTATTGTTCTTGAATACATGTTTTAAACTCTTGTTTTTATGTTCCTGCAAAGTTATTGTCTCTGGTTATATTGAACATATACGCATATACGCATATAGTACATATATTCATTGTGCAGAAAATAATTTTTTTTGATGACAAGGGGAACCCGCAGCCGCTACCCTTTGGGTGCGCACAGGGTAAAAACCCCGCTCCTATGCAATAGCTCGCAAACCACATTGTGCAGAAAATAATTATTGTGCTCAGTTTCCAGAAATTTATGTTTTGATATTCTATATTAAATTTTATAACTTAAAAGTATTATATATAAGCTTATATTGTCTATTTTTACACAGATATGAAATTTCTCACTTATAATCTATGCAACTTAAATGTTTCTTTATATTACGAAATGCCTTTGTATAGATATTCTTATTTTCTTCTTTATTTTCCTTTTAATATTGACTGAAGAACCAATGATTTACTATTTTGTGAATAATTCATTCATTAGTGGTTCTTGAGTTGTGATAATGACAAATAATCAAATTCATGTTGGAATATTGCTAATATTTTTGTAAGGACCTGTTTTCCATTACTTTTAATGTATGGATATTAGTAAAAAATTAATTGCAAATTCAATGCAATTATTATTTATAACCGCGCGAAGAGCGGGCAAATTACCTAGTATATGTGTGTGTGTAACCTTAGGCCACCTACGTGGCGCCAGCACAAATCAAAATTCCCTTTTAATTTCTTTATTCCAAAACTAGCCTTCCCCTTTCATGAAAAGTAAAAATTGCGACTTTTATGAAAAGTTGAGACTTTAATGAAGAGTTGGGACTTTAATGAAGAGTCGTGACTTCTATGAAGAGTCATGACTTTTATGAAGAGTCGTGACTTTTTTTTATGACAAGGAAAACCCGCAGCCGCTACCCTTTGGGTGCGCACAGGGTGAAAACCTCGCTCCTATGCAATAGCTCGCAAACCACATAGGAGAGGTAACCCGCACTGGGCAAGCCTGGTGCGACGAGAAGGCAAACCCCTTGCTTTCGCTGGCAAGGGGTTTCGAACTTGAGACCTCCAACATAGAAGTTCCAAGCTCAAACCACTGGCCACCCCGAAGGGTAAAAGTCGTGACTTTTATGAACGACTTTAATGAAGAGTTGTGACTTTTATGAAAATTTGTGACTTTTATGCTGACCTTTTTGAAGGGTTGCAACTTTTACAAATATTTGTAACATTTCTGATAAGACACAATAAACATTTGTTCACACTACCCTTTTAAACTGCTCTTCTTCTTCTTCACAATTAAATATTTGTGTACTTTGCTCCTGTTGAGTGGCTCATTAGCACAATTGTTTATGTTATAGATCTTGGTATGTATTTTTACAGTTATTAATTTATGCTTATATTATAAGGATAAATGATAAGGGTAATACTTTTCATTTTCCTTTACATTATTAATGTTTGTTACTACGTAATATTGTATGTAAGATAATATAGTGTTTTAGTTTTAATGACCGATATGTTTTAAGTATTATTTTATAAATTTCATGATATTAAATTCCAGCGCGAAGCGCGGTAATTTTACTAGTACTAAACAACGATAAATACCATAACAAGAGCTATAATACTACAACTAGTACCTGGCAAATGCCGACCACCCTCAGCAAGTCAACACTACATGCCTACTGTCCTTCTACCCTCATATGTGTCCACAGACCTTCCTATCTAAGGTCATCTCCACGGTAATCTAAAGTTAAGTCATATCATGTCTTATTACCTCTCTCTAATACTCTTTCGGACTACATTTGCCTCCTAACGTACCCTATATAACCAACCTCTCGCACTTTCTCACTAGTGTGTGTATGAATCTCCTTTTCACATGTCCAAATCATCTACGTCTCGCTTCCCTCGATATATCCACCATGGAGGCCACTATCACCTTTGTCTGAATATCCTTATTTTGTAATCTTATCGCTCCTAGGAGGACTACTCACCCACCTCGACATCTTCATCTCTGCAACATGCATCTCCTAGACATAGGAATTTTTGACTAGGCAGCATTCTGCCCCATATAACAATGTCCGTCTACGACCACTCTATAGAACTTACCTTTGAATTTTGGTGGTACCTCTTTTATCACAAACGACTCCGGAGGCAAGCCACCACTTCATCCACACCGCACCAATCAGATGTGTGATATCATTATCAATATCCCTTCTCCCCTGGTATATAGACCCAAAAATATTTGAATTTGTCTCTCTTGGGAATATTTTGTGTGTCAAGCCTAACTCCCACCTACCTCATGTAACACATCACTGAATTTGCACTCCACATATTCGATCTTGGTCCTGCTCAACCTAAGCCCTTTAGTCTCCAAAGCTTGTCTCCACACCTCTATCTTAACATTAACTCCATTGTGCATCTCATCAACCAAGACTATGTAATATACACCAAGGCACCTCATCTTAAATTTCTCGCATCAATTCATCCATCACCTAGCCAAATAGAAATGGACTTAAGAGTTTATCCTTGATGTAACTCTATCTACATAGGAAAAAGCTCTAAATCTCCTCCTACCATTCTTACACGTGTTCTTCCGTACATGTCCTTTATCGCCTTAATATAAGCCATTATACACCTTTTGCCTCAAGGAATCCACCACAAGTAGGGTTGTTCATGGTTACGGTTAAAAAACTACATCAAAGCAATCCAACCCAAACCAATTAAAAAACTAATATTTGGTTAAGAATGTTACCAGTTTCAAAAAAAAAAAACTAATATTTGGTTAGGTTTGGTTTTGAATTTTGAAACTGATACTATTTGGTTTGGTTTTGGTTTTACTTAAACAAATGTAAAAACAACCAAACCGTACCGAGAAATTATATATATAAATTATATAATTATTTATATCATTCAAAAATAAAATATAAATGTCTTCTTAAATTTTAATTAACTTAATCATTTTCTCAAGTCCAACACTTCAATGTTAACCTAACTATTACAACCCTGAGTCCAAGTTTATCAAAATTCATTACTTTAGTCTGCCTACGTTACCTCACATAAGATAGTCACACTTTCTCTTAATTGAATAACATTGTTCGTGTAATAATAACTCGAGTATTGCTTAAATGCTTGATCTAAACCACGGTAGCTTTCTTTTAGATTGTTTTTGTGCTAGGTGTTTGTGCCTATCAAGAATCCTATGTACTTACAAAATTACTTCCAAACCAAACCAATAATAATCCAATCGATGATCATTTTTTTCGTTTGATTTGGTTTTAGAATTTTAAAAACCGACTAAATTGTGAAGTAATGTGTATGCATTAAGATTAGCAATAGGTTTTGGTAGGCGTGTTTACAAAGGTAACTCTACCAATTTTTGTAAGAAAATAAGAGAGTTTGTATCATCTTAGGGTTCAACCTCATTCGAGGACTAATGATCCCAAGGGGACACCACGACTCCACAAACTGCTATGCCACTGCAAATCGAGCCAAACTCCCGATCCTAAGGGAAACCAAGCCGGCAAGCGACATATCAACATAGCAACAGGCCGGTAGTGGCCCAAAGGTACCAACCCTATCACAAACCATGCAAGCTACCAAGCATGAAAAAAGAAAACCACCCATCCTAAACTAGAGCCAACTCATAAATCCCACAAACCACGAACATCCCTAACCTTGGGACTTTGTTGTAGGGCTTCTCAAGGTCAATAAACACCATATGCAAGTCCCTCTTCCTTTCCAGATATTTCTCCATCAATTACCTCACGAGATGAATGGCTTTAGTGGTTGATCGCCAAAGCATGAATCCAAATTAATTCCCAGAAATAGGCACAACCCCTCTCACCCTCACCTCCACAACTCTCTCCCACATTTTCATAGTGTGGCTTAACAACTTAGGACCTAGTTGTTGCAATTTGGATTCTAGTACAACTGAACCAAAGTACTCCACCTCTATTCCTCAAACATCTTAAACATCTTAAAATGACATTGAACAAGCTAATCAACCACTCCAAACCTGCTCTATTTGTTCTCTTGCATAACTCCCCTTGGATCTTATCTGGTCCCGTCGTTTTTCCCCTACTCATCCAACTGATAGCATACTTCACCTCCTCAACCTTAATACACCTAGAATACCCCAAATCTTGGGGTCTCGGAGAGGGCTCCAAGCCTCCAACTTACATAGCACAATGTGTTTGTCCCCTTCTTCGTACAATAGTTTGTGAAAATACACTTGCCATCTTTGCACATATTTGATCCAAGTCAAAATTTTGCCTGCTTCATCTTGGATGCACATATTTGATCCAAGTCTCGAGCCTTCCTCTCTCTCACCTTTGCTAGCATGTATAGCTTCTTATCTCTACCCTCATCTCTTAGTTCAACGTACAGTCTTAATAAAGTTGTCGGCTTAGCTATTGTAACTATTAACTTAGACTCTATCTTTGTCGTCTTATAACTTCCGCTATTTGCCCGCTTCTCCTCCTCATCCATGCAGTCCACTCACTTCGTATACGTTACCTTCTTTGCTTCCACTTTACCTTGAACTTCTCTATTCCACCACAATCCCATTAGTGTCTATCAAAGTTACCAATCTGTCCACTTAGCACCTCTCTAGCCACTTTTTGAATGCAATTAGTCCTCTTATCCCACATGTTTTTTGCATCCCCACTACGCATACGTTACCATCTTTGCTTCCACTTTACCTTGAACTTCCCTATTCAACCACCAATCCCCTTAGCGTGTATCGAAGTTACCTTTCCACACACTTAGCACCTCTCTAGCCACTTCTAAAAGTTGTCAGCTTAGCTATTGTAACTATTAACTAAGCCTTTATCTTTGCCGCCTTATAACTTTCCCTATTCGCCCGCTTCTCCTCCTCGCCCGTGCAGTCCACCCACTTCGTATACGTTACCTTTTTTGCTTCCACTTTACCTTGAACTCCTCTATTCCATCACCAATCCCCTTAGCACCTATCAAAGTTACCTTTCGATACACTTAACACCTCTCTAGCCACTTTTTGAATGCAATTAGTTGTCTTATCCCACATGTTTTCCGCATACCCAATACTCCTCCAAGCCCCATCGTCGGCATCTTCTCCCCAATTACACAGGAGAGTGCGGGTGTCAAAACACTCCATTTAGTCTTATGCCGAACATATAATCTCTTTTTCCTCCTCCCACGCTTACTAAGTCCATCACCAAAAACTTATGTTGAGTAGTAAGATTATCACTCGGGATAACCTTACAATCCTAACAAAGGTCTCTATCACCTTTCCTCAAACTCAGCCCACACATTCGGCATAATGTACTACACAGATTACCCAGTGTTTCTTTCAGGCTAAAGGAAATAAATATAAACATAGATGACATGCAGAAAAGTTAAATCAAAACTCACAAAACTGTCATTTTCCACTGTAAACAAAGATACAGATGGTTTCTAAAAAAGAAAAGAGAAGTAGTCGGGAACCAAAGACCAATACATTTAACAAGGGTAAAAGATGTGGATATGACGTAAAATGGTTCTTACATGATAGAGTGGAGAGCCATTCAAATCATAGAGCACTACAGTCATTTCTGGGGCTGAAATAGTGGAGGTCCACATGAATGCTTTATGATCATATGAGTGAGATCTTTCAGAAGTAGTACTTTCTCCTCGAAGAACCATTTTCTTTTTTCTCAAAGCATGAAGGCGCATCCACGGTTGTAATCTAGTCATCACCATGTTGCACTGAGTACCTCCAAGCTTGACATCAACTTCTGATCTGATGGGTGAAGCAGGCTGTAAAGTAAAGCATCCTAAACAATTAAATAGATAAAGCAAAAAGTAAACATAAGCACTTGAAAGAAAAAATTAACGCCATCAGAAAAGCATCAAAGATGATACAGCATCAAATGAGAAATTTGCTACGTATAGAACCAGTTCAAATAGCAGTCCGCAAACGAAATAGATTTAGTCGCATGTAAATATTCAAGGCTATATGTTGGAGTCCTCAGGGCTCGAGGTTTAGGAGGAACTTTCAACAGTGGGAGGTGGCAGAATCCTGAAGCCTGACTGAATTAATTCACAAACAAGGCAGGCATGATGAATGGAGGAAAGCAAGGAATAAGGTGTGTTGTCTCACTTGTCTGTTAATAAAGACAGGCTGAATTAATTCACAAACAACCCGAGGAATGGAGAAAGGCAAGGAGTAATGGTGTGTTGCTTATTAATAAAGTCTGACTGAATTGTGGATAGAATTATCACTAAAGTAAAATGCTGGACATCAAGACACTAATCCTTACGTGTAATTTAAGGCATTAAGTAATAAAGACAAGAAAAGGCATATACAGTAACCAGAACCCAGCCCCAGGTATCATTTCATATGTCTTGCCCGTGAAGGGAGGGATGGGTGTAATTCTCAAATATGTGAAGTGTAGCATAAGGCACATACAATGGCCAAGACCCCAATCCTACGTATCATCCAACAAGTTTGAGGGGTGGGGGTTAATTATCCAATCATGGTTATTGTAGTATCAAAACTCCAAGTATCTTGGTTCAGCTGACTAGAGTCTGTCCAAGTTTGCCTTCTAAAACATTAAACGAAGCAACTGTACCGCTTTGTATTTTGTTCTGTCCAGCGGTTACCAGAAAATAGCACAAGAGAATAGAAAATGATGTAGGCAAAGTAAAATTATCACGCACCTGAAGTGGAATATACACGGAAGAGACAACATCAAGTTTTAATATCTCCACAACTGATATGTCACCATCTTTCAGTAGCTGCAGTATAAAAAATTACTTTCAGTTCTTTAGAAAAGGTACCATATTAGTAATAATAAGGAGAAACATCTGAGAAATAGAAATTTTAGCATAAAAAGTTGGGAACAACTGATGATTACAAACATACATGAATTTCACTGAACTCCATCTGAACATCAACTCGCGTACTTTCTCCAACATCTTCAAAGGATCGGGATTTTGTGCCTTTCAGTTGGATCCCCATAATGTTATTCTCAACCATAAGACCCACTTCACGGTGCACAAACTTCATATCCAATTTGGGTAACACGAAGCTAAGCTATCAAACAAATACAATAATAATGTCAATCAACTTCCTAACATTCTTATTTAAAAAAATATCTAACTTCCCAACATTATGCTCTGCAGTAAGCGCAAACACAACTGGAGAACAACATAAAGGAATAAGTTATAAATAGAGGTGACAAATTTGATCCGTAGATGTGTAACCTCCCAAAATTTAACGGTGGGTCGATAATATTTTCTTGCCGGGTCAAATTGGGTTGTAACTCAAGCTGACCCACCTTTTAAGTGGGTCAACTTGGGCTGCTGAACTGGTCAGCTATTCAACCCGTGAAGTAGCATACATTGTCTAGCACAACCCTAAGTTTCATTGACAAGAAACAGGGAGTTGGTTTGCCTTGTGTTGATAGGGCCGATACTCTACACCTTCTTCCTCTTGTTTGTTTCCCACACTCTGGCACTTGGACACTAAGTAATTAACAAACTTATGTATACTTTTTTTTGAAGAAGAAGAAGAAGAAGAATTCAAATTTATGTATTCTGTTTATCAATGTTAAATTATTGTTTTTATCAATTTTATTATGTTTGTTCTGTTCACCAAAAAAGTGAGACTACTTGCTTCCAGTACAATAACTAATTATACGTACACAACACCTATCAACTACTAGATGGACAAATATTATAAGTGAAAAGAATTTTTGGTAAGAAAAAAAAATCCATTACACAATAAGTGGATAGAATTTGAACCCAAAACTTTTAATAGCTTAACTTTTTTAATAAGGTTGATATCTTAGTTGATCGTTAAAGTAGAGGAGAACGACTTGAAAAAAAATGGAAGCAGGAAAGTAGTGTACTATTATAAACAAAAAGGTATGATGAACCAAAACAAGTCATTGTATGATCTATTTGACAAACTGTTGTTGACAAAGTTTAAAAAAAAAAAAAACTGTTGTTGACAAAGACAGTCACCAAACAAGAAATAAGTCTGACAACAAAAAGAAGAAGAAAGAAAGAAATTGATGCTGGAAACAGCAAACATATTTAATTTCAAAAAAGGATAGGCAGTGGGCTATGTTATGGTTACCGCAATGTACTCATTTTCTATTTTTATTGGCATTATATAGTGGGATTTCAAAAAAATGGGCTTCATTTTTTAAAACCACGGCATATTATTGATTTCAACTTGGGTGGGTTGGATTATGGCTCCTAATTCAACCCATCTGAACAGAGCCCTTTGGACCCAAACAGATTCAGGATGGGTGGGTCATAACATGTTTGTTGATGTAACCCATTTCGATCTGTCAAAAGTTCATGCAACCCACCATTTGACGCCCCTAGTTATAAAAATTGAAACTTTGATTTGCGTCAAACGTCAAAGGGAACAACTAGAACCAATCAGCTATGGATTTTGCCAAGACAAAATCACCATGGATTTTGCAAAGACAAAATCACCATGGATCTGTGTCCGAATGATTCAATCTTTCATCAGTTCCGATCCCACACCTCCTTTTCTAAGCCTTTCTATCTATACTTCCCATCCCAGCAAGTAATGGAACAATTAAGCTTTTTATACAAGGTAACATAGGAACAATTGAGCTTATTGTTGAACTAGTTATTCAGAGCTTACTATCCATGTTGAGCCCCCTAACATTCCAGGAAACAATTGTCACTCTCATTGATTGACAAGAGACAGAGTTTTCTTTGTTTCTTGGTTCCGTGTTTTTAAACATCATGTCAATATCAAATTTAATCCAACTAGCTCATACATTGTTATAGTCATTGCTCGATAATTTTCTTCTACACTAAGATCGTGCAACCACACTTTGTTGCTTACTCTTCTGAGACACCAAATTACCTCCTACTAGAACACAATATCCAGACCTAGAACATCTATTCATATGTGATCCTGCCCAATCAGCATCTGTATATCCAACAATCTGCTCATGGCCTTGATCCTCAAAAATGGTCCTTTATAAACTGACTTACAATACTCACAATATGTACAACCGCTATGCAATTATTACAGGAAGAATTCATAAACTGGACTTACTCACAGCCACAGGAAAAGAAATGACAAGTCTAGTCACTGTGAAATAATTCAACTTACCAACCAGTCACCCTATATTTTCTGGGATCACTGAGTGGCCCTTATCCTGGCAGGAGTTTAGTATTCAGATCTATAGGAGTGTCAACGGGTCTACATACCATCATTCGTGTCTCCCCACGAATGTTTAAGGCATACTAGTGAAATAACAATACCTTATCCGAACTAAGCAACCTCAACACCTAAAAAATACTTCATCTGCGGAGGTCTTTAGTCTAAAAATGTTGAAAGAGATGTTTTAAATTAGTCATATCATCTTGATCACTAGCAGTGATAACGATAACGCCAACATAAACCAACAAAAAATACACATATCTGGAGCAAAATGTCAGAAAAACACAGAGTGATCAACTTCACTACGAGTCATGCGAAACTCCTAAGATACTGTGTTGAACTTCCCAAACCAGGCTCGAGTGGGTTGTTTCAGACCATAGAGTGACTGGCGCAATCAGCATACAAGGCTATTAGACTACAATCCTTTTATAGACCAAATTCTATTTATAAACACAACACCACAATTCTTTTCCTCGTAGGACACTATATACAATCCTATTCCTATTCTAACAACTCTCTTTTCTGGAAAATCATTTGACATTGAAGTTCATTCTTATTTCCCCCAAAGCAAGTAATAAGCTCAAGGAACTAATTTAAATTAATCTATTATATAACTCAAATACAAGGAATCGAAGATGGTTTGAGAAACTTAAATTTATTAAAAGGAAATAATGATACAAAGGCTATTTCCTCCCTACTTCATTATGAACTGTATTATTCCTGAAAAGGGGGAACCATTTCTATAATCTAAGACCCTCCTTCCTTTCATATCATTGTACTTCCAGCTTCTTTCCCTTAATCATTCTAGAGAAAAGCTCAAAATGCAATTATTTCAAACATATACCCCATAACAACTAAACACATATAATAGACAAGTCAAATGTGACTTTGACAAGCACAAATCTATAAAGGACAAAATATCCTTACTTTTTATATGCTAGCTATAAGCAAAAAAAAAAATTGTCAAGCTTGCTGCAGAGAGTGAGGATAGAGAAATAACTGACCTTTTCAGGGAAAATTGATGCATATTTCATAATAGCCAAATTAACTGGGGGTTTCACTGGCTTATCAGCAGTACCAGATTCATTGACTGCCTTTATAGCTACGTCTGTAGAAGAAAAGGCATCTTCACCTTTCCTTTTAAGTAACAGCTCCTCATTCAAATTAATGGAGACATCGCCAGTGCCAATCTCCACATTCCTAACAACCACTCCTGCTTCCCTAAAACAAAAAGGAATAGAACACAGCAGAGTAGTAACAACGCACAGTCAAGCTCAGAAAATTTCAAAAAAATGCTTCTTTCATTATTTTTTATAAGGTATTAATTTATTAGTATTAATTTATTAACAATTGAGAAAACCCATATCCGTATACCAAAGCTTCTTTCATTTAAACGTCCACAATTGCAAAGAGCTAGTTCTTTTTCCATTACTGGGAGAAGTAAGCAAGCTACAATTCTAGTTTACAGGAGAAAAGATCTGCAACAGGCACATATCAGATGTACAAAGCACAAGCATAGTACAAAACAGGCCCGATCAGATGAAACTTTCCGGCTCATTGAAAGAGTAAGAATTGAGGTATATTTTCAATGGATTTAAAAAAATTTCCAACAAACTTAAAAAAAAACTGTGGTTGTTATGACCGTAACCTGCTCTTCATCCAGCAAAGATAAAAATGCACATTCCATTGACACAGGAGGACTTACGCCAAAAGAACCAAGCTGGCACTAAGTCACATTCATGTGCAATGTTCAATTGAAACTGGTGTTCATGCGTCAACGGCTCTAGCCCAAATATTGACATCATCATATCATGCTTCTTTTTTTGACACTAGTAACATTGTATTTCAGTCAGTACCTAGGTAGTACTAAAAAACTATATTTACAAAAAGAAAAAAAAAGATTAAAGTCCTTCCAATGCTAAACCAGGACCTAGATAGACCCTAAACCATCTATGATTGACTCAGTCTCATTGGAGTAGACATTTGTACACCAAAAACAGAACAACAAAATACATTTAAGCTTGACTTCCTGCAGGTTGTTGTCCCTATTTTCAAAACATCTATCATTTCTCTCTCTCCATATAGTCCACCATATACAAGAAGGTATCATGCTTCTTAAGATGATAACATGATAAATTTATCATTATCCAACTCCTAGAATTTATGGAGTTCTTATTTATTTCCTTGCAAGTAATTTCTTGATTGAGAAGACCAAATCTTAGTAGCTAAGAATGGGATTTTAGAGTCTCCTTTTCGTGAATAAATCTATCAGATCCATCTTTGTAGCTATAAATAACTTCTAATCATTTATGAAAATTTGCCTCTAACAGTGAAACCAAAAAAAAAACAGACCTCACTTGTGGGATTTACTGGCTATGTTGTCGTTAGTTTTTACCCTCAGAACAGGATAGCTAAAGTCAAGCCACTTCTAAGGTTCTCTCTTTATTTTCCTGTAGAGACTAAGCTTTGACATGATCAATGAAAAATTATTTCCTAACTCACACTATCTCTTAAGCTTCAGATAGTCTTCCATTATTTATCTCAATGTAGTTGAATATGGTCAACAAACTGGAAACTCAGTACTCTGTACTCCAATGTACGTTGTGAGTACAACTGCTGCTCTTTTTACAAATAAGGAATTTAGCGAAATTCTTGCTTAAGATTGACCAAAGATGATGTATTTCACATGGTGGTGGAAAAAGATTTTAAGATTTTTTTGACATTCATACACAGTATAATGAGAATTAAGACTCATTTGCATACATTAAGGCAGGCTATAAATGAAAACCATTTGCCCTCGTACAAAAATTTTAGTCATATTAGGATGCTTAATAGAATTTCCCTTTAAATTTTTGGGAGCTATGGAGGCTTTGATAAAGGGAGATCATACTTGTTTATACATTATTAGCTATAGATTAGTACATGTGAAAAAGAGAATAACAATAATTATAACAACAATAATATACTAATGTTACCAGTGTCCAAAAAAAATCAAAAAAACAATATACTAATAAATATGCAACCATTGTCATAAGCTCATAACCACACTATTACTAGCAGCATATGGGATAGAGTGGTTGTTTAGGCATTCCTCTCTTTTTTTATGAAGGTGTTTCATAAGAAGAGCATCAAGAAGATGCAAATTACAAAAGCTGACTAAAAAAAATGGTTTAGGCATTCCTAGAGCCTTAAGTTTAAGAGGCTGATATTTTGTGTTAAATGACTGCTGATAATTTGAGGGATATATTACACAGACACAGTCATACACATATAGCTCATTACTGGTCTTTGCACAAAAGCTTCCTATTACTTTTTGTACTATACATACTTCAGTAATCTTGATCAAGGTAATGAAAACAAAATTCATACTACCTCCACTACAATATTAGATACATGAGTAGGAACAATTCTGGAATAGCACATAAGCAAACTTACTGATGAATGTTCAGAGGTGCATATATTATTTAAGTATTTAAAGTTGAGTTATGGTTAAAAAAAACATGTAGATGTAGAGGTGTTCCATCTGATTATTTGACAATGTAACAAGGCAGATGTTTTAGAACATCAACTACTAATGAGATTCATGCTGTTAATGTTTGGGTGTGGAATATGTACATGTGTTTCAAAAGCTAGAATCAAGGGATGAAATTCAATCAGCAAATACATACCAACAGAAACACCATACATATAAACTTCCGGAGGAGTCGAATTAAAAAAGCTAGAGAGGTCCCATGAATTGTCAATTACCAAAGAAGTTGATTCAATTACATAAAATAACTGAAACAAATGAACAGTTGAAAGAGGGTATACCTATCGTGGCCAAAACCACACATGAGAGAAAATTCTTCACAACTAAAAGGAGCAGAGATCCTTTCAGTCATGGCTAATAATCTATCGTTGGAGGGAAAAGATCCACCCTGCATTGACGATTGATCACAACTGACTCGTGATTCACCAAAGTGAACAAAGATAGGAGCAAGCAGCAACTTGACAAACAATTCTGGCTTGGATCCACCATCTTTAGATAAATCAAGTGTCAACTCTTTGACCTCAACAGTAGCTTTTGGTGTCTAAAAAATTTATACAAATAATCAGCATGTATACGAAAACCATGAGAGACGACTAAACAAGTTAAACAAACGCACCAGAAAGCAATTAGCAATGTAACATAATGTCCACTAAAAAACAACTTCATCTAGCTGTCATTACAGTGAGATACTGCACAAAGACAACAAGTAAGCAGGACACTAATTCCTCCATCAAGTTCATGACACCTAACTTGAAAAAGCATTCATTCAGTCAATGTGCAATGATTTTCAAGCACCTAACCCAATAAGCATGTATATACCACTTTCGCCTACATCACCAGTCAGAAGAATCTCCCAAAATATCCAGTTGTTAATCCCTCCTAATGTTCAATGCCCAAAAGTCAAAACACTATAAAGAAAGTGTACATGTCTCCTTGCATTTTAATCCATATGAAATTCTTTAAGAGAGAGAGAAGAATAAAAAACAAGACCACATTAAAATCTAAAAATCTGAATCTTACAGCTATTTTAGATCGTCTGTAAGTTCCAGATTACATTATTAGCATTAGTATGCAGTAGATCACTAGTTTGGCATCTTTTGTCGTTGTCAATTAACATGGATATGCATATGTTACCACAAGTCGATGCACGCTATTATAGAAAGTTTACACCATCACTGCAATTCTGACATGTATGAGTTAAAACTTAAAGGAACTTAGACCGCTGCCTACCTCAAGCAAAAGCAATGCAATTATCCATGATTCATCAAATGAACTTGCATGCAAATAAAAATTATCTCCACAAACCAAAGATGATTTAAAGATACACTTGTAAGCAAAATCTATACCATCCAAACAGTCATAAAATGTACTAAAGGGAAGAGCTGACAACAATAGCTAACAGTCTTTCTGGATACATGAGTAAAGTGGATGCAATGAAATTCAACCAATAATGACCACTCATAAGACCAAGTTTAATGAGAACATTTGTTACCTTCACAACAACTTCAGTCACTGAAACCGACAAAAATCTGGCCATATTAGCCACAACCATCCACTTCCCTCTACCTGACTTGCGAGATTTACGAGATTTTGCCTTTTTTGAGATTTTACTGGAAGCCCTCATTACTACTTCTAAATCACATATTAACACCTGTAGTTTTGGATCCCTGGATATAAAACCAACCCCAAGCTTGACCAAGGATTGCCGTATACTGAGTCTAATTTCGCCAATGGATACACTTTCAACTGCACCCTGTAAATTATTTTTCAAAGTGATATGAGATCAAATATAAATACAACTGATGAACCAGAAAAAAAGAGAAAATCTTGCATTTAATCGTTGCCTTATAAATCAGTAGTCAAAACTCAAAGTTGAATCTAAGATAAACTGACAGCAGCTTATTCACTCCCTTCAGCAAATTCTCTAAATGAGGGACCTCCCAAGTTACTGTGCACTCCTGTGCTTGGTGTAATTATAGTGGCAGCTTTCTTTTGACAAGATGCAAAAGAAGAGAAACAAAAAAAGTGATCCACATGCACACAAATTTCTATGCTGGAACTCAAGGACATGAACCTAAGATGACAAATGGATCTTTAAAATTTCAGAATGCCAAATTTTATAAAAGAAAAATGCTTGCTGACATTTTTTTGCGTAATCTCTCCTAACAGAGACTACTCCTTTCAAAATTGTTTCACAATACAAAAACCAGATAAGATGTGGTATCATCCCAAAATATGGGCATTATACTCTGAAACTGGCCCCCCAGACATTTGACCAAATTGGAACCAAGTTGACACTGCTCTTTTTGATTTACCATCTAATTCTTCTGGTTCCTCCACATTCCCTTACGTGTACTTCAAGAATGAAAAATTATATCTTATGTAGCTCGTGAAACAAAAGACGGAATCCTTGGTGTAAGATTGAACATATCTCATATATGCCTATTAGTATTCTCTTAATCCGATCACATTTGTATAACTGTTTTCTATAGCAACTGTGTAGGATTATACCACATCTCTAAACAGTGTAAAGCTGGCAGATGATTTGCTAAACTAACTCAATACAACTTCAAAGTGCACCTATAAAAGGTTCATAATAAAGAAATATGTGGTCGTAATTGTTACACATGAATTCCACATGTAGTTAACCAGAAGATAATATACAATAAAAAGAAAAAAAGAGTAATAAGATGAACCATCAAATAAAACCGTGAAACCACACAGCATAAAATAGATAAACCCCAATCAAGCTCAAACAGCAAGGAGGGGGAGAAAGACCTTATTGAACTTCACCCCGATATCTCTCAAGCATTTCCATCCTCCAACACGAAATGAAACAGATGCTCCCATGGCTCGGCTTAGAATCCACGCCAACATGCGGGAAGCAAACCTAAGACAGGAAAGTGCACAAATAAGCAGACTGCGAAAGTTCAATAAAGTTAAAGAAAAAAATTGGAGTAATTATTCAACATTGTGAAATAGAGATTAAATAACAACTCTGTTATAGTGAAGTATAAAATTAGACCTTTTTTTTGTTTTAGCAAGGTCAAATAACTAGACAGCTTGATTTACACAATAGTGCTTCCTAATTAAAGTCAATGGCATATAATAAGTATCATATTATGCACCAAACTACAACAAACAATAACATACCCAGTGTATTCCCTTAGGTAGGGTCTAGGGAAGGTAGAACAGACTTTACCCCCACCTCCCTACCTCGTGGAGTTGTAGAGGTTTCTAAAAAACCCTCGGCTCAAGCAACACATAACATGGCAGTTTGAAAAAGACAATATAAAGGTAAAACAGGGCATAACAAATAATAGAGAAAGCCTAGCATATGATGGTATATAGCTGAATAATATGATAAACAAAGCACAAGAAACATCAGACAGTAATTGAAGAACAAGAAACTATGCGGAAAATGTTAATATTATTTACCCACCAAGCCTCCTCGCAGGGGTAGCGAGACAACCCTCAACTATCTTTTACCCTTCTACCCTGATTCACGATCTCCATATCCTCTAATCAAAGATCATGTCCTTGATAAGACATTTCCTCTTCACATGTATAAACCATCTCAGTCTTACCTCTCTAGTCTTGTCCACCATAGAGGTCACTCCTACATTGTCTCAAATATCTTCATTCCCAATTTTATCTCTCCTGGTATGCCACATACATCAACCTCAGCATCCTCATCTCCGCGAATCTCATCTTCTAGACATAAAAGTTCTTAACTAGTCAACATTTTACCCCATACGACATAGTCAACCTACCGACCACTTTGTAGAGCTTACCTTTAAGTTTTAGTGGTATCTTCGTATCATATAAGACGAGTAACCACCGTCAATCTCCTCATTTCCCTGGATTAAAGACCCCAGAATATCATGCACCAAGAAGCAAGGAAAATAAATACATCGTTGCAACATGTGATTCAAGGACTCCTGAGTTGGTGATTTTGTCACCAGGCAACACATTAAAGATTAGCATATAAAATGCTACTATATATTCTTCAAAAAAAAAAAGTTGGTTTATGAAGTCACTAGTTCATTGATGTGATTGGTTAAACTACGAAACAAAGCGTACACAAACTAGAATGTAACTCTTCTATTCATAAAGAGTGTCATTTTATCTTGATGAGAGTATCAATTGTGCTCTAAAAAGAAAATGTTATTTAAAAAAGTGAGCATTAATATGTACAAATTACAATACAATATTTTCTACTTCTTCATAGGCTCTTGGTTTCTCTCTATCCATGTTTTTCCATGAGCACTAGAGGAGTAACTTCTCGTGTGCTTCTTCTCCATATATTACTATAAATTGAAGGGAAGGGAAGCAGTAGACGATTGACATCTTCCACCACATACTTACACAAGCACTAGCTAATGTAAATAGTCACTTTTCTCTCATGTTCTCCATTATTCCCACGCTCCCCATATTGTTGTCCGTGAAAGAAAGAAAAAAAAAAGGAAGTTTCGTGCTTTATGAACTCGTATGAGAGCAAGAGAAATACATATATCTGTAGAAATAATACAGAGTGATGATCATACATCTGCCCTCCCCATATGACCATATCAGTTCGAATTGGATTTTTCTTGTAAAGTAATTCAAGCCAACTGTTAAGTTCTTCCACTTCCCAATCTAACAGAGTTCTTCTAAAATTTTAAATACAAAAGTACTTCTCTCTATTCCTTGTCTGGGCTAATACTGTTTCTTGATAAGCTAGAGATGCTGGAAAGATCAGAGGTTTCACCATTAACTGATTGTAATTCTACAACCTTCTTTAAGAGTGATATTCCTTCGTAATCTTCCCACTGTTTCTAAGCATGTCAGTAGAACTAAACCATATACCTTCTTTAAGAACGATAATTACGGCCCTAAACACTTTGGCCAACTAATTAATAAAAGTTGTACAAAATGAATAGGTTGTGCATACTTATATTTAATATACATATATTATACATATAATATATGTACACTCAGTGTTATTAAAGGCGCGCTTAAGCCCTGAAGCGAGGCTCAAAACGTGTTGAGCGCTTTGCATCACTTTATGTGCGCTTCAATGTCGTCATCAAGATTCTAAGGCAAACGTTTACTTGCCAATGAGCCTCGTATGAAGAAGTGACACTAAATAATTGATATTTCACTTTATCATATTATTTTTCAATTTCTTTGGTAATATATTTGTCATTCATGTTTATAATTATTAGTATTGTACTAAACATATATATTTGTGTTATTTTCTCCCTTTGCGCATTTTTTCATTAAAGCCCACGCTTTATTTGCGATTTGTGCTTAAAGCCCTCTCAAACCTTAGAGCTTTTTTGCACTTTTCGCCTTTGATAACACTACACTACACACATAATATAAATGTAGAGAAAATTACAACTTAATACTTTTGGGCCACCAAGTTTACAAAATATGTACACAATGTATAGGTAGTCTATGCTTTATACTAGTATATGCATATAACATACATTCCTACTACATACTTATATATATAATATACATACCACATATACAATCATATACAACCGAGTGTATATGTAGCCTATACTTCAGCCATGTTAGGTAAACTAGATGGCTAAATGGTATAGATTGGTAACAATCCCTAAATTTTGGAGGTGGCCAACATTACTATGAATACAAAAGCTACCAATTTCAAAGAGAAACATATGTTTAGGAAAATGTAAATAACCAAGCATATGTAGTTATACTTGGGCCCGTATAGTTTGCAGCATAAGATAGTATAATAGACGCATTCAGCTATGTATTAGTTATACATAGTTCTGTCATTTTCCTTTGGTTGTCCCCATAAGCTTTGCATTATTATGAATTGTTTGGTAACTATTTTTATCGTCCTGAAAAATAATATCTACAAAATTTTGCAGGAATATATGTATTATTTTTTAGAGGGAGAATATGGAATAAGAATGTGGGAACCAGTAATACGTGGGTGAAAGCTATTAAATGACAAAAAATACTACATGTAGTAATCAATAAATTGTTAAGAAATACTACATTTGGGGGAAGATGTCAATCACCTCCTCTTACATGGTCGGGTAGCGTGACATTTGTGGTGGGAAGAGTCTGTCAGGCATGGACAGAGAAGACGCAAGGTGTGGTGTTGCTCCATTAGAACTTATGAGGATTGTTTGGAGAAAGAAAAATTAGAATGTTTTTAATAGTATAGAAAAAGAATCTTGGTCAAAAAGAAATACCCTTTTGCCCCTTATTTTCTTTTATTGCACCAAGGGGTGTCAAAAATGAACCCAAACATAGGTAACCCGCCCAACCCGCCCAGAATTTTAAGGGTTGGGCTCAAGATAATTTGAATTGGTTCAATCTCAACTCATTCAAGCTTTAACCCATTTGAAGAGAATTCTCAATTGAGCCCAATTCAATCTCCAATTTCAACCCGTTTTAAAATTTTTTATTAAGATATGTTCTTTTATTGAAGGTATGAATTATTATCTATTTAACATCTTTTAGGATTAATCTATCCAATTATTACTTTTTCAACAAAAAATTCTTGAGCGAGAATTCAAATTGTGATTATAAAAGTTAAATATCAATATGTTAAATTATTGAGATTAATCGGGTGAAATTGGGCGTGTCAAGACCCAACCCGTTTTTTAGCCCATTTGAGCCCAGCCCATTTAACCCAAAGTAAACTTCGGCGGGTCAAGACCCAACCCAATTTCTATTCAACCTATTGTAATATTTCCAATTTCAACCCAACCCATTTGACACCCCTAGTTGCACCCATGAGATCCCTACAAGATTGGTGTGATTCGTAAAAAATCATACTCCCTCTGTTGTATGACTCATTTTTCTTCTTAGTCAGTCTCAAAAAGAATGACATATTTCTACAGTAAGTAACAATTTAACTTTAAAATGCATATTTTATCCTTAATAAAATAATTTATAACCACACAAATATCTATCACTTATTTTAGACCACAGTTTCAAAAATCTTTCTTAAACAATGTGTCAAGTCAAACTTAACTCATATAAAATGGGACAAAGGGAGTACGTTTTTTGTAAGAATTTCTTCGTTTTAGTATACTTCTTGTATGCGTATGTTTCATGCCCTTTGTTTATAAAATCTTATTACTTGATCAAAAAAAGTTTTTTTTTCCAGCTTCATTAATGACTATCCAAATTATACTTGATCAAACATTGTTTTGAGTTGTTCCATGTATTCCAGACTTCAAAACCGATTAGGAATACATATATTCACATTATTCTAGGTTATATTGCACTAGAATATCCTCTCAAGTCCAGCATTTTATGGCTTCTCATTAAATTATTCATCACACATTCCAAACCTATGGCACAATAAAAGGGATAGGAATAATAGGCATCTCTTTAAGATCACCCGCACATTCCTCAATCGGTCTATATATGTTATGTTGAGTATCCACGTAATGTAGTTCTTAAATTCTACAATCAAATTGGCGTATCTTAATTTCAAACCTATCCAAAATACTAAGGACAAACAATCAATGATTAGTAGAAAGAGACTCACTTTTCAAGTAAACTAATCTCGATGCCATGAAATGAAAGACAAGAATGGAATAGTAAGAGAATACTTCAATTATCCCTCATGAGTTTAGTGAGGGTCTCCAAAGGGGTTTTAATGGTTTGGGCTAATCACTCATGGCCTTAAGTTTTTGAGTGGGATGCTCATATTCTTTCAAATGTTACTAGAGCCAATGCACCTTGTTCTACTTGACCTTAAACCATAATTTTATGTGAGTCCAAAACACATCTGGTGGGGGCTATCCCCAGCCGTGCTTATCCACTTATTCTTGAAGCTATGCAAAACCATACTTTTGCAACATAGCACAAAGCGCCAGTAAGTTCAGAAATCTTACAGGGAAAACACAAAGAAAATAAAATCTTAGTAAGAGAAACAAAGATATATTGCTTAACTACAATAATCATGCTATCACATGTGATATAACTTGGATATCTTTACATAGAAAGCGACATAGATGTTCTTCCACTTGGTTAAATCCCAATCTCTCCTGCCGCAAAAAAATAAGAGGAAATTGCTCGCTCTAATCTGGTAAAAACTACAAAATGCTAGTTCAATCAGAGCCTATAATGTGTAGTTCAAACAAATTGCATCAACACATTTACATTGCACAATTCAACAAACAAAAACATATAGCACATATCAGATCAATCAATTCAAACTAGATCACAATACATTATCATCAACAACACATAAACACACCAGTCAATTGATAATCAATACAACTTTGACTCAGATTGACTTACACGAAAATACTCCATAGTATTATAGAAGCAAACAGGAATCCAAATAGAAACTTCGCCGGTGAAACATCCATTGCCGGCGTCCGTCCACCCGTCCGATCCTCTAATAAATTATCCCCTTCTTCAACTGTTATATCATTTGCTTAAACTCCGATTCCGCACCCCGATACAACTGAACTACTCAAAGAGAAAACAAGGAATTGAAGTTTTACATCATGTTCACAGTGTAGAAACGAAGATCAAATGGTGAATTTTGAGAGAGAAGATTCGAGAAAAAAAAGGGGGAAGAAGGTGAAAAATAGTGGAGAAAGTGGAAACGAAGTGATTAATAAAAAATAAATATATATTTATAATTTAAGGAAAAGAAGAACAAAGAAGAAAAAGAGATGGATCCGGAGAATAAAGATATTTTTGCGATTTTATTTTAGAGAAGAAATAGGGGAGAAAGTGGTGCATCACTCTTTTCTCTCTGTTTTTTTTTTTTTTACTTGGAGAAATGGAGAAGACTATTGAGTTGGATCGGGTGCGGTGGGATGTACGTGGAACTATTGTGATTTTTTATTTTTATTTTATTTTTATTTTTAATTTATTTGTTTGTTTTTTTTGTTTATTGGTTTCTTTGATGGACGTGCATGAAATGTCTTTGTTTTGTGTTAATTGACTAATTAGTTCTTTTTGGGATTTGAGCTTCTTATTTTATAATTACATTTTTTTTGTGTAGTAGTAGTTTTAATTACAATTGAAGCTTGTTAAAGTAGGGGTGTTTGTTTGAAATTTAATGGTTGTTATAAGAGTTTTTTTGGGCTAAAATCATCTTTCAACTATGACTCAAAGTTAATGTACATCCTTGTGTTATTTAAATGAGCAAAAAATATCCTTATACTATCAAAAAAATAACAGGAAATCATTCTTCAGTATATTTTTGTTAAGAAACTGATAAAATCAATAAAAAAAATTAATTTGGTCATGTCTTCGGCACGATGAGATTTCCTAAAAAGAATAAGGATATGGATAGAAAATAAATTTTATATTCTCGGGTAAATTTTGTGTGTTATTAGTTTATATGTATTTTGAATCATCAAGTAAATTGACTTGCAACAATAATAAGTTTTGAAATAATTATACAATAGGTTCCGATGGTTAAAAAAATTATGTGAAACAGTCATTTTTAAAACATTACGTCCAACTATTAGAGATTTTCTTTGATAAAATATTTAGGGTGTATGTACAATATATACAATGCAATTCACATTTTATATAATGTACAGAAATGCTGAAATTTTAGTGAAATTACATAGGCATTTAGTTATGAAAATTAAAAAAGTATTAGTTTATTTGAAAAAATTTAAGTTGGAGTAGTATTTGGCCATATTTTTACAATGAATATTTAGAATTTGGATATATTTTGTCTGAATATGATTTCAACCCTCAATTTCTAAAATTTTAAAAAAAAAATCACCTAACTTACTAGCTTAACCATGTGTACATATATTCATTCGACTTGTCAATATTTTTTTGGTGGTGTGAGTTTCTTAAAAAAAATAGACATAAGGATGAATCTTGTAACTATTTTAATAGTTCAAGGATGTTTTTTGTTCATTTATATAACACCGGATGTACTTTAGGTTTAGGTTATATTTCAGGAATGAATTTAGTCAAAAACTCGTTGTTGTAAAGTATGTAAAAATCAATTTGATTATTTTGAGTATGAATAAGAAGAAAGAGTAATTTGTTAGACAATTTTAGTTTTAAAAAATAGGAAAAATGTGAATATAAAAAAGGTAAATATCAGTTGTCTTTCCTCGTAAAGTTATGACCATAATAAATGATCATCATTAACACTTTGTTTGGATCATTGTTACCCACTGTTTCATAATGTATTGTATTATATTCTATTGTACTGTATTATATGGTAGATACAATGTTTGGTTAGACTGTATTGTTTGTTGTTGTTTAATAACATTTTAATTGTTTGGTTTGATTGTATCGTACTGTATTGTAATTTATAAATTTACTAAAATATCCTTAATTATTATAGGGTAGGAAGTTTGACTAGATTTAAATAATTAAGGTAAAGAGTAAAATAGTATTTTGAAATATTATATAAAGATATAATTGAAAAAAGAAATTAAGTGACAATGAGAACACACCAAATCGGTTGTTTCATAAAATAGGGGGTTTCATTATTACGTAACAACTAAATTTAACAATATAATACAATACATTTTAAGTAACAATCAAAACAAACATTGTAGGTATAGTAACGATACAATACAATATAATTGATAACAATGATCCAAACATAGTGTAAATATTTGTATTTAAAATTTATATATTTGTGATATTATTAATGATTGCTATAAATATTTTTTATATGCATGATAAAATTCTTACACAACCTTTTGAGTACATATAATTGTTATGTAAACGCGTTTTACAAAAAAATGCACTACTACAATGAATGTCGCTATTACTATAGTCTATAAGTAGACTGATATTATGGAGAAAAAACATATAACATGAAAAGAAAATAGTATTAGAGTTGTAGAGCATATTAAATTGTTATAATGAAATATTGTTATAACGAACGATTGTTGGTGACAATGAAGTTTAACTGTAATTGACTAAACCTTGGAGTCAAGACCATTTGTTCGATAAATTGTTACAATGAATTTTTGTTAGTGACAATGAAAATTAATTGTAATTGACTAACCCTTAAGAGGTAAAACTATTTGGTTCGATGGATTAAGTGAATTATTTCAGTTTACATGATGGATTAGCTTTATTATGTATTTGGTTGAAGATATTAGTTGTAACTAAAATAACTTGAATTGAACAAATAGACACACAGGTCCTATGTGACATCCTATATGACAGTTTGTGTCCTACGTGGTGTCCTATATGTATTGTGCCATATAGAACTAATGTGTCTACTTGTTCAACTTTATACAAGTTTAAGTGCGCCTATTTGTGCACACCCAAATTTTGTTTGTGTTCATCGAGGGTTGACTTAGCTTTAAATTAGGTGATAATGTATTTGTTTAGCATAAACACCAAGTACCAACACTAGTTGATCCTATTCATGACAAAATTGATTTTCTTGCAAGATCGATTTGTGTCCATCTAGTGTTGATACATAACTTTAATTTATGAATAATGTATTTGTTAGGCATACGTACCAACACTAGTTGATCTTATTGATGACAAAATTGATTTTCTTACAAGATCGATTTGTGTCCATCTAGTATTGATATTAAGCTTTGATTTTGGAATAATGTATTTGTTAAACATAAATACCCAACAATAGTTTAATACAAATTACGTCACTAATTTAGAATTAAGAATGTTAAATATTAGGTATTCTTTCAAATGACAAAGTTATAATTTTTCAAGGAGTTTAAAATTTGAAGAAATAAACACATAAATTAGTCAAAAAATTCAACATCTGCTCTATATGTCTATCCCCTTTATATATAAATTACATAAATTAGTACATTTTAATAAATAATTACTGATTTTAGCGATAATTTTTTATTTATTACCATTTATAGCAATACTATGTTAAATTTGCAATATGTATTAAAAGTGATTATGTATGCAATATATATGAATTATAATTGTTTTTGAAATATATTATGTTTGTTTGGTAATAATTTGACACATTGTATTATAAGTGTATTAAAATATGCGATAAATGTTATCCATCGTTAAAATTTGTATTATATGTGAATAATAAATTCTTTGTAATATGTATTAAACTTAAATTATAAATGAATTAAAAGTGATCAAGTGAAAAAAATATTATTGCTATAAATGGTAAATATTTTTTTATTATAATATATTTACGTAAGTTTCCAAATATTTTAATCATCTATAAGTACTATATAATTTTTTGTTAAAAAAATTCGAATAAACCTTTGACCACATGACAGCTCTGCCTTGCTCTCAATGTTCAAAGATGGACCATTGCATATAAGCCCATATAAAACCCAAATCATAACCCGCTCCCCCCTTTTCTATCCTTCTATTTTCTTGGAAAATAAATAAATCAAACCTCGCTTCTGCCTCAAAGCAGACAGGGAGGAAGCCGCCATTGACAGGCATCAGTAGTAAAGTATGGCATCTCTCGAAACGAGTCAAAGAATAAGCAGGCAAGTTCTTTGTTATTTTGGTCTTTTAAGGTTCTGAAAATCACGGAACATACATAATAATATTGATATTTTTGGATGTGAATGAATATGCAGGCAAGCTCCGCAACTAGTTACGGTATTGAAGGAGATGAAAGCAGGATTGGATACAGTGAGCTTAAAAGTACAAGCTTTAACTGAAAAGGTCAGTTTTTTTTAATTCTTTGTTGATTATTAAATATTGATAATCGGTTAATTAGAAAGAATAACAATTTATATAGTTAGAAAGAAATTGTAAGGATACACGCTGTGTTTTTGGGATGTGGTGAAACCTTTCCCATCAATTATTGGTTACCAATGCCTTTGCTGGTGGAAAATACTTGGTGTAGCACTGGAGGTGCCGGAAAGTTGTCCAGACACCATTATTAGCGGCCCCACACAAAAAAGAAATCTATATTGGATACCAAATAGTCATGTTTAATTAGTTATTGCAAGTGGTTGGGCTTAGGACTTCCATGTTGGAGGTCTGAAGTTCGAAACCCTTTGTCAGCGAAAGCAAGGGGTTTGCCTTCCGGGTCGAGCTCGTCGCACTGGGCTTGATTAGTGTGGGTTACCTCTCCTATGTGCTTTGCGAGCTATTGCATAGGAGCGTGGGTTTTATCCTGTGCGCACCCAAAGGGTAGCGGTTGCGGGTTTCCCTTGTCATAAAAAAAAGTTTTATTGATGAAACCAACAGTAAATTGGTGCTGTAATCCAAAAAGTGCAGGGAACTAATAAAGTCTCCCAATGTCTCAACATCATTTACTAGCTCTGAATTGCACCAAAAGATAATCTGTCGTAGACTATCAGCTTTTAGCTGCAAAATATGATTACTGTTGTATTTGAAACACCTTCTTACTAGTTACTACTATCTTCAAAATCAACTGATACACTTTCATTTGGTTTAGGCGTTTATCTAGATTCTTTGTATTCTTGCTAAAAGGACATGTGTATCATTTGGATAAGTGTGCAATTAGAGATCTTTTAGTTAGTTTACCTTATTTATTATTTGATTTAAATGGACTTGAAGCATGGAATATATGCAGAGGTGACTAGCTTAGGATTAAGGTATAGCTTATTGATTGATCGATCACTTTACTTCTATCAATATGTTAAACGTTTTTTCCTACTAACAAAATAAAGAAGAAAAACCTTAATATATATTTTGCTTCCCAGAATCACCCCGGGTCGTCATTCCCATGCCGCTACCCATCACCTCTATGAGGTTCAAGTTCTTTCTTTGAGAAATTATGAGGTTATATTTTACTTATGTACAATCGAACATTGAAGAAATATTCAGTAAATGGTTTCATTTTGTAAAATAATAGTCTTTTGGGTGCCTGTAACACAATATTCTCCCATTTAAGCAATTTTCTTTGAACTAATATGTTAGATCCTCCAACTATTTTTGGTTTTCCACGTGACAGATGTTAGGATCAATAATATATGATCTTCCCACTTAGTATCCATGTTAGGTTCATGTTACTTTTCGTTGATATCTAATCATCCCAAACGGCCAGTATGAGGAAGTCCAAGTCTATGCTATATTGAAATGCATGCTTGTCTTTAAAGGATATATATCAATGTATGTGTGAATTGATCGATCACTTTACTTCTATCAATATGTTAAACGTTTTTTCCTTCTAACAAAATAAAGAAGAGAAACTTTAATATATATTTGCTTCCCAGAATCACCCCGGGTCGTCATTCCCATGCCGCTACCCATCACCTCTATGAGGTTCAAGTTCTTTCTTTGAGAAATTATGAGGTTACATTTTACTTATGTACAATCAAACATTGAAGAAATATTCAGTAAATGGTTTCATTTTGTAAAATAATAGTCTTTTGGGTGCCTGTAACACAATATTCTCCCATTTAAGCAATTTTCTTTGAACTAATATGTTAGATCCTCCAACTATTTTGGTTTTCCACGTGACAGATGTTAGGATCAATAATATATGATCTTCCCACTTAGTATCCATGTTAGGTTCATGTTACTTTTCGTTGATATCTAATCATCCCAAACGGCCAGTATGAGGAAGTCCAAGTCTATGCTATATTGAAATGCCTGCTTGTCTTTAAAGGATATATATCACTGTATGTGTGAATTGATCGATCACTTTACTTCTATCAATATGTTAAACGTTTTTTCCTTCTAACAAAATAAAGAAGAGAAACTTTAATATATATTTGCTTCCCAGAATCACCCCGGGTCGTCATTCCCATGCCGCTACCCATCACCTCTATGAGGTTCAAGTTCTTTCTTTGAGAAATTATGAGGTTACATTTTACTTATGTACAATCAAACATTGAAGAAATATTCAGTAAATGGTTTCATTTTGTAAAATAATAGTCTTTGGGTGCCTGTAATACAATATTCTCCCATTTAAGTAATTATCTTTGAACTAATATGTTAGATCCTCCAACTATTTTTGGTTTTCCACGTGACAGATGTTAGGATCAATAATATATGATCTTCCCACTTAGTATCCATGTTCGATTCATGTTACTTTTCGTTGATATCTAATCATCCCAAACGGCCAGTATGAGGAAGTCCAAGTCTATGCTATATTGAAATACATGCTTGTCTTTAAAGGATATATATCAATGTTCCAAATTCCCATGCAATTTATCTGCAGGTGAAAGCGGATCACTTTCCAACAGCAGATGGAATAAGTTACCTTGAAACGAAGCATCTGCTACTTCTGAATTATTGTCAATCACTTGTCTATTATTTGCTCCGCAAAGCAAAAGGACTCTCAATCGAAGGGCATCCAGTAGTTCGGAGTCTGGTGGAGATGAGATTATTTTTGGAGAAGGTATGTTAGAGCTGTCTCTCCAGCTCCTCTTGGGTGTTTTTCTTCCCTTAATTGCAGTATCCTTACTGTCATGCTCTGTGCAGATTCGCCCCATTGACAAGAAACTACAGTATCAAATTCAGAAGCTCACTAGAGATAGTGACACAGCTTCTGAGAAGTCAGTTATAAGTGGGAAGGGAACAGATACTCAGAAGGAGGACCTATTGAAGTATCGTCCAAAACCTGATATGCTTGTTAGTAAAACAAGTAACACTGCAGAGGTTGGTGTTTGGTACATGACAATGAAATGGCTGTTTTAGTTCCTTTCTCCTCCTGTTCAAAAAGAGTTGGCTTGATCTTTAGCAATTTGAAAAGTTGAAGTTATGATTTAACTCACTCGGTCTCCCATATGATTTCTTGAAGTAAAGAGATAGTTGAATGTTTTTTGTCTTGACCTACAGGATGGTGCTAATGTATATCGACCCCCCAAATTTGCACCTGCTTCTATGGGCGAGGAGAAGATGTCGAAGCAGGAGAGAAATGAATTGAGGAGGGAAAAAGAGAGATTGCGAAATGCTAAACAAAGCCCGTATATGATAGATTTGTTGAATGATCTTGAAGGAAGACCCGAAGAGGTAGTTCTCTGTTTGACTAATTATACTAACTCACTTCCCTGAGCAATCCTGTATTGACTATTGATCACGGTGAAAAATACAGGTAAGAGAAGTTGTTGGATCTGAAAGTAGAGAACTCACAAACTACAGGGCTAAAATGGAAGAACGTGCAAAAAGAGAAGAGGAGGCGTTTGATCGTGCCCCACTTACAAAATTGGAGAAAAAGAAAATGAAACATCTGAAGAAGTCACGAAATGGGTAAGTTCAGTAGGAACTGAGTGGTTGATCTTACTAAGTATAAAAAGAGTCAATTTATGGTCAGTCTTTTGATCATTTCAGATATGAACTTAATCTATAGTTTGGAAGGTACTGGAAGATTAGGTTGAGCTCTGATTTCTTTTTTTAAAATGGACTAACTGGAGGCTAATCTCCTTTCTTTGATTGTGCTAGGTTACTTGGGCTGACAGATAGTTTCTATGATGAGATAAAAAGTTTGCCTTTAGGGGAACCTGTTTCTGAACAATCAGAAAACTTTGAGAATGGCGGCACTGGAATCAAACAACAGAAGAAGCGTAAGGTAATTGTTTAGGGAGATTGCATTACTCCTTGGTTTGTTTTCTTTCAAAATCTGAAGTGCTGTTCTGCTTTAGAATATTATATATGAAATCTTGCATTAGCTATGATGTAGTAATTGTCCTAGACATATATAAATCTTGTGCATTCCCGTTTAGGTGATAAGTGATCTAGTTAATGCATAAAATGTTGATATTCTGGTATGGACACTTATTATCTTGTTTGTTACTCATCTCAATGATTTAATTGGAAGGAAATTGTTGGCTTTGAGTTATGTGGTTATTTCCAATGCTTCACAACCCTCTACTTCTTCCGAGTATAGCTTGTAATAATGAACACAATCTTGGTCACAATTAGAATGGAGCTTATTTGTAGTAGTGGTTTATCTTTTGATCTATATCCCTTTGTACATGGACATGCGTTTTATTTTGAGTGGGGAAACTTGCTGAAAATAACTGTTGATATATGTGGTATTGCAGAGGAGGAATTGATACGACTGCTGGTGTGAGTACATCCATATCCACCAATTTAGAGGCTTTTATGGTTGGAATGGTTAGATGTTCGTTGGTCTCATGTAACATGTACAACTTTGTCATGATATTAATTTCTGGGGCTTTCATCGCTCTAAAATCTTGCATCGTATTCATTGTTGTTGTCAGCAGTGATGACTGAAGCCTAGATGGATAATTGAAAGATACTTGTTGCAAGGCTGAAGTGCTATGGTGGCTGTGGTTTGGTTCATATCTCATTTCTAGAAAAGTGAGGGTCAGCTGATATGTAAAATGAAGCCTCTTATGGTAATTGTATTATCATCTTCGCAAATCAAAAGGAAATTGTACTTTTTTTAAACGTCGATAGGGTAACCAGCTCTTTTTGGACGGTCTGAGCATATATTTTCAGGGTGAGCACCAGTTTTGGGCTTCAACTGTGGTGTAAGCTGTTAATGATGTGGAAAACTCAGTTTAGTGATAGATGTCATGTCATGAATTTCTTTCTTTTACAAAAGTGAGATTTAGCTCCATTACAATGAGATTCAATATCTTAGTTCTGTGCATTATTAAGGTTGAATCATTTTCTTCCCGCGATTATTCTCACTGGTATTTTGAAGACACTAGTATTTTCTATGCACGTACAATTACAGGTAAAAGGTTTACTGAACATTATAAAAGAAAAAGAAAATCCTATACTGGTTAAATTCAAGAACCAGTTTCCCACAGTAATTTGGTTGGTTTTTTAAAAAAAGTTTGGAGATGTAGAAATACGAAAGCTAAGGCACGAATGAATATCAATAAGTCCAGATGGATGTTATTAAGGTTCTATATCTTTGGTCATAATTATTAATAACGTTGGCATTCGAAGTTTTTAATGGCAATCTGTAATCTATACTCTTTGGTAGAAGGTACTCCCTTGGTTTGATTGTGTTTTCAATCAATGCATAATTAATACGTGTATTAGCTATGCACTTTAATAAGATGCATTATTTGGTAGGAGGTGTTTCCTTGTTTGATCGTGTTTTTAGATCATCCTTAATTAATACATGTATTAGCTATGCACTTTAACTCTCTTCATTAGGTTTCTAACACGAAGTTAAAGAAAAAATTTTTGTGGTCTTAAAGCAAATCATCAAAATATTTTTTCATCTTATAGTCTTAATTAAATATATTACATGAAGAATTAGAATTAAAGAGTTATTGAAAAAAGAAATAGACATCTTTTAACGGACTAAAAAAGTAATAGGACAAACAAAATGAAATAGAATGAGTACTGTACGATTGTATACAACCCTATTAATTCAATACAACAAATTATACATGATTAAAGATAAATTCAACATAACTAATCCCAACGTTACTAATGTATATCGCCGGATTATCTGTGAATCGAGAAAAGAGCATTGAGGATTTTTTTTATCTAGCCTACAGTAATTTGGTGTAAAGCCAAAAGATCCGATATTGCTCACACTGAAGTTAAAATGCTAAGTAAATTGTGCAATGTTCATCGGGTGGGTGGAGCTACAATAGTATTTAAGGTTTCGACTGAACTCAAAAGTTTTTGCTTAAACAAAAGATTCAACAAAATGTACAAGTATTTAATTGCAAATTCAGTAACTACAACCAACTATGAGTCAAGTGGCAAATTTAGAACCCATAAATCTTGGGTGCTTCAAATATGATATTATGAAAAATGGACTTACTTACCATTCCGTAGAAAATTAAAACTGTTCAATGTTACCACGCAAGATGCAGATGTTTGCTTTACATAACTTGCTTCGTCTGGTGAAACATCGACTGAAGAATAGAATAGAATAGAACTATAATTACATAAACTTATTTCACAATCAAAATATGACTCTGTAGAAGTTTTATTTCTGTATCTTCTATCTACCAAAAGAATCGACCAACTGTTTCTGTGCATGCAAACCTCAGTAACATATACACCAAAGTTTAATTTCTTTAACGCACCTAAGACATGTCATAGCAAGCACCCTTCGGTATTGTAAAATCCACTTGTTACGCTAAGACAGTCTTAACATTGCAAGTACCTTTGGCAATAGCGTTGCTCGTCTATGATGACAGCCAGTTGAAGGATAAGTCAAGTTACCATGATACTGTCAGATCCATTTTGGCGGTAGGCCATACCGTATGACTAGGGAAGAATGGATCTTAGTTGATGGAGATTATAGACTCTTCTGGACCCCATGCCTCTCCGAGATCATGACTATTATATATCCAGAATCTATTCAAATGAGTTACAATTCTGTGTCTTGCTTCTGAGTCCGTGGAATGTTATACAGGATAAGACCAATGAGAAGGACAGCACTGCCGAGAAGGAAGAAAGGGCTCAAACTTGAACCTTGTGGGAGATATGGCAGCGGCATGGAGAGAAGATACATTGACAAAGGCACTACATAAGAAAAGAGGAAAAAGAATCTGATTGGTCATAGGACTACATGAAATTCAAATGTAATAGACACCTGTAAGCACTGTGTGCAGAGTGTCTGCAAGAGAGCGAGAGAGAACCTGATGACATCACAACAAGGGATGAAATTACAGCAGATGAAATCTTCATAAGATTGAGAGCTGATATGTTGAAAGCAATATTTGTAAATATGTAAAGAAGGGGTAGCAACGGTGCTCCATCACAACCTGACCAATAAAAGGTGCCAAAAGAGCAGTCAGACTCATCAATCCATTACCTTGGGAAAAATACTTCTAACTTGATAATCGTGTCTTCACATCTATAATGGACAAAGACAACTAAAATTTGTTTGGATTACATCATAACTATTGAAACTAATATTTGCTCGTGAAATGAACACTATACCAGCAGTATATGGCCCATTTGAGAAATTGCCTGAAAATTGTGATTTCATTCTTGTTGAGATTTTCACTTATAAAGTACAGCTATAGACCAAATCCTAAGAGACACATACTAATTGAGTTGCAACCAACATTAAGTTTTTTAAAACCAGTTTCTATGCTTGGTTTATTCCAGTACCCCAAGTTATATGGATAGTATAATACAAGTAGAGCAACCTCCTAACAACTAACGAGTACATATATTCATACTACCCAAAATGTCTGCACCCTTTTTTCCGATGGGCGCAAACATATTCTTGAAACCTCTATGTGATTGACTGAGGAAAGCAGGAGCATTTTGTAACTTGTAAACAACACTTTCTGGCAATATATTCTAGATTCAAGTCTTTTCCCCCACCAGCTCCCCCCAAAAAATAAAATCAAGGTCCTCATCAAACTCGACCTCAGCAGGATTGCAGAAGCTACATAGCTTCTTGTAATTGTGAATAAAAGAAGCAGAATTTAAAAGAAAATATGTCAATTGTAGAAGATCATGACCTACACCAACGCAGTTTGCAAATGCTGAAATGATGCACATTGACCTTTTATGCAAGCCACACACAAGTTCAAGATAATAGAGATTGCACCTGAAACATTGTTCCCTATGTTGAAGAAGCAACCAGCACCACTCTTAAGAAATGAAGGGAGCTCAGAAAATGGTATGCCCTTCAAGTTTGAAAGAAAAGGCAGAAAAAGGAGAACAAACAGAGCCTACAAAAAAATAGACATTACAAATGCAACATTCAGAATGCAGTGTTGCTGAAAGGTAAACAGATCAATTCACTCTCTGAAAATGCAATTCCCCATTTTTTAATATACTCCCTTCTGTTTCAATTTGCCTGTCCTAACTGTACTTTCCTTTTTTTGGTTTGTTCCAAAAAGAATGTCTCTTTTCTAATTTGACAACTTTTTAATTTCAACATTCCACTTGACATGTTTAATTAAGACCACATTATTAAAAGGTATTTTGCTACATTATACATTTGTAGTCTAACACCACAAAATTCGAAATTTTCTTTACTTTCTTTAGTTCCTTGTCAAGTCAAACTAAGACGAACAAATTGAAACGGAGAACACACACACATATATGTAATATAAATGTATATAAATAGCAATTCTAGACTAAACACTCATTGTCTATAGTGTGCAAGGTTGTGCTAACAAACTACAATTGATTCTGCAATAAAACTTTGGCAACAGCATAAACTGCAAATAGAAGAGCATAAAGGGTTTGAGTGGCTTGCAAATCCATGAAAAACATATCGGGACCAATCAAATGGTGTGACTATTTAAGACAATTCAAAAGCCAGCAGTTGGTATTTAATTCCACTCGACTTACAGAATTGAACAAATGGTGCCAAATGTGAAAACAGCTATTTCAACAGAAGAATCAGTAAATTGGCATTTGACTAAGGCTAATTAACTCAGGACTACGTAGGCATTCTACTCTGAAATAACCCTGAAGAACAGAGTTTTAGGATCCAAAAATTAGTGTATCAAAATTTCACGCGCTCATACCAATTACCTGGAATCCAGATCCAAAAGAATTGACAACAAAGATATCAAGCACCTTCCCCTGTATAAATTGAATATCTATCAGGACTATGCATTACACATTACCAACAGAGTTGAGAAGAGATCGATGGAGTATCTCTCATGCACCCCATATTCAAAGCTAAGTGAAGGAACACAAAAAGCTCTGTAAAAGAGAGATGCACCTTGAGTCGGCTAGCAGCATCAATAAAAACAAACTCCTACACATTCAAAGTCCTTGAAATGATTAATTGAGGATCCAAACTGCTATTGGTACACATCGTGATTTATTGAATACCTTAATAATAGATGCAGCGGCTTGGAATGCGCTTGAAGCTACCATCAATACTGGCCAAACAAATGCAATTCCTGCCAGCATCTGGTTGGAGTCTGATCCGCTGCATTCCACAATCACAAAAGCCAAGGTGAATAAAAGCAGAATAACCGTTCAAAAAAATAATAATTATGAGCTGCTTGATCACACAGAACAAACTTCCTAGCCGTATCTGTAACAGTTTATCTGCCAAAATGACCAGCCACAGGAAGTAGCTAAGTGACCCCAACAAAAAAGAAGATATATATCATAAGTTCTGCATGTTCCCAACCAGCTTTGTCAATATAAGTAAAATAAGTTCCCTTGTAGCTTTATGAATAAGATTGGAGTGCTTCTTTTTGTGCTAACAAGTCACATGCACTCTCACATAGATGATTCATTCAGGTGGCCCTATAACAAGGAATGAGTTTAGGATACAAAACCTATCAGAGTATACTCTAAAAGAATGTGATAAAATAGTAATTTCACCGAGTCAGGGGTGGGGGTGGGGAGATTAGAGTTCAATAGACCTAAGAACTAGAATTCAGTTATTGATTTTGGAGGGGTGAAAAGTTGGAGAGGATTTTGGCAGCTAGCGAATTGACAAAGCCTCAGTTACACACCTGAAGTACCAGTGTGGCGTATACCAAGGCTTGTAGCGTGGAATTTAAGATATTATACAATTAATAGGAACATAGGCAACTAAGCACTGACATGCAACAAGAAACACAACATGTCCAATGTGATGCCACAAATGGGGTCTAGGGAGGATTGGGGTGTATGCAGATGTTACCCCTACCTTTGTTGGGGCAGAGAACCAGGCACTGACATGATGTAATTAAAAAGAAGCTGAACCAGTTTTACTGTAACAAGAAGTAGAGCAAGGGAGGTGGTCCTCTGGCACGCATGTGTACCACATGGAAGGAAAGAAACTGTACAACATTTAAAAGGGGATTGAAAGCATTCCGCTACATAATAGCAGAAATATGTTTTATTTGTATTTTTGCAGATTCTTGAGCTCGTGAGACATTTCTATTTGTATTGAGTTTAAAAAAGTTTTTTTTTGAGAAAGCATTTCTATTAATATTGATTATTTGTTGCTCTTTCTAGGAACTGATATCTTTTGCTTGAGATGTTCTCTTTTTTAATACCCCCTGTGTGTGGGGTCTTCCCATTAATGTCAATAAAACTTCGGATATCTCTCTGCTTTGACACCATATCGAAGTACGTGACCACTTCATCTAAAAGCTTGAATTGTTAAATTAGGGACGTTTCCTCATGAGCAGATCCGATTCTTTTCTCTTTGGCTCAAACACGTGAAAAGATTTTGTTGATAGGTAATAGTGATACTTGAACTAAGGACATTTGCCTACTATCATACCATGTGAAGTATATTTTTTTTGGAAACTGAAAAATAAAAACAAAACGAAGTATATGACCACCTCATATTGAAGATTAATTTGTGAGAGTGGACAATTTCATTATTGATCTTAGGACTTCAACGAAATCCTATTTTGACTTGCAACCTAAGAAGAAAAACATTTTTTAGGACCCTAAAGGAGAAGAGTGTGTGACCTTGTTACAGCTAGTACCACTCCAGCAGCAACCAATAAGCATCCGGCAATTTGATTCAAAGAGTATGTTCGTCCAAGAATGAACACAGAGAGAGTCAGCTGCCACACTAAGAAGGTCTGCAATAAAAAGGTCTTTGCTAAGAAATCTAGTTTTGCTTCTTTTATACATGAGCGAGAACTTTATTAAACAATCTCGAGGATACAATTATAACTCTTCTAGTTTGAAGTTGGTTAGGACATGAATTTTCAGCAATTAATAGAGCCTACTCCCCATTCATGATTATTTAAAAAAGCTGTCAGTAAGGCTACAAAAAATGCAACTAAAAGAAAATGCATGCTTTGAATCACCAAGCATACATTTAATTCATCAAAAACTACTGCCATGGAGTATTAAATTTTAATAGCATTTTGTGTATACTAAAGGAAAAGCAAGGATGCATTGAATGTGTTGCTCCATCAGAAAAGGGCATCCCATTTCCATGCTCTTGGAGATATACCACCAAGCAAAGATAACTTGAGAACTATTTCGTGCTCTTTTATTGGCGATAAAGGGGAATCTTAATGTTATTAGTGTTACCTGACTAAGTATTGGTATGGCTGGTCCAGGAAGCATGGCTGTAAAGTACCAAAAAAAATAAAGCAATCAGAAATCAATTTACAACTCAAAGAATCATCCTTATTCATTTCTCTGTGGACCTTACTATTGTTTTCCAGTTTAGATAAAGCAGCAAATAGCTGAGAAAAGACTAATATTTGTTGAAAGACGAGATGTAGAGTAAGAAGAAGAACATAAAGGATCTATTGTCTTTTTCCTATGAAGGAAGAAATATTAATCTAGAGAGACAGAGAGGAAACATTCAATTTATTATTGTAGAACTTCCCTAAATACTAGGTAATACCTCCAGCATACATTCCACATATGACCCCAAGGGCTTCGAGGAAACCAATAAGCAAAAACCGTGATTTTGGATAGGCCACCATCTCCTTTGTTACAATACCAGCACGATATCTCGCATACAAAATGGATAAATAAATAGCCAAGTACCTGAAGTTAAGTGAGCCACATTAAATATCAGCATCCACGTAGTAAAACAAATATAGATTAACTAGGATCAAAAACCTTAGATTGGATGATGGCATTTCATCCTTCGGGGTGGCCCAGTGGTTTGAGCTTGGGACTTCCATGTTGGAGGTCTCAAGTTCCAAACCCCTTGCCAGCGAAAGCAAGGGGTTTGCCTTCTGGGTCGGTGCGGGTTACCTCTCCTATGTGGTTTGCGAGCTATTGCATAGGAGCGGGGGTTTTACCCTGTGCGCACCCAAAGGGTAGCGGCTGCGGGTTTCCCTTGTCATAAAAAAAAAATAATGGCATTTCCTACTAGAAATAAAAGTAATGGACATGTTCTTCCACAACCTGACCAGAATATTTGAGTTTTTAATTTAGATTGTCATCTCAGCTAGTAATTGACTTGAGTGTAGGCAAATGCGGACCCCTTAGACTAAAAAATTCACTGGGCACTTACTTTCCTATGCATCTAAGGTAGGTCAAAACATGTTGATAATTTACATTCTTTTTGTAAGTACCAAAGTAGATGATTTATGGTTGACATGCTAGGATTCAAGACACGATGGCACACAGGGAGTTGGTCTCAAGCAATCAATAATCCCGAGGAATGAAAACTATTCTTCAATCTGCATACATTATGTGACTCCCCTTTACAGTAATTATTCAACATTGCACTCCCAGCATCTTCAATGCAAGAGAAATTTACCAAGAACGATGTCCAGTTATAATTTTGTGCTTCGTAAATACGAAAGGTGATCAATTGCTAAATCAAATGGGTCATCACTACTCACAAACTAAGGTTGGAACTGGATTTTATGTATAGAAGACAACAAAATTATTGGATGTCTCCTCAGCCTCATCCTCCTTTGGTTATAAACACATTTTTTTAAAATGGAACTTCAGGACTAAGGATGTTAGTGTTACTCCCTTCTTTCCAATTTATATGATAACTCTTCTCAATTTGAAAAGTTCCTAAATGTTTGTCATGTTTCTACTCCTATGCAACTGTCACAGTTATCAGGAATTCAAAAATCCACTAATCCAATCAAATTTACAATTTCGATGCGATGCTTTCTTTATAAACCTATTCATCAACAATTACTTTAATGGTTTTCTTCTGCTATCACTAATATGATATATACGAATCAAATTAACCTCTTAACTCCGCATCCACTCAATTATCTTCCTATACAAAGTAACCAACAGAAAGACGAAAGTTACCAGTTTCAATAAATAAATAAAATATATTAACAAACGGAGTATTTTTCACTGTTCTTAAGGGACACCCTATATATGTTATTTTCATAGTTGAGGAGAGCTGATCATGGAGATCTCTGCAAGGTCATTAAGGGACAACATATTATAGTAACTGCAAATTTATGTGTTATATTTTTTACTAGCTACCAGGGCCAACTATGCTGCAGTTATTATGAGCTTTCCACATTCAAAGGACTTTTATGATTTATCTACCATGTAATTGCAATTCATTCAACCTAAGGTAGCTAGGCAACTAGCATAGTCTATGCTCGAAACAGGCAGACAGGAGAGTCGGACAACAAAATTTCCTTCATTTTATTCACAATACTCGCCACTCACATTGAAGTTTGACTATCTATCACTATGCGAGTGTTTAATATACTCTAAAAAAAATCAGGCATGAAGTATGAGTGCCATTAGGTTTTATCATTACAAATTCAGAAGATAAAAAAGTACGACTAAAATCATGATATTTTATTGTTAATATATTTATAAGAGTGTGAAAATATCATAGTCGAAGGAAAACAAAAACAATCATACTCTTCAAATAGTAGCGTCACTCTTTCTGAAATGGAGTAAGTATTAAATTAGCTCCCTAAAACAACTTTCAGCTTCAAAGTACAAAAAATTCAAATCAAACAGGTAAACATCTGTGATCGGGGATCATACAATAATTGAAAGAGAAACACCAAAACTCACCCAAAAGTAGTAAGCTGAGCTAGAAAAAACGGGTACTCTTTCATCGGAACAAGCGCAAGTTTGTAAAGCACCCGATTCCCAACACCAAGCACCAAAGTCAAAGCAGAGTTCAGAACGATTATCTCTCTAGTCACATCCAATTGGCGGCCAGAATCACTTCCCACAGCACGTGCGCGGAATTTTGAGCTCGAATTTGAAGTCTTCCGAGTAAACGAGGTACTCCGGCGGTGGATTTCCACACGCCGTGAAGATGTCAGAAGAGGCATCATCGGAGAAATGCGACTTGGAGAAGAAGGCAATGAGAAGAGAGATTTAGGGTTTGATCCATTGAAAGCACGAGGAAGAGATTGTGTTGGTAATTTGGCGCGAATGGTTTGAGAAGATAGAGAGTGAGACTCCATGAAATTGATCTTTTGGTTAGGTGAATGAGGAAAGCTCAGTGATACGAACTACCCATATATTCAAACCTTAAAATTAGATATTTTGTCCCATTAAAAAATTGAAAAAATAAAAGAAAGTGAAACTTTGTTTAGATTGCCCATAAATATTTAGAAAAATATTTGAATTATATATTATCATAATTGAAAATCTAATCATATAATAAAATATTTCTATTATACCTTTTTCATTTAAATTTTTGGAAAAAAAATATTTCTATTATACCTTTTTCAGTTTAAATTTTTGGAAAAAAAAGAGCTTATCTCTTAAGGAATAAAGATCCCTTATATAAATAAGTGAATCAAATATATATATGGTCTTCTTTAATTATACATGTTATCTTAAATTAGAATATATTTGAATTTTATAATTTATTGCGATTAGTAATATACTCAATTAAAGGAGGTGTATATATTAATTATGTACTAATTAATTCTTCTACATAATAGTTAACTAAGAACACACGCAAAAAAGTTTCACAAGTTAAATTGGATAGTGATTAGTACAAATATTATTATATATTATATTTGATTGAAATAAATAGCAATTTAAATATTGAATAAAATTTTGCCACAAATTTAAGATATTATCAATGTAGTTAACCTCAACAAACACATGGAACATGTGTATGCATATTTCATTTCTCTTCATTTAGTCGTTTTCTAGCTCTCGTGATGTATTCTTTGTATGTCACATGAAATTATTAGTTATTTTTTATTATATTTTAATATAAGATTCAAATTTATGCTTAATACAAAATAATAACGTCCGTCTTTAATTATATCTTTTCCAAGCTACGAAGGATACGTTTGGTCATATCAATTATTTACTTTATTTTAAATTTTATTTTTCAGTTATGAAATTTTTATATTTTATTTGAAGTAGAGAATTTTAGAGCATGCTTGTTATCATGTTTTTCTTTTCTTTTCTACTATAGTAGAAGAGTGGGTAGCATTAGAGGATCAACATGTGTGCTTGTGATCTTTCTTTTATTAGCAAAAGGTATTGTCGTTATTTCATCTACTGTTCTCCACGTGGTTGAGAGAGAGAGAGAGAGAAAAATGGGTCCAAAGACATTTTAGAGAGATAGTAATTTGATATTTTATGAATCTTTATATAATGAACTTAGAGCTAAAAGTAGATTAGCTCAAAAACCTAACAATTTAAGTATCTAATGTGTTCTTCGATAGAGAAGTCATTTCTAAAGGAGAAATAATGTGTTTTTGAAATTTACGTATTTCGTGGTTAATTTCTACTATAGTAGAAGAGTGGGTAGCATTAGAGGATCAACATGTGTGCTTGTGATCTTTCTTTTATTAGCAAAAGGTATTGTCGTTATTTCATCTACTGTTCTCCACGTGGTTGAGAGAGAGAGAGAGAGAGAAAAATGGATCCAAAGACATTTTAGAGAGATAGTAATTTGATATTTTATGAATCTTTATATAATGAACTTAGAGCTAAAAGTAGATTAGCTCAAAAACCTAACAATTTAAGTATCTAATGTGTTCTTCGATAGAGAAGTCATTTCTAAAGGAGAAATAATGTGTTTTTGAAATTTACGTATTTCGTGGTTAAAGTCTCTGAGGAATTTAAATGAGTTAGATTGAGTAGGTAGAAAAAAATATAAAACCTTGATAAAAAAAACAACACTATGCACATAACGGTTTGGTTATTATGGATTTGATTCGGTTCAGTAGTTTTTTTGGTTTATTCGTACGTATCTCGATAAACACAAACACCAAGTGTATAAACAATCTATAGAAAAATTAATGTCAGTTCAGTCAAGCAATTAAGCAATATTAGAGTTATCACGAACAAAGTGATTCATTTAAGAGAAAGTGTGACTATTTTATGTGAAGTACAGTAGTTAAAGACTAAAATGTATTTCGATTAACTTGGCTTTGAGATTGTTATACTTGAGCTAAAATGTTGGACTTGAGAAAATAATAAAGTTAAAGACTTCAGTTAATTAAAATTTAATAAAATATTTTTAATTTATTTATGAAGAATATATAAATAAGTATAAAATGTATATATCTAATTTATCAGTTCGATTCGATTATTTTTGCGGTGTTTTTTTAGTAAAATCAAATTCAAAACAAATAGTATCGGTTTTAAAAATTTAATAACCAAACTAAACCAAATATCGATTTGGTTCAAATTGCGATATAATTTGGTTGTTAACCATAACCATGAACAGTCCTAATCACGTTACATTTTTAATATTTTTTTTTTTTGGTCTTTTGTGTAAAAGAGAATTTCTATTTTAAAATTTTATTTATATATATATATTTTTTAGATAATGCTTAATAGTTTCACAAAATTAGATTAAATATTTTTTAAATCAAGACATTTAAAAGAATAATATTTGGGGGTTCCACAAAAACTAAATTTCAGATGCAAACTTTCGTGTGTGTGTTTTATTTTCATTTTTAATATTTTCAAAGTTTAATTTTTTATTTTAAACTTGAAAACCACAAAAAATTAAGCATTTCTATTTTGAAATTTAATTTAAATATATATTTTTTATGTTGACATTCGCCATTAATAAATTATTTTTTTCACTAACCATGTTGCTTGTTTTATATCTTTTTTCTTGTCAGTTGACATTTTAAGTTTGTTTTTCGCATTATAATCTTTTTGGGCTGACATATGTAATTATTTGCTTTAATTTAATAGATTGATACATGTCTATTTTTTATTTGATATTTTAATTTATAAAATTTAATTAGTTATAATTTAAAATAAAAAAATTGAGAATAATTCAATAGCAATACTTTTTTAATAAATATGTAATAAAATATAATTCAAATAGAATAATATAAATTTTTTTAAAAATTGTTAATATTAAATCTGATTTTGTTTTTACGCATATTTATTTTATATAATTTGATTTTTATCATTTAATAGATTCAATTATTATGATACTTATTTGAATTAAAAATAAAGATACGATTTACAATTTACAGTTATATTAAGTTAATTTTTTAAATTGTTTTTAAATTTTATCTCATTTAAATGTAAGAATTGATTTTAAATCATTTTTAAAATAAATAAAATAATAGATTATTATTCAAACTAATTACACAATCATTAATTCTAATTAATTTAAAAACTACTTTTGTAGTGCTGACACATGACATTTTTTCTTCTCATATATATAAAGAGATAATTATTAATATTATGCTTTTCCTTTTTTACGTTTTATTGTAAAAAATAAAAGCATACTTATTATAATAATCAATTATTATTTTAAAAATGATAACTTTTATGCATCATTATAAATATTACTATGAAAATGAAACAATATTATTATTATTATTATTATTATCATTTTTATTAGAGTGAGAAACAAAGAAAATGAGTACCTATACATTTACAATATATGAATTTCTTTTTCAATATTAATAAAATATTAGAAATGTGTTAAAAAACTAAGTACCTTTACATACACCGAAGTATATTTAAATGTATGACTTTTATCTCATCTTCGCCAAAAGTATATAAAATTTGGCCTCTCCGATCTCAAATTTTCTTCCACAATAATTTTCTTTTTTTACAGTAATTTGTATATGATTGTATTTCTTTATTCTAAGAAGTTCAACTATATATTTTTAGATTTTATTGCAACTCATCAATTATAAACAATATCAAAATAATACATGAATTGGAATCAAACTCTCCAAATTGAAACAAAATACAATTTAAATTATGAAATATGAACCAGTCTGTTATTCTTCCTTACTTATGAACTTTTTAACTGCATTTGTTTTCTTCCTTTTTTTTCTATTCATCTTCTTTTCTTTTCTTTTCTTCTTTATTTAATTCTCTTTTATTTGTTTGTTAAAATGAAAAGAATAATTTTTCTTTTAACAAATGTTAGTAAGGATTTATATAAATAAATAAATTGCATGGCGATATAGATCAACTTTCAATTTATAATTCAAACTTTCAATTCATATTTAAAATCAAATGAATAAAATTAGAATGAAGAAAATGAATTCAAGTTTGAATACAATAAGAAAAAAATATTAATATGTAATATGATCATCACTCATCTGCATATAAATTTCTCCTTTTTTAACTACATACATTTAACACCAAAATTGCTTTATCACATCTTCATCAAACGATCCTCTTTCTTTGATTTTTTTTTAATTTTTTTTTGATAATGTTCCAACATAAAATAAAAGAAAAATAGAGGAACTATGCAAACACTTACCTTCCCATGAATGAATGATAATGTTTATTATTGCTTCGACTCTCCTTTATTGAGATGCATTTTTTTTCACCAGAAAAACTAAAGTAAAAACTAACTGAATTATGTTGTTAAGTTTATTGGATGATACGATTGTATCTTTTGGGAATATGAATTTAAGCATGTGGGTGACGAATTTTAGCGACAATTATTTGTAGTTGAAATTTTATAAATTTTTTTAAAAATATTTTTTTTTAAAAAAATGAATAGATAATTAGATATATTTAGTGTAACTCTATAGTAAATAGTTTTTAAATCGCAAATTTAAATTTAAATATTAATTAGTAAAACGAATTTTATAAGAAAATACATCAAAATTTCTAATTGATTACTTAAGTTTTTTATATGTTGAATTTTTTTTAAGAGTAGATGTTTATATAATGAAAATTAATTGAAGTTTTAAAATATTCCAAGAATAAAATGGTAACATCAAATTCTTAAAATTTTATGTTTATATAATAATATATTTATTTACCATATTGTTCATCGCATAAATATTGATTTTAAAGTGAATAAACGGTAACTTTATACTATTTTATATAACTGTTTTTTTTTTTTAAAAATTATTTTATATTTTTTTTTCAATTGAATATATTATTAAATTAACAAAATATAATTAAGTTATTTCAATTGAATTTATTATTTAAATTAACTAAAGATTATAAAAATCAAGAAAAATTGTAGTGCTGACACATGTCGCTTTTTCTTCTCCTATTATATTATATATAGATAGAAGATTACATTTGGCTGATGAAAGACTAATTTTCATAATGCTATAATTCAATCAAAGATTGATTGAGTAAAATGACAGTTCCTCTTTACATAACAAAATTTAAATAAGTTTCTTAAAGCAGTACCTTCATTTTTTTAATATGAAAAAAGACAAACATAACTTTTTTTTATTACCCTCTTTAGAAAAGTTAGGGAGTAAAAATGAGTAATTTCAGTTTCTTGCTTATTTGTGCTATTAGGTAGGTAAGAAAAAGAAATAGACCCAATTATTTATACATAATTTAGAAAAATACTATAGAGTAATAGTCAAGGATCTGGAACAGCTCAAAATATTATAAGCGCTCTAAAGTAAAATAAATATTATTGATAGGCTTAAATTTTAAAAAAAATCATAATTACAAATATGAATCATGTTTTATATCTCAACATAATTGAATTCTAAGAAGTAAAACAAAAAACTTCTATGATATATTCTTTTTTTAAAAAAAAAACTTTGTTTTATAATTATAAAAAAATAAATAGGTGAGAGTTCGATAGAAGTTGATTCTTGGAATTGATAAACATAAATCCATACCAAACACACCCTTAAAGCAAATACATAGACATACATCATTACCAAGATTTTTGCTATTTGTAAATATCATTGGAAAAAACTTGATAGGACCAAATTACATAGTTTTCATTCCCCCGACTCGGTGACAGACGTTCATCTTCCACTGGAAGAAATACAAAAGTAATAAAATAGCCATCATGGCCACACCCATTTATCCTTTATCTGATGAACTATAAAAGTATGCCTATACGGCGACAGACAAAAACTGCAAATGTAAAAAAATAGTTTTTACGGCCACAACCTTCATCTCTACCTGATGAACTGCAAAAGTAAATATCATGGCCTTTACGGAAACAACCGTCCATCCTCTACATGATAAACTTTGAAACTAAATATGATGACCCTTGTTGGATTCGGCTGATGAAATTGATACGGATCATTTGGGGATTTCAAAGGACATTATCTTAATTGCAACTTTCTTGTATATTTCTTCCACTGTGGGTGCTTCGGAGAATTGAGCTATGTCAGTTCCTCCTTTAGCCTGAATATACATTAGAATCAAGAAATAACAATAAAGATAATATATTCAGTAAAATTTTATAAGTGAGGTATGAAGAGATTAATATATACACATTTTTATTCATATGATCTTGTAAAGTAAAAAATCTATTTTTGTTAGGAACTCCACTAAACAATTTTAATAATTCTAAACATAATATGACTATACTATATGTAGTAGAAAATAGAAAACTTCAACCTCCAAATATAATATGACTATACTCTAGGTGAGAGGATGCTTTTTTTTTTTTAAAAAAAGAAGATAAATATATATTTTTCTCTTACTTTCATTTCATGTGAAGATGATGTTTAATTAGACATGATAGTTATGGAAAAAAAAACTATTTCTCACACATCCTTAATTTTAACTCAAAAAATTTCTCAAAGTGTCATTTTTCAATTTCTGATCACTTCAGCAAAGACACGTATTGAAGAGTATGTTAACTAAAAATCCAGTTCACAATCTTCAAAATGACCAACGTATTATTTTGAAGAAATTTAAAGAACTTACATGAGCTTGGATCGTGAACATGGTTCTAAAGTGATCAGATGAAACTTGAGCAGACACAATCTCAATATTATGTTTCCCCAAAACATAACAAATGAAGGTAAATAGCCCTACTTTCTTAGGACAACACACACTAATATGTGCATCTTTACCACAAACGTTTAGTATCATATCTGGTGAACTCCATGTCATAAAACTTGTTGGAGTATTATTATTCACCATAAGGGGACTAGCACCATGAGTTTTTGGTTTAATAGAAGATGAATTACTCGTCGTTCCTTGATCACCCAGATATTTCTCCCAACTATTACCAACATCTGAGAATTTTTGTGAACTCATCAATCTTATGCTATGTTCTTGAAACCTTTCTAGCTCTTCCCGTTTAAGCTTCTCAAAAGTATTCTTCAGCTCTACGATGTAGTTCACCGCTTTATCAATAATGGTACACTCATCAGCCTACATATACAAAATATATGAAATTAATTTAATTTCTACTTCAGAGGAAAAGTCGAAATTTTCACTGATTAACGGAAAGTAAATACATACGAAGAAGTCAAATGAATACTATATCTACTATATATATACACACAAGTTAATTAGTTTCAAGTCATTTATTAGTGTCTGGAAAAGATTCATTTAATAACAAAAAAATTACAAAAAAGGCTATAATTTGAATTATATAACCTTCAACCCTTTCTATTAATACGCATTTGACCAATCTATCCTTCTCATAATATTAATTGTAAAAGCAATTTATACATAAAAAGTGTTATTTGGTTGTAATAAATATGAAAAATAATCAAGTTTTATTGGTGACAACAAGTGAAAACACGCGACTGCTATTATAATAATAATTTTTTATATGATTAATTTATACAAATTATATTGATGTAAAACTTAATACTTGCTAATTATTTCAATGAGTTACAAAGATCTTATGATTATACGGATTAAGAAGATTCTCTTTTTGACAAATTTAGAGTGAAATTAGAATAATGTTAAAAACTTCATATTTTTATGTTAGAAGAGAAAAAACATGAAATTTGTGAAGATTTTTTATAACTATATATGCAAAAAAACACAAAAGTTCTATATTGTTTATCATTCCCTTTTTTATAAAACAAAATACATCTTATTATTCTATTTTGGAGCTAACATGTAGATATGTATAAATTAGTAATACGAGAAATATGTATATCACAAAATAAAATTATCACGCATAGAAAGGATTATCATATGTGATTGCCAAAAAGAACCAACCAATAACTAGTTTTTAAAATTATTTTACAAAGTTTCTATTTGAATTTTTAAAAAATCATGTTCATTTCACCAATAATTTTCGATGAGTTGATTATGATTATTAATTAAGGTTGCAGAAGATAATAAAAGGAAAATAACAAAAGAAAAATTGTTCCAGCTAATCACGAAATTTATTGAATTATTTTTCTTTTGATCGATAAGATATCGGATGATAAAAAATAAAGTATTTCTCGAAAAGAACTTTTGTATTACCTTAGCAGAGATATTAGGAATCAAAGCACGGAGAGTCTCGAACAAGATTTCAATATTCTTTGTCCTTTCTCTCCCCGTCCATATGTATATCTCATGCTCTGAACCTCTACCTCCGCCTCCATCAGCACTGGATTTTGGTTCAGCAATTCCCTTACCGTTCTTTTTTTGGTTGGGTTGACTTCTCTTCTTAGCAACATCAATACTCGATTCAACCACCTCATTAACAACTGTCAACGGCTGATAAGTATCAAATCTAATTGGATCTGGCAACATGTCACCCTCAAACGTCTCTCCACTCCCAATTTGATTGTCCTTCAAGTTCAGGTATGACCAGACATCATCAGTTTTCCATGGAAAAACATGATTATTCTCGCCGCCTCCATTCATTTTCTTTCTTTTTCAGGTGGTTTGATGCTTTACCCTAAGTTACGCCTATATATAGAATTTTTTCTTATAGGGGGCAAAGTGTAAAATGAAGAAATGATGGATTGAATATGATGAATATTGAATATGAAAAGAATATACGAAAGGGTGAAATAAGGAAAAAAATTAAAATAAAAGAGAAAAAGTTTTAAAAAATATAGATAAAAAAGGATGATTCATTTGTAATGAATAAAAAAACAAAATACAACCATAAACCAAAACGTTGTTACTTGCTTCAAAACAAAATACGTAGCTAAAGTACTTTTTGTTACAAATTTTATTCTCACTCAATTGGGACTCAATTGACACTTACATCTACTAAAAATAATTAATTAAAATTAATTAATAATACTAATTTACAAATTTAATCAAGATATTATTCTCATCTATACAAACGGATTATGTTTTTTTCCCAACTAAAATGATTGTATACAAGTATAATTACTTAAGATATTTTTTTTAATGCAAGTGTTAATTCTTAAGTTATATGAATTAGGTGAATCTGAGTTGTAGTCTTATAATATAAGAGGTTACATGACTAGCGTTAATGAGATTTTAATAATAACTTATTTACATGATTATTAATGTTAATGAAATTTCATTTATAGATGACTCCGACTACATACATTAGATTTTACATATCTTTTTACTCATTTATTCTAATTAATCATACTATAATTAATAATTAAGCAAGTGTTTTTCCGTAAATAAAATTTTTTATCATGCAATATCAGTTTCATATAAAAGAAAAAAGATCATCATTTTATTTCATCTTCTGGCCAAGATGTTAAAATGCCTCTAAATTCTGATAATAAATTTTCCTTTATTAGGAGAAAAAAAGGTATTGCTTAGGATATTAATTCCTTTACTAATCGTCCACTAGTTTGTAGCTAGCAATTTTTTTGATAATTTATTAGTATAATAAGTTTTTTATTATTATTTATTGATAATTTCTTTTAATGATGACAATAAAGAGTATCAAATGAAGGGAGGTGTATTCATTGGCTTGGTTCAGTTTTAAAATTTATCGTTCGATTTATTGGTGGTTTATACACATGCTAAATTATTATATTACTATTAAGATATTGGCTGATTGATTATTGATTTATCGGTCTAACCGTTAAGATTTGAGTAAAAGAAATTATTAAAAATCACATAGAAACAAGGTGACAAACCAAAAGAATCATGCATATGAAATGATAGATTGTATCTTGCTCAAAAGAAAATATATTCACATCTTAGAATATTTGAGAGTTTGAAACAATCACTAATACACGTATGAAACTAAAGTCTAAGGCAATGACCTTATATACTGAATGGTATAATATAATTTTTTAATTTATTATGGAGTTATCGATAACTCATTAATAAAACATCTCAACCCGTTCAAAAGTAATTCATGATAATAAAAAATTCAAATTGTTACCCAAGCCATCGAACAAATAACCCATTATCGATAACCCAATATTTTTTCTATTTGATTTTGAACAACCTAGTCAATGAATGAGTTAAATTGAATTTGGTCATGTTAAATCGAATTGAGTTAATAAATAAAAGAGTCTTGTTACTTAGATTGAAATGGACTAAATTCTAAGAAATAGCCGAATCCGTCAACTTCTTAAGTTTTAATTTTTTTATGAGGAACTTTTGCAAATAACCACTATAATAGACTTAACTATGCTCCATAACAATAGTTTGCATAATTACGGGTTATACCTACAATTTAAGTTACTTCGCTTGTATAAATCGCGGATATTTATAATTCACAAGTTTGTATAATTCGTAGGTACATTTGTAAAATTTATTTAATTTTGTATAAGCTCAAAATAAAAAATTTATACAATTACAAAATCAGAAGTGTATACAGTTATACAAATTTCTTAAAACTTTTCTCATAAGCTTCAGACCATTGGATCTTCGATATCTTCTGAGTCAAATTTGTCAACAGGGATAAAATAGATGAGAACCCCTCGACAAACATTCTATAATAACTAGCCAATCCCAAGAAAATCCTAATATCCGTTGGGAATATGGGTCTGAGCCAGTTTTGCATTGTTTCAATCTTCTAAGTCTCAACTTGTATCCCTTCTCCAAATAAAATTTACACTTTGAAAAATTTGACATACAATTCTCTATCTTTAAGGATTTGGAAAACTACTTTGAAATGATTAGCATGATCTTCCTTATCCTTTTTCCCCTTTCCTTATTACAAGGATAAATGCTCAGATATGAATTGGTATGCATATAGATGAATGAAAAAGGAAAATTGAAGGCGAGAAAAAAATAGCAATAAAAAAATTTGAAAACTACAATCAACACTTTGATGAGAAGAACAAAGATAAGTGCATGCTGGGAATTGGAATGAAAGCCACATATATCAATGTGTTGGCAAGGAAAATCACGTGGAGTAATTGTGATAACAAGGCAATTAATACAAAGACCAAATTATCCTACACAAATTAAAATTTGACATTAACCACACAGATTGATACCACAATTTTCACCCACTCTTCTATAATAATAGAAAAGACCAAGTTATTCTACACAAATTGAAATTTGACATTAATCACACAGGTTGATATCAATAATTTTCACCCACTCTTCTATAGCATTAGAGGATCAACATGTGTGCTTGTGATTTTTTTTTATTAGCAAAGGATATTGTCATTATTTCATCTACTGCTCTATTTTTCACTTTCTCCACGTGGTTGAGAGAGAGAGAGAGAAATGGGTCAAAAGACATTTTAGAGAGATAGTAATTTGATATTTATGAATTCTTATATAATGAACTTAGAGCTAACAGTAGATTAGCTCAAAAACCTAACAATTTAATTAAGTATCTAATGTGTTCTTCGATAGAGAAGTCATTTCTAAAGGAGAAATAATGTGTTTTTGAAATCTACGTGTTTCGTGTTTAAAGTCTCTGAAAAATTTAAATGAGTTAGACTTGAGTAGGTAGAAAAAAATATAAAATCTTGATTAAAAAACAACACTATGCACATACATATAACTCAAACTCATTTAGATTCTTTGAATTTTATCGATGGTATAGCTAATAATATCAAGACAATTAATTACATCTCTTGTAAAAATTGATTAGCTACATTTTATTTTGTTTTAAAATTCTTGTTATTCTTTGTAAGTTATTTTATGACACGAAAAAAGAATCGCCCATTTGCAATAAAATTAGAAAAATAAATTAATAGTGACTCCATCAATCGATATAAATATCCAATAACTACTTCCTCCGTCCGGTATTGTTTGTCATGGTTTCTATTTTTAGAGTCAAACTATAAAAACTGACTAACATTTTAAGATGTATTTTTTCATCATATTAATATGTAAAAAAATTGTAATTTATAGTACTTCTCATATAGTTTTAGAATATCTAATTTTGTTGTTTAAAATATCGAATTAATGTTATCTAAATTACCTTTGAAAATTAATCAAATTGACTTTCGATAAATGCAACATGACAAACAATTCTGGACGGAAGAGTAATAGCTACATAATTTTTTTTACGATAAAATCTCTCAACAACTTTTTTTGCTTGTGCATTTCATTTAATATGTAAAATGTATATGTGAATAAATATTGTAAATTCACATGTCGAGTGCTGAACATCATTATGTGCAACAATAGTCAATAAAATAGATCTTAGCAGTAATATTTAAAAAATTATAAAATGTACTAGTAATATGCACTAGCTCGTATATGGATTCAATTTATGACATTAGTAGATTATATATTAATCCAAGTATTCTTTACATAAATTATAATCAAACACAATTTCAACTTTAATAAAATTAAAAATAGTTAAATTATATGTTGATTATTTGTTAGCTAGCGTTTTGACCAAAAATTTTGACTAAAATTTTAAGGATTTGACTTCAAAATTTTGTTTGACCATAAATTTGACCAGATTTTAAAAATCTAACCTTTAAATAATTTCAAGATCTTAACAACTGTCTCAGACCATTTTTTAGGTTCTGAGGACTTTCACTCACAAAACTTTAAAATCTAAAATCACAATCATAATCTCAAACTTTCAAGCGTCAAATTTCAACAATAAAATCTATGGCTAAGAGGAGCTTAGATTGGATAGCAGGTTTGGTAAGATAATTCTTTTTAATTATTCTTTCTAGAAAATAATTTTGTTCATGAGAAGTATATGTTTTAGTGACCAAGAAAAAAAATGATTTTCACCCATTTGTAATAGAAAATTTAATCAACGGAGTCATAAGTAGTGTGTAGGTATAAGTTGAGCCAATTCGAAATTTAAATTTTTTAATTGAATTAGGGATTTTTGAATTTAATTTTTGAATTTTTTTAGATTTTGATTGAATATTGAGTCTAATACCATAGATATTAGTATTTCTGAAGATACAAATTTCCATGTCTTATTTTTAGCTTTATCCAAATCATTTGTGCTAAATGCTAGCAATGCGTTCATTTTAAAAAAAAATCTCCTATAGTTCTATTAGTTATAGTATAAGTTTAATTAATAATATGAAACAATATGATATGAGAGTACAGTGACCTCAATTCTTGTTAACTCAATGATTGTAGAAAGTTACATTTCATAAAAATTCAAATTACTTTTTTTATTCTATATATTAAGTGAATTTTTGAGATTTTTATTGTTCAAAATAATTGTTTTTTTAAAGTTCAAGACAAATGTTTAATTTTTTTTTTTATATTTATCCTTTCCTTGAATGAAGTTTTATATTTTCTACGAAATAAGTTGCACTATTTTGCAATGTAATGTCTATGATTCAAAAAAAAGAAAAAAAAATAGTGGAAAATGTGGTTTTAATTTATTTCCTTAAATATTTTTTTTAATAGGTGTGCATTGCCTCACAAAATCATAAAATTTGACCAAATTTTAAAAATCTAACCTTTAAAAACATTATAAGATCTTAACAACTATATCAGATCATTTTTTAGGTTCTCATTATTTTCACTCACATAATTTTAAAATCTAAAATCACAATCATAAACTCAAACTTCGAAGCATCAAGTTTCAATAATAAAATCTATGGCTAAAGAGGAGCTTAGATTGGATAGCAAGTTTGGTAACATATATATGTTTTTAATTATTCTTTCTAGAAAATAATTTTGTTCATAAGAAGTATTTGTTTTAATGACCGAGAAAAACATTATTTTCATCTATTTGTAATAGAAAATTTAATCAGCGGCGTGATAAGCAGTGTGTAGGCATAAGTTGAGCCAATTCGAAATTTATTTCCTTTTGAATTGAATTAGGAATTGAATTTTTTAAATTTTTTGGATTTTGATTGAATATTGAGTCTAATACCATGGATATTTGAATTTATGAAGAAACAAATTTCCATGTCTTAAATTTCGCTTTATCCATATCATTTGTGCTAAATGCTAGCAATAAGTTCATTTTTTTTTAAAAAACTCGTATAGTTCTATTAGTTATATAAGTTTAATTAATAATATGAAATTATATGATAAGGGAGTAGCGTGACCTCAATCCTTGTTAACTGAATATTTATAGAAAGTTATATTTTATAAAAAGTAAATTACTCCTTTTATTCTATATTAAGTGATTTTTTGAGATTTTTCTATTGTTCAAAATAATTGAATTATTTAAAATTTAAGACAAATATTTGAATTATTTTTTATATTTATTCTTCCCTTAAATGAAGTTTTATATTTTCTATGGGATAAATTATACTATTTACAAAGTTATATTTATGATTAACAAAAAGTAATATTAAAAAATGTGATTTCAATTATGTCCATAAATATTTTTCTTTAACAGTGTGCATTGCCCTCACTATACAATACAGTACTATCCAAACAAAGTGTAAATGTGGAATAGAAGAATTATTAGATTAACTCAGACCGTTAATTATTATGATTACTTCGTATTATTTAAATCAAATTTGCTAACATTATTATCAATATTTTAATTTAATTATAATATTATTTTGTTAAAATTATTTTCACTTTACCACCAAAATCATTATAATTAGTATCTCAATTTGCATAAATTCGAGACACTTCCATTAAAATTATTTTTCATTCTCTCACTTTTCTCGAAACCCAGCTTCTTCTTCTTTTTTTTGATCTTCTCTCTGCTTCAACAATTGGCACTATTTTCTGGTGAGAGTTCTATCAATTTACTATGTTAAAGAGAAAAGAATCGAAATTCCTAATTATTAAAGCTCTTTTTTTTTTTGAAGGAATTTGTTTGATCTATTTCTCTAAATTTTGATTCTTTATTCAAAGTAGAGTAGAAATTACTCGTTTGAAAATTGTATGATTCTTGAATGATACTTGTGGAGAAGATAGTGATGTCAAAAGGGTTCCTTGATTGAAAGTAGAAAATGAAGTTTAAGGGTGTTTCTGAAGTTAATTTGTTTGGTCAAAAGATTCAGTTTTTCTTCTTAATTTGTGCAGCCATGGATGAGCAATTTATTCTGAGGGTTCCACCTTCTGTTGCTGAGCGAATTGACCGTCTTTTAAGTGAAAATCCTTCTTCAGAAGACAAACTGGACTTGTCTTTCTCTGGTAACTTTTTTTTCTTTTCCTTTGGAGTTCTAATTATTGTTGTGCAGGAGCTTATAGTTTTAAGTTAATGGTCAAGAATACACTGAACTATAGTTTTAAGTTAATGTTCATTGAAATATGACCATTATTAAGGTAGGAAAAGGAAACAATTAATAGTTGAGGTGTGTTTTGGTAACTAGTTGGTGATGGTTTAGGTAGGAAAAGTGAATACCGGACAGTTCAGGTAGAAAACTCGCAAAAACGTGATATATTAGTTGAGGTGTGTTTTGGTAACTAGTTGGTGATGGTTTAGGTAGGAAAAGTGAATACCGGACAGTTCAGGTAGAGAACTCACAAAAACGTGATATTTCAAGTGTGTTTTTTGCCATTATCTTTATAATTTTTGACACAATTATTTGACCTGTTGGCATTTACTCTTTAGATTTAAACTAGTCCTACTTCACACCTACATTCCTTTTATGTTGTTTCACATCGTTAATACTCGTGCATCACCTATCAAAAAAGGAAACCATAGTCCTTCCATATTTCACTTCCCATGTGTTCGTATTGTCATTCATTGAACCTTTTATTATTATTTTTATGATAGCCGTGGTGTCCGAGCCAACTTGTGTACGCTTCAACTAATTCCACAAGTACTTGCTACCTCCCACCGTGCAAGTACTAGGTAACTCTTTCCACCAAAATTTGGACAGATGGAAAGAAATCATTAGTGTTTTTGCCTGTTGAATCTAGGACCTCACGGTTCTCAACCCACTTCATTGATCACTAGGCCACCTCGGTGAGAGCTAAACCTTTTTACTCCCCCCTAGCTCTTCCAATTCCCTATACTGCTTCTGATTCAGAGAACCTTTGGGTTTTAGAGAATCTGTGATTCGTCTTAAAAAGGTTAAGTATTTAGTACTGGAATGAAATTTACTTGAATAGAGGGGAAAATACATAGAAGATTCATCCGACTCTAATTGATTTGGGATTGAGATGTAAATGATTAATTATAGACTGAATGGTTTTCCAAACAACTTTTATTCTCTGAGGTTATCTGGAATACCCATAAGAAGTTCCAAAATATTGGGGGGGTGAAGTTGTCAATAGAGCATAGTTTATTCTACTGTCGTTTTGATTGAATTTGTAAGTTAATAGCCTTTGGTGTCCACAAGTTATATGGCGTCATCTGATTTCTAAGACATGGATTTTTCCCCCATTGTGGCCCGCCATACCTATGTCTTTTTTCATATGCTAATAAGTGAAAACATTGTGGTCTGAGTTATTGATATTAAGCACAATTGATGTGCGTGTGGATATTTATTTTTTTTAAAAAAATTAACCAACCTGTAGATTTCACATCCAAAAGGACAAAAGGACATTCAAAAGAGGTGGATTTTTGTCCAGACATCCCTGAGATACAATGAGGATGAATAATTCATCCTTGTTTAACTTCCTGTAAAGTGGGAAGAGAGGTTAAGCAGTCATTGTCTTCATTGGTAACTTTCTTATGGATGTAGTTTAGTATGTTCCAGTCCACTTGTTGCTCCTTTTGAGTGAATTGTTTTTGGAAAAAGTTGACTGCTTCAGAAGCTATGTCATCTTCCCCTTCTATCCAATTCCCAGACTCATTCTTTATAGTCATGAGCGTAAGTCTCCTCCTTATACTATTGATAACTGAATGGAAGAACTTGGTGTTGTAGTCTCCTTCCTTGAGCCATTCAAGTCTAGCTTTTTGTCTAAAGTAAGAGTCTTCAGTTTACAAATGCTTAATGAATTCAGCATTTGCCTTATTGTATTCTTGTCTGATGGTGCTAGAATTGTTGGTTTCCATTATGGTTTCAAGATCTTTCACCTTTTTTTCAAGCTTCTTGGTGTTTTCAAAAATGTCACCAATGCTGTTTTTTGAGCACCAAGAAAGATGTTTGCGCACATTTTTAAGTTTAAAGTGCATTTTCCACATTGGGTTGCCATGGACTCGAATGTTCCAAGCATTTTGAACAACTCCCAAGTAGTCAGGTTGCTCTGTCCAGAAATCAAGAAACTTGGAGTACTTAATTCTCTGAGGAGTACCTGTAGAGAAAGAAAAGAAAATAGGTGAGTGGTCTGATCCTGTTCTTATGAGATGAGATATGCTAGAATCAGGAAAAGTCTTAATCCACTCGTCATTAGCCGCGACTCTGTCTAGCCGTTTCCAAATCCTGTCTTCAGGGCATCTGCCATTACACCACGTGTATTTGGAGCCAATAAAGCCCAAGTCAAGCAAATTACAGTCCATTAGGCAGTCTATGAAAGGTAAGCTTTTGGCCATCCTGTAGGATTTGCCCCCCTTTTTTTCTTCTGGACCGACGCTGCAATTAAAGTCTCCTGTAACACACCAAGGAGATGAGATGTTGCAGACCAGTCCCTCAAAACTATCCCACAAGTCATTTCTGAGGTGAGCTTTGCATTTAGCATAGACAACAGAGATATTAATCTTGACATCTTCACAGACAAGCTCACAGGTAAGAATTTGATCTTCATCTCCTTTGATCACACACTTGTGTTGAGAGTCACGAAATATCCATATCTTATTATTGGAATTGGCAAAACAGTAGTCAAAACCAAGAATTTTGTTGTGTCTCTGAATTTGGAAGCATTGGTGAAAGGTTCAAGGACGGCAAGAAAAGTAATTGTTGAGAGGATTTAATGGGCACCTTTGGTATTAATGGCCCTCACATTCCAAATAAGAGTCTTGGTCATTAAAAAAAGGCGATTTAGAGAGTAATTTTTGACTGTGATCCATTCACAGTAGTATTAACATGGGAGCTATCCCCTTTGTTGGATTTGTTTCTTCTGTATTTCCACTCTTTTCCTCGAGGGGAAAGATTGATGTTGTCAATAATTTCTGCAAAAGCTTGCTGGACTTCTTTTTCTAATATGGGAGAGTCATCAGCTCATCATCACTGTCTTGAGAACTTGAACTGCCTTTTTCAAGTCTTTCATATTCATTAGCACTGTCTGAGACATCAACATCTTCTTCCTCTTCAGATTCTAAATCATCATCTTCAGTAACCTCATTATTGTTCAACTGTTGCCTTACTTTGTTAGGAAGTTCTTTACCAGATGGTCTCTCTTTAATTTGAACCTCGTCCTCATTAGACGATTCAGAGTCAGAGCTTTCTTGGATTGTCATAGTTTGTAAGTGAGTATTTTCAGTATCATGTTGCTTGTCAGTTTTGCTGAATGCCTCTCAAAGTGAGAGTCTTTCCATTATATAGAGAGAATAAATATTACAAATCCCTAAAGATCCGTCATTCCTATCCCTAAAGATCAGCTATTCTATCTCTACAAATCTGCTATTCAATCCCTCCAAATCCGCTATTCTATCACAATATTTATTCCTTTGATTCTACAACAAATCTATATGATCATGCTAATTTATATCACTATCTAATTACATTAATATATACAATTATTTAGATTTTCATCATGCTAACATCCCCCCTCAAATTGATGCCGGTGGATCAAGAAGCATCAATTTGCCTACTAGAAACTGATGGCGTTGTCGTGCCATAGATTTTGTAAACGCATCAGCTATTTGAAGATCACTAGACACATGTGGAAGAGTAATGACTCCTTTATCTACAGCTTCTCGTATATAATGACAATCTACTTCGATGTGTTTGGTCCTCTCATGAAAAACTGGATTAGTAGCAATCTGAATAGCACTTGTATTATCAGCATGGAGAGGAGTAGGATGAGATTGAGGAAATCCAATCTCAGCAAGTAATCCACGAAGCCATACAACCTCGGAGCAAGCAGTAGACATGGATCGATATTCAGCCTCTGTTGAAGATTTTGACACACGATCTTGCTTTTTACTCTTCCACGATATCAATGATTCTCCAAGAAACATGCATCAACCAGTGACTGAATGACGAGTATCAGGACATCCCGCCCAATCAGAATCACTAAAAGCATTAAGACGAATAGGAGAACCACTTGGAAAGAACAATCCACGAGTAGATGTTCCTAGAAGATACCGAATGATGCGACGAACAGCCACCAAGTGGAGATGACGGGGAGCTTGCATAAATTGGCTAACTTGTTGCACTGCAAAAGAGATATCAGGCCGAGTAATAGTAAGGTAATTTAGACTCCCAACTAATTGTCGAAACATAGTTGGATCAGGAAGAAGATCGCCTTTCTCACGACGATACTTCACATTCAATTCCAATGGAGTATCTACAGAGGAGGAATCTTGAAGACCAGCCAAAGAAATCAGATCCTGAGTATATTTGTGTTGGTTTAGAAACACACCTGAAGCAACATTATGAACTTCCAAACCCAAAAAATATGTAAGAGTACCAAGATCTTTCATATGAAAAGAATTTTTAAGCTGCTGTTGGAGGCTAGTAATTAGTGAAGAATCAGTTCCTGTGATGATAATGTCATCTACATACACCAAAAGAAGAACACAACCTGTAGATGTTTTCCGAAGAAACAAAGACGAGTCATATTTGCTTTGCTCAAAAGAAAATTGTAGCAAAGTAGACCGGAACTTATCAAACCAAGCTCTTGGAGCTTGTTTTAATCCATACAAATACCGCTTCAACTTGCACACATCTGATGTAGGTGATGAGAACAAACCAGGTGGAGGTTTCATATAAATCTCTTCTTTGAGATCACCATGGAGAAAAGCATTTTTGACATCCATTTGATAAAGAGACCAGTTTTGTGAAGCAGCAATGGCAATAATAGTTCGCACCGTAGTCATTTTTGCTACTGGTGCAAAAGTCTCCTCATAGTCCACCCCATACTCTTGTCTGTTACCAAGAACAACCAATCGAGCTTTGTACCGATCAAGAGTTCCATCAGAATGAAGTTTAATTGAATAAACCCATTTACATCCAATAGGGCGGACATTTGAAGGACATGAAACAATGTCCCATGTGTCATTTTCTTTAAGAGCCAAAAGTTCCTCCTCCATTGCTTTTTGCCAACATTCAAGCTTGGAGGCTTGTGAGTAACCTGTTGGAATAGAGATGGTTGATAAAGTAGAAGAAAAACCATACCGTTTAGGAGTTTGAGACACTCTAGTAGATCGTCGAGGAGGCTCAAGAGGAGCAGGCCTTGAAAAAATCTCAGATTCTGGTTGTAGAGCAGTCTCAGGTGGCGGATCTGTTTCGGGATGGGGTAAAGTTGGCCGACGTCGTTCATACACAAATCCTGGTTTGAACCGCTTAGAAGACAATGACAAATCCTCAAAAGTAGGAAGAAGAGGAGAAATAGAAGATGACTCAATATGAGTAGGAAAGAAATACTGATTCTCAAAGAAAATAACATTCCTAGAAACACGAAATTTGTTAGAACTTGGATCATAACAAATAAATCCTTTCTGCGAAGTACTATAGCCCATAAAAGCACATCTAATAGACTGAACAGAGAGTTTATTGCGTTGAGAAGGAGGAAGGTGCACAAAACAAACACAACCAAATGTATGAAAACTATGATAGCTAGGATGCTTGTGAAAAAGACGATAATATGGAGACTCAAGGTTTAACACTTTAGATGGAAGTCTATTAATCAAATAGACAGCAGTAGACACAGCTTCAACCCAATATTTAGATGGAACAGAGGACTCAATCAATAAAGTACGAGTGACATCCAAAAGATGACGGTTTTTACGCTCAGCAACCCCATTTTGTTGTGGCGTGTATGGGCAAGAGCGTTGTGATACAATTCCTTTCTCAAGCAACAAATTATTGAATTCATGAGACATATATTCTCCACCAGAATCAGATCTTAATATTTTGATGCATGTGGAAAATTGAGTCTCAACGTAAGCCAAAAACTTCTTGAAAATGGAAAACACTTCAGATTTAGATCGAAGAAAATACACCCATGTAAACCGACTATGGTCATCTATAAATGTCACAAAATACTTGAAATGAGCATGAGAAATTACTGGTGAAATTCCCCAAACATCACTATGAATGACATCAAAACACTTTGCAGCACGACTACCAAAATTAGGAAAAGGAAGAGTTTTACTTTTGCCTAATTTACAAGTAGAACAATCAAATGAAGCAACTGAAAATTGATTTTTATTTCCCAATAAACCAGAATTGAACAAATGAGACAACACAATAGACTTTGGATGTCCTAGACGTTTATGCCAAACCTCATTCTTAGTAGTGGTGGAAGCAAAAGTCAGAATAGGAGGAATAGAAAAGTGTATAGGAAACAATCTTCCAACTTTAGGCCCCTTCGCGATTATCGTTCCCGACACCTGATCCTGCACAAGGCAACCATTACGAGAAAAGTTCACATTACAATTGTTATCTACCAATTGGCCAACCGAAATAAGACTAGTGGAGAGCTTTGGTGATACAAAAACATTCTTGAAAGTTTCAGTAATATCCCCAACCTTGGTAATAGGTAAATTACTACCATTGGCAACCTGAATTTGTGTTGGACCATTATACTCACGGATGTTTTTGAGTATATCAGTTGAGTTGGTCATATGATTGGAAGCGCCAGAATCAACAAGCCAAAATTTAGATATTACCTCATTACTTTGTAGTCCCAAAGTTGAAAATGCTGACAAGATCATTTGTTGTACCATTTGAGGAGTAATAACTTGTCCTACCGAAGATGAGCTATGTGTAGTGGAATCATTTATCCCAACTTGGAAAGCCTTTGTCCTACGGTTTTGAGGACGTGTGGGACACTCTTTGATAATGTGTCCTTGTTGTTTACAATAATTACAGAACTTCTTGCCACAATTGCGAGCAATATGACCATATTTCTTGCAACTGTAGCATTGAGTTCTAGCCATATCCACGCCCTTTCCTTTCCCTTGAGCTGCAAATGCAACAGTGACAACATTTCCTTGATGAAAAGCATTTTGTGTGACGAGACGCTGCTCCTCACGAAGTAATTCCCTAAAACAGACATCCAACGAGGGAGATGGATCACGACTCATCAAGTTGGAGCGAACACTTTCAAAGTCAGATCGTAATTTCATCAAAAATTGATCTCGCTTGCTTTGTTCATGAACTCCTTGAATGATGGAGAGAGATTCAGAAGGTATTTTAGCATAAACGATATCGGTAAATTCAGCCCATAAGTTCTGAAATCTAGAGAAATAATCTTGAATAGAGAGATCTCCTTGTGAATACATAGCAATTTCATGCTCTAACTGAAAGCGCCTTGCGCTATGGTCTTGGTTGTAAACCTTTCGTAAATAATCCCACATGGCCTTTGCTGTCTTGTATGGCCTGAGATTAAGAACAATAAGAGGGTCAATTGACCCTAAAATCCATGTCATCACCCGAGCATCTTTAACCTTCCATTGACCGAGCTTTTTAGGATCGGTAGGAGTAGGATCGCTTCCATCTATATGTCCCCATAATTCTTTTCCGGTGACAAATAGTTGGAATTGAAATTCCCAGGCGGAGTAATTTTTTCCCGTGAAACGAACATGGAAAGACTCAAACTGATATGACGACATGTTTGTGACAAGCTAAGGAAGATAGAAATGCAATGATGCAAAATAACCAGAATGAAAAGAGACTAAGATTCCAAGATGCCTTAACTTCCAAGATACTTAGGACTAACTGTTGACTAATAGTAAGCAGAACCAAAACTTCCAAAAAAAATTCTGGAAGGAACCACAGATGAAGGACACTAAGAATCAAAGCACTGAAAAAGGCTCTGATACCATGTCAGTTTTGCTGAATGCCTCTCAAAGTGAGAGTCTTTCCATTATATAGAGAGAATAAATATTACAAATCCTTAAAGATCCGTCATTCCTATCCCTAAAGATCAGCTATTCTATCTCTACAAATCTGCTATTCAATCCCTCCAAATCCGCTATTCTATCACAATATTTATTCCTTTGATTCTACAACAAATCTATATGATCATGCTAATTTATATCACTATCTAATTACATTAATATATACAATTATTTAGATTTTCATCATGCTAACATTGCTGAGCTTGCGTTTGCTTTCTCCTGTTGGAAGCTGTTTCAGCATGTTGAATTTGCTTGTTTGATGTGATATTGTGTTGGTTGTGCCCCTTTCATCTTTGGGATGAGCTCTTTCATTGTCGTTGTTGCGGAAGAGCATTTTCTGATCTTTGCTTAACTTTAGCAGTATGATCTAATTTGTTGGCAGCATTCTTTTTCTGTTGGATTAGTTGAGGTTGTTGCTGAGTGCTAGCTTTACCTGTTAGGGTAGTAGAGATTTTCCCCTTGTCCTTTTCCACAACATGTCCATTCTTATTTTTTCGCGACTCTTACTGAATAGTAGTGGACGTGAGTTTGCTGGTCTCGACATATTTTGGGTTGCCTTGCGTTTTTTTTGTAGTATGCTGATACAACTGCTTTTGCACGTCAAGAGCGGATAGTTCTGCTTCGTATTAGTTTGAGTTTGGCAGTGTGCTGCTTGGTATTGTTCTTGTTTTTGACATGATCTTTATTGCTATTCTGATGATCAACTTGCCTATCATTAAGAACTTGAGCAGGACGCTTGTTCTGGGCTTGTTCCCGTCTACTCTTGATATTAGAGGCTTGAGCAATAACAACTGGGTTAATGATGCTAGTATCATTTCCAGTAGACGGTACCGAATTGGTCCTAACATTAGGGTTATCCTGGTTGGTTTGGTTCTTATCTTTCTCATTGCTCTTCTTTCCTTTTCTGGTAACAGTGGTAAAACCTTCATCTTGATCATGACTTTCATGTGCTTGCTTGCTCTGTTGGTTCAAATCCTCTTGCTTTTGAGCTTTAAATCTCTCATCTCTAGCTTTGTTCCTGCATTCCATTTGTAGATGTCCTTGGAATTTACAGTAGAGACAGTAGTGGGGGGCATCCTCATATTCAATATCTAACCAAACCCCATCTTCAGTGCCGTCAAGCCTGGAAAACCCAAGCCATATTTGATCCAACTTGGGTTTGAGGAGGTCTATCTCGACCTTGATTTTAGCCACATTGCCTCTAGACTTTGAGTATGTGGCTGATCAGGAGCAACCGCAGTTCCCTCAGCATTCAAAATCCTAGAAACTATGTCCCAACGAAAAAGGTGCCATGTCAGCTTATGAATAAGAATCCAAGTAGGAGCGATTGAGGTTTCCACTTCTGGTTTGAAATCCGGAGTCCATTTGAGAATTTTCATAGGAGTATTACCACTGTGAATCCAACTTTTGAAAAGGATGTGATTATAATCTGTTTCATTTGAAAAATCCAAATAGACATGTTGAGGGTTGAAGTAAGCCTCTTTGGCAGAATCTTTCAGGTGAAATTTAATGGCTAAAGATTTCCTTATTTCTTCCATGGTAGGTTTGCCCTTGAAATATTTTCTAGATTAACAAAGTAATCATTGGCATTAAAATAAACAGCCGGTTTACCTAAATGAGTACCGTGAGTAATTTCCACCGGAGAGATATTCTTAGACTGCTCTGCTAATTTACCTTGAACAGCTGCTGCAAAAGAAGCTTTGAAGATGTAGGATTCCATCTGTTTTTTGGCACCAGCTTGTGAAGCTATGTTGGCACCATCTTTAGTATTATCATTGGACGTATTAGATTGATCAGCAGATTTGGGGGCTTTATCAAAATTGGAGGATATTTTTGGGGAAGAATCCTTTCGAGAATTGGTATTAGTGGTGTTGTGATTAATGGTTGTGTCGCCCTTCTCGTTCTGCGTAACAGGTTCACCGGAGAAATTCTCTTTGTTTCTTACATCATCTTCAGAAGAGGATTCTGTATTTAGAATAGTCTCAACACTGTTCTTGAGAGTTGGAGAAGGAACGGTGTCTTTGTGGTTGATTTGAGAGGAGGAAAGGTTTCCATCGTGGTTGATTTGGGTTTCTCCGGTGATAGTCATCTCCTTGTTTGTTACTGTTGGGGGCTGAGTAAGGGTGGAGGTGCGGATATCAGGAGGGACAGGTGGTGGTCCTTTGGGCTCTGGCCCAAATAAATCGACCGTTAGCATAGGTTAGAGAGAGAAATAATTTAGAGAGAAGGCAGAGCGTTTTGATTGTTCCTTAGAGAGATTTTCTCCTCTCCTTTTTGCGTGTGTGGATATATATACATATATATTTCGTATTGTCTGGTTTCTTTTGTTTTTATCTATAGATTGCTGATTGTGTAAGTATATTTGTGGTATGTCTTAATGAGTTGGATTAAGACATAGGTATTCTATGCTGTATTGTTCTCTTGCTTTCTTCCATCCGGAGAGGAATACACAAATCCTTTTGAAATGGTGAAAGAGTTTGGAAGACAGTTATTCATTGATTACACCTCCTTCGCAGCATGAATGTCCCTGTACAGTAGGGTAGGTTCTGATCCTCTGTTTTTAGTTTGGGGTATTGTGAGACCAGTCGCTCCGTCAATCTAAAGATAGATGATCTCATATCAGGTTCTTGATTTAAAGATTGGAGCCTTTTAATTTTTCTCATTTATAGGTAGACTATGAAGAAACTTCAATAAAAAAAAAAAACAAGGATAAAGAAGCACTGCTACAATCTTAATCCTACTGTAATAGTTCTTATTCAAAAGTTGCATGAGACAGTTAGTATAAGGTTTCATGTATCAACAACTAAGAATTAGCTCTAGAAACTTGTCAATGTCCACAAATTAGTTGGTGCTAGTTGGGGTAAATACCACATTTTCTGGATCTTTTTTATAATTTATTTAATACCCGACTATCCTACGAGATTAACCGTGATTTCTGACTTGCGACACAAATGTGACTCAAATGCCAACCAGTGCATCATGTTCTTGAACTTTGTAGATGAAGATATATAGTCATCTGTTACTATCTACTGTCTCTTGTACTTTGATTATGCACTATTTTATTGTAGTTACTGTTTTTTTGGGAATGCTTTGCCATGCTTTTTACTGTATTTTCCATGATTTATTCTTCTGATTATTTCATTTTTGATATGCTTTAATATGCTTTTCCGTGAACTGAGGGTCGATCGAAAAGAACCTCTCTACCTCCCAAGGTAGGGGTAAGGTTTGCGTACACTCTACCCCCCCCCCCCAACACACACACACACATTCTTGTGGAATTATGTGTTCTTGTTGTAGTACTTATCTTTTAAGCATCTTATCATACTTCATGCATGTGCTTTTTAAAAAAGTGTTGTTCTTTTCAGAGGATGGAAAGACGGGCAGTTTTGTCATAGGCGACGAGCACTTTCCTGCATCACTTTTGAATCTTCCTTGCATAGTGGAGTCGTACAAAACTTATGATGACAACGTGCTCATTAAATCTGCAGACATTGGTCAAGTAGGGTTGGGATTAATCTTTCTTTTTCCCTTCAGTTATATGAATATGATTTTTCAATCGTCATTGTTCCTTGAATGTAAACTTTGTTGATCTGACAGATGATTATGGTGAGAGAAGAAGGTGATCCTGTTCCAGATGTGGTGGAATATAGACATGGCCTCACACCTCCAATGAGAGATGCACGAAGACGAAGATTTCGGAGAGAGCCAGATCTTAATGTAACAGTCTTACTTTCCTGAGAAAAACTCTCATTTATTTACTTTCTAGTTTTCCCGATAGAGAGTATGTCAGGGGTGGGCTATTTATTATGTGGAATGGGGATATTATTTTTTTTTGGAGGGTTTGGGGTATGTATGTGAAAGCAAATAGGGGCGTATTCTACCCGAGGCTTCTCAGTTTATCTGGTTCTCTGCTGATAAACGAATTGGAATAATATCTGTTCGTAAATATAGTGGAGCTCTCCTTATCCCTTGATCCGTCCTTTTCTAGTTTTATATATACCCCTTTTTTTTCTGGCAAGTATCCTTGTACTTACGATGTGCCTGTTATACTTTTGGCAGCCTGAGCTTGTTCGGCGTGTTGAGAAAGACTTGCAGAACATAATGTCTGGTGGAACAGCTGAGAATATTGATATCCTTTCATATTTGCTTTCTCCTCTAGTTTAAATAGAATGACACATGGTCTATATATGAGAATGGAAGTAGCTAAATAGACTTATTTTAAATGTTTATCTAGGCTATATTCTGACAAATTAGAATCGCGAGTTTTAACGAATCCTAGCTACGCTGTTGGTAAATTGACATTTGTTAGCTTGTAGACCAGAGTCAGTTGGACAACTTTTGCTGGTGAAAAAACTTGTGAAAATTTCTGTTTGACCATTTACCAGGAATCGTGGTAATGTCAGGGAAACTTCAATGCTTTGAGCTTTCAGAAAACTTCCTGAGGTTCTGTTTGCATAGGCCTCTGTAAACAAGAACAAGTTCACGTTCTGAAAGTATATATTAGAACTTCAATATCATTGTAGAGGACTTGCTAGATTTCATCTTTCTCATTTTTGTTACACCTTAACTAACAATTACATATCGAAGTTGTTGAGCAAGAGGAAGGAGGTGAAGCAAGTGCACGCCATGTGAACAAGAAAGTGGCACAACCTGCAACAAAGCCTGACATTTCCGAGCCCGGGACAGCTGGTGAGGATCTTGATAGAACTGAATCTGAGGATTCTGATGATTCAATATAGTCGAGGACATTTTCCAGCCTTTGCTATTGTTATAGTGGCTGCAAGTCTTTGCTAATGTTGTAGTGCACTTCTGTTTAGTTGCCTTCAGAATTTATTAGAAATTTTAGCTCTTGTATTTTAATACAGTTGGCTTATCGAGTCTAGGCTTGAATATCTCTGTAATATAACAGTTTGCAATGGCTACTATAGACATGCGAGCATGACAAATGCAAATTGTGTTCTGTAAAGTGATGGTCTGTCTCCAGTTTGATGTTTTGAATTTTCTTATTTTGTTCTAAGATAAGAAGATGCTTATTGCAAAATTGATCAACTTCGACACCGTGAGAGGTTGGAGTTGGTAAACTTGTTGTGTTTGATGAGACTTGAGAGAGCGGATGGAAGTATAGGAACATGGTGAGAACTGAGAAGGCTAAATCGTGTAAGGCTCGAGAACTTGATGTTTAGGTCACCTTCTTGTGAGTTCAGAGTAAGATTTGTGACAATGGGTGTTGATTTAGCATATATTATATCTGCATATCTCGAGTAGAATGCATGCAGAAGGTGAAAAAGATTTTATGCCTAGTTATAATGACCAAATTTGTGTTGAAGACTTTGAGTTGTGTTGCAGAGTTGTAGTTTTTCAAACTATGGGATTACTATGTTTTCTCATCTCTGTTACAATGTTCAAACAATGTTGAAAAGGAAAAAGTTAATGTTGCTGAGCCTAAAGCCAAAGAAACTCTAGAGGGTGTGTTTTGTGCTAAGGAAAATGTCTTCCATGTAAAATGATAGTTTCTTGAAAAAATAAGTCCGTTTTGTACTTATTTTCTTGTATTCGATATGTAAGCAGATTTTAAAAAAAAAATTCCAAAAGCATTTATATGATATCTAGCAAAAAATCCTATGAAGGTGAGATGAGGTCGGAGGTGGAGGCTAAGGCGTGGTGGGTGCATGGCAAAAAGACAATGAAATTGAAATGTTACTTGTAGTTTATGAAACTTGTTTTTCCTACTTTCATTAAAGAAAGTTGTTTTCTCATTTTTAAGAAATTTGTTCTTAAAGAAAATCACCTTTAAAATATTTTGATTCAAACTGGATATGATAAAATTGAAAAACACATTCTTTTGAAAAGTCTTTTTGTGCTCCGGAGATTCTATTGAAAATTTATAATATCCATGATATTGAAAAAGATTATAGCAAATGAGATGAACTCAAGTAGTAAATAGAACTAAATGACAACCTAGTGATTAACTTAAAAAGAAAGAGCCAAAACTCTATCCAACAAAACTAGTCGATCGTCATCATAATATTATTAAGCTGGTCTTCAAGGTCTAAGAAATCAAGCCAGTGTGGTAGAATTTCTGCGACACTCACACACCATATTCATGTAAAACTGACATTTGCTTAGGTCGCCTCCGTTGACATTGAGACACTGCAACAACGAAACACATAGACCTTATTATCAATAGTTTTACCAATATTTGTTGGCTATCTGAATTCTCATCGATTCTCTGCTTTGTACCCCTAACTAATTTTATAGCATTAACAAGCAAATACAACAGAGAAGATAGCTATAGGAAATTAGCATATATACTATACCTCTTGGAAAGCTGTCATTGAGGTACCACATGAAGCAGCTGAGGGGGAAGGATCAGCCACCTGAACCTCATGTTTAATAACCCGAGGGCCTAACACGGCATCTGCTACCCTATGGCCAACTGCATTTCCACTACCAAAGGCCATTCCTGTTTTTTACCACACCAAAATATGAGCATTGAGTATATACAAATTGATGCTATTAGAATCTGACTATGATTGATTTGGTTTTATCGTAAACCTAATTGGTTATTTCCAATTACGTAAAATCAATAGTTCAAACTGCACTCAAAAGTATCAAAATCTGATTGTTAACTAGTTGAAGCAATTACTAACCATCGGTAAATGAGGAACCAAGACCTCCTGCTGCAGGTTGACTCTGTACAGGGGCTGGAGGAGGAGCAGGAGAAGCTGCAATATATGGGAACCAAAATTCCAAGTCATACAATAACAACAACAACGACATACATAGTGTAATTCTAAGTCAGTAATTTGAGGCACTGCCAAACTTGTAAAGGAATTAATGAGATGATCATGACTTGCCAGGCTTAGGCTTCGGCTTAGGCTTCGGTGAATTCTTCAATGGCTTATCATCAGCAGCAACACGAGGAGATGAGCGGGATTTTGACCATGGAAACCAACTTCCTGCTAAAGAAGCTGTGTCATATTTTCGTATCACTTTTTGACACAACTTACATGCATGTTCATACAACTTTTTAGTGATATCTGAAAACGAAAATATCTTCTGCTAAACAATATCAATTGATCTTTGCGAAAAATAAAAAAATTATCTCACCAAAACCATGTCCGTGTACAAGAACAATTGTGAAGTCATACTAATAATTTGAATCTCCAAATTTCAACTGTGCCACATAAATCGGATGGATGGAGGGAATATCTTTTAGTACTTCCATTAAAGTAGCAAGTTAAAAGGAAAAATAACACACATTTTTCACGCAAAAATTAAGCAACGCCCATTTTACATGGCATCCATGCTGCACATATATGACTCGAGCCTACTAACAGTCCCAACAACAGTCTGCAATATTCAATCTACCTTTGAGACTGAATGTCGAGTGTAATTCACTCAAAAAAAATTATACATATACACTTCTACCAAAGAAAGTCAATGATTACAGACCTCCGCTGCTACTGCTACTGGATCTGAACCCACCACTTCGACGACCCATGATATTCAAAAGAAGAAATTTGAAAGCAAAAACTGGCTGTGAAAATGGCAGACTCAAGCTGAAGGCCTGGGTTTATATAAGGGAGTGGGTTGGAGTAGCTTGAGGAACAAGACGGATTTCTATTGGCCAACACGTGGTGGAATTTTTCTTCTGCCACACTCATATTTTATTTTTTTTGAGATTTTTTTTCCATATTCTAAAATTAATACTTTTCGCATAACTTAATGAAAGAGTTGGTTTTGGTTCTTCTGGAATCAAACTAAATGGAAGATGAATTAACATGAATATTTGGTAGGAAGATAATTAGTACAAAATAAAAGTCAAGATAGTATCTTGGTAGGTGAAAGTTAGGCAAACCATAAAATGGTTTCATATCTTAACCTTGACACATAGTGATGTCATGGATGACATCAATAGGATGAATTTATTCCTATAAATAGGTAGCTCTTAATTCATTTTCAAATCATCCTCTCACTTGCCTTCTCACCTTCTAAGGCATTTGTGTTCTCTCTCTTGTAGTATTTCACTTGTATTCTTTGTAGAGTGAAATAAATATTGGTGCAGTTGTTCTTTGGTGGACGTAGGATCATTTTGATCCGAACCACGTTAAATATTGTTGTTCTTCCTTGTTCTTTAGTTTCACGTTTCCGCTAACAATTGGTATCAGAGCCAAGGTTTTGTCTGAGTATGCTCTGTGGTTGCAGCACAGTCTGAACTTCCACATCAGAAAAGGATTACTTTGGTTTTCTGTAGTTCCAAATATATTGTAGTAGAAAGGGAAGAACAAGTAAAAAAAAATTGAGTTCCATGAAGTTTGAAATTGATAGAATTAGTGGGCGCAACAACTTCAATATCTGGAAAATCCAGATGATAGCGTTACTGCGGAGGGAAGGTTCAATCCATGCTATTGACGGAAAGTACCCAGATAAGATATCGGATTCCGACAAGGAAAAGATTGAAGGAGATACATTGAGTGCAATCCAACTGTCCCTTGCACCTAACGTACTTTGTAAAGTGAGTACAAGTACCGAAGAGACGACCAAAGAATTTTGGAAAAAGCTGGAAGGGCTTTACCAGGACCAGTCAGTGACAACAAGGATGTTGTTACAACGGCGTCTTCATACATTTAAGATGGATTCAGGTACTTTGTTGCAAGACCATCTAGATGCGTTCAATAAACTTGTGATGGACTTACAAACTGCTGGAATTAAAAAGGACGAGGAGACGCTTGCATGTTCTTTACTATTTTCATTGACTTCAAAATATCGTGATATTGAGAATTCAATGATGTATAGCAAACAACCTATTAAACTTGAGCAAGTGCGGCAAGCACTAAACTCTTGTGATGTGCGGATGCATTTTGAAGGAGACAAAAGTGACGAAGCTAGTGGACTCTTTGTAAGAGGTCGTACTAGCCAACAGGGAAGGAGCAAATCGAAGTACAGATCAAAGTCTCGTGTGAACAAAAAGAATGCGGAATGTTGGGGCTATCACAAGAAGGGACACTTTGAACGAGATTGCCCTATGTCGAAGTCCAAAGAAAAGGCGAGCGCATCCATTATTGAGCAAGTACATGATAATGATGATGATTATGTACTAACAACATCATGCAATAGTGGAGTCTATGACAACAAATGGATCTTAGACTCTGGTTGTACTCTGCATATGACATTCCGAAAAGATTGGTTCAACAGCTATGAAACAAGTAGAGGAACTGTATTAATGGGCAATAATGCAACTTGTAAAATAGTTGGCATTGGTTCAGTTCATGTTCGCTGCCATGATGGAATCGTGAGGACTATTACAGAAGTTCGTCATGTTCCTGATCTAAAGAAGAATTTGATCTCCCTGGGTACTTTAGATAAACAAGGCTATAAGTACATGAGTGAAGGAGGAACTATGAAAGTGACTAAAGGGTCTTTAGTCATGTTGAAGGCCAAGCTGGAGGATGGCCTCTACACACTTGCGGGAAGCACCATTATTGGCTCTGTAAATGCATCTACAGTGCAGTTATCTAATGATGACAAGGCAAAATTATGGCACATGAGACTAGGCCATATGAGCGCACGAGGATTGGAGATGTTGAGCAACCACAACCTTTTGAATGGTGAGAAGATCAGCACACTTGAATTTTGTGAGCACTGCGTCTTAGGGAAGCAGAAAAAGGTCAGCTTCAGCACTGGCAAGCACAAGACGGGAGGGGTGCTAGACTACATCCATTCAGATTTATGGGGTCCCTCTAAGCTTCCATCGAAGGGAGGAAAGAGGTATCTTCTCACATTCATTGATGATTTTTCACGAAAGGTTTGGGTGCGTTTCCTGAAGACAAAAGGTGATGCTTTTGAAGCATTTAAAGAGTGGAAGATTTTGGTTGAAAATCAAATGGAGAGGAAAATCAAGTATCTTCGCACGGACAATGGCTTGGAGTTTTGCAGTGAAGAGTTCAATGAGGGCCTACGTCTACCTGTATGGAGCCACCATCATTCGCAAGGCTTGCTTTACATTGGACCCGATGTTGAGCCTCTCATAGCCTAGTACCGGCGAACTAGGCAAGCGACCCTGCAAGGCAGCCAGCCTTTCTGCAAAATCAATGTCCTTTCTGCAAGGTTCATGGGATCGCAAGGCATAAGACGGTCAGGCACACACCACAGCAGAATGGAGTTGCCGAGAGAATGAACAGAACTCTTCTTGAGAAGGCTCGTTGTATGCTCTTACAAGCTAAGATGTCCAAAGTATTTTGGGCTGAAGCAGTTCATACTGCTTCTCATATTGTCAATTGATCTCCAGCATCAGCGATTGACTTTAAGACTCCGAATGAGGTATGGTCAGGTCAACCCTCTAACTATTCATACTTGCGAATATTTGGGTGTCCAGCTTATTATCATGTTAATGAAGGTAAGCTTGAAACAAGGGCTAAAAAGGCCATATTCGTAGGGTATGTAGATGGAGTTAAGGCTGGCAAACGGACAGGACCGGTTTTACCGGTATCGGATTTTTCTTACCGGATTTTCTTATCGGCACCGGATTTTACCGGACCGGATTTACCGGAAAACCCAACCTGTTCCGCCCGGTCCGTTAGTAACCGGGTTGGAACCGGGTCTTACCGGTTCATCCGGTACCATTTTATTTTTTTAAAATTTTATAAATTTTAATTATTTTAATTATTATATAATATTATATATTTATATTAAAAACTTCAATTGAAAACTTTAAAGTTTATATAAGTTTGAAATTGAATTTATACATTAAAGTTTATATTGAATTTAAAGTTTCAAATTGAATTTAAAGTTTTATATTGAACTTAAGTTTGAAATTGAATTTAAAGTTTAAACTTTATATTGAATTTAAAGTTTGAAATTGAATTTAAACTTTAAAGTTTATATTGAATTTAAACTTATATTAAAATAATTAAAAATTAAATTTATAAAATGACATGAATTAAATAGAAGAGCCTATTATAAAAGAAAATCAAGGCGAATAGCCGTATATTTATTCAAATAAATAAATTATACAATACAAATATTAGAAAGAGAATAAGAGTACATAATTTAGGAGGAATTGAATATTAATTATTATACTAACAATTGCATTTTTTTTTTAAATTCTTCTTGTAAATTTAGTATCATTTGAAAAGAAAGATTTTTTGGAATTGGCATTTGTCGTTCTTCTTCCATTGCTTCCATGCCATCATCACTATTCTCACCAAATAATTCATCTATTTGGTCTTCTATTTGGCTACTTAATAGTGGTAGTCCGGTGTTTCTTCTTTCGGCATTGACCCAATCTCGAAACAACACCGATATTTCCAAACTGTCCTTTGCTAATGAATATCGATGATCTCCAATCATAAATCTCGCCGCACTAAAGGCTTGCTCCGAAGCGACCGATGATGCTTAAATCGCTAGCACATCTCGAACAATCCTAGCAAGGGTCGGAAATTGATTTTCACGATTCTTCCACCATATTAATATTGGAGGTTGAAGTTGTCCTTCTTCATGCCTAATCTTTTCCCGTGCCTGATTGAAATATAAATCAAAATCATTATTAGTAGAAGATTCAAGCTCAAGATATTCATCCATCCAATCATCCGTATCATCACTTTTAGGCTTAGAAGATGAAGGTTCAACTATTGGAATATTTTTTTTCATAACTTTATATGCATTATATAAATCTCTAACTTTTATATAAATGCTACTTTTACATTGTTCAACACTAGGAGTTTCATCATCTTTAATTTTTAAATTTACATAAATCTTTTCAACCATTCTTTCAACACCTTAATTTATAATTTGGGTTGAAAGTAGTAGCAGTCAAATAGATTTGAGGAATAGGGAAAAAATATTTTTTGAATTTTTCAATCATAAAAGCAAGTGAATCTTTAAATTGATCTTTTTCTTTATATTTTGCAAATTCAGATGAAATAGCACAAATATTTACTAAAACAGAAGAAATAGTAGGATAATATTGACCAGAACATGCATTTGTTGCTCTATAAAAAACACTTAAAAAAATCAATCAGTTCTTTTGTATTTTGCCAATCTTCAAAGCCAATTCTTAAACTCGGATCCGCATTATGAGCATTAAAAACTAATTGTATCGGTTCTTGATAAATATAAGCAACTTGAAGCATTTCAAATAAAGAATTTCATCTAGTGCATACTTCTTTTGGAACTTTTCTATATGCAAGTCCACATTCATTACAACGATTTTTAAATTCTGTAATTCTAGCTTTTACTTTAGCTTTATAAATCCAATTACAAGCAAGTCTAATTTTTCACAAGAAACTCCAAATTGAGAAATACCATCTTTTACTATTAAATTATAAACATGTGCGGCACACTTAATATGAAAACAATCATTATCAATTGGACAAAGTCTACTTTTTAAATAATCAACGGCTCTTAAATTATTAGAAGCATTATCTAAAGTGACACTCATTATTTTATCACATATTCCATAATATTGTAAAATAGAGCCTACTTTTGATGCTATATAAGAACCGGTTTTAGTTTCTTCAACATATTTATACGCTAATATTCGTTTTTGCATGTTCCATTCATGGTCAATCCAATGGACAGTAAGTGTAAAATAATCGTTACCATTAGGACTACGTCCCATATCAGAAGTAATAGATAATCTACCATCATAATAAGCCAATAAACAACAAAGAAAATGAGAATATTCTTTTTGATATTTAAAAAGATCACTTTTAATTGTATTTCTTGGAATACCTTCATAATCTGGGTTATATAATTCTCGAATATAATGAACAAAACCAGGATGTGAAGGAAATGAAAAAGGTAACCACAAACAGCAACCATTTTAGCTAATTCTCTACGATCTTTTTCTTTACTATACGTGCGGTGTGTGCTTCGACTAGCCGGGTTAGACATATTTAATACACCTTGAACCATATTAGAACCTCCAACACCCATAGAACTTTCGGGTATGGGTGTTCCATTTCTATTAGCTCTTTCTATATTATCTAGGCGAGCAAATTCTTTATTACACTTTCGTAAATGTGTTCTTAGTCGTCCCGTTCCCCCTTGTGTACCCGTAGTTACATGTTTCATTACCAATTTACATTTAGTACAAGTAACAGTAGTTTTTGCCTCATTTTGTATCAAAAATTTCCATACTAACGATCTTTTAACACGTACGGCGACGACATTTGAAAAAGTAGGTAAAGGGAAGACTTCGGTAACCGGACTAGTCGGGGTAGGGGTCTCTTCATCTTCCTCATTTATTTCTACTTCTTCTTCTAATTCTTCCTCAAAATTAGTATAATGTCTATTTAAAGACTCATGATCTACTTCATTTTTGGAATTAAATTCAATAGGTCTTGGTGACGTAAAAAAAGTTTCATTAACACGAGTATAATCATTAGTATTAACTAAATATCTAGGTGGCAAATTTTTAGAACAAGAACTATTTACTCCTCCCTTGTTAATTTTTAATTCCAACATTGGTCTTTTACCACTATTTCTTTCCGAATTCATGTTAAAATTTAAAATAATTAAATATTATGAGAAAAACAAGCAAAATAATATAATAAAAGAGATAAAACAACTAAATTAATAAACAAATAAAAATTAAAGTTGAAAGTTGGAACGAATGTACCAAACGTCTACGTAAAAGTAGACGTATAACCAAAGCCGGATTTGATAGATGCCTATTGTAGCTTCCGAAATTCAAACTCCAACTCAATATCACAATATAATAATTAATAATTTATGAGAGATTTAAAATTGAGACTTTGAGAGATTGTATAAGATGTATAAGTAGTGAATTTGTGATTTAAAATGGAAAAAGAGGGTATATTTATAGTGTAAATGGGTTAGAAAGGGGTGGGGGGTGTTATTTGACCGTTTTGGGCCCCAGCCCAACGGCTAGAAGGGCCCAACGGTCTTAATAACGGCTACCTTAATAAAAAAAAAAAATTGAAAAACCGGCTAAACCGGACCTTACCGGATCGGACCGGTCCGGAACCGGTTCTTACCGAACCGGTTCAATCGGATAAAAAACCGAGAACTGATTCGGTAACCGGTCCGGTATACTGGAAGACCGGTTCCTTACCGGTTCAACCGGAACGGGATTCGGACAGAAACCGGACCGGACCGGGTCAAATCCGGTCCGTTTGCCAGTCTTAAGATGGAGTAAAAGGGTACAAACTATGGTGTTTGTCTTTACTCAAATTTGTAGTTAGTAGAGATGTTACCTTTGATGAATCCTCTATACTTGATCCTCGTAAAGTTTCTGTGGAGTTATCTAGAAACGAGAATAACGAGCAGGTGGAGCTACCGGTGGAGCTTACCAAGGAACGGGATCAAGAGACTCAAATTGATGAGTCAAAAGATGCAGATCTTGAAGAACTTGCTTCCAATGAACCATACACAATTGCGAAGAGAAGGGACAAAAGGCAGATACGGAAACTGGAACGTCTTATAGAGCAAGAAAATCTGATTGCACATGCGTTCGTAGCTGCAGAAGAAGAAATTAAGGATCTCGAGCCCTCTTCGTATGTTGAAGCAACTTCTTGCAAAGATGCTGCACAATGGCAGTTAGCCATGATGGAAGAGATAGAGTCTCTTCACAAAAATGAGACATGGGTCTTAGTTAAAAGGCCAAAGGGGATGAGGACAGTTGGATGCAAATGGGTCTACAAAAAGAAAGAAGGTATTTCAGAAGTGGAAGCTGCTAGGTTCAAGGCGAGATTGGTTGCAAAAGGTTTCAGTCAGAAGGAGGGAATTGACTACAATGAGATCTTTTCTCCAATTGTGAAACATAGCTCAATTCGCGTGCTACTAGCATTGGTTGCACAATTTGATTTAGAGCTTCAACAGCTTGATGTCAAAACTGCTTTCTTACATGGTGATCTAGAAGAGACAATCTATATGGATCAGCCTGAAGGTTTCCTAGATGAAGGAAAAGAAGACCATGTATGCCAATTGAAGAAGTCTTTGTATGGTTTGAAGCAATCCCCTAGACAGTGGTACAAGAGGTTTGATGCATTCATGACTACACATGGATTTTCGAGGAGTGCATTTGATAGTTGTGTGTATCACAAGAAGATGTCTGGTAACTCTATGATTTATCTATTGTTGTATGTTGATGATATGCTTATTGCTGCTAACAACATCACAGAGATAAATATTTTGAAGAAACTGTTGAGCAAGGAATTTGACATGAAGGATCTAGGAGTTGCAAAGAAAATCCTTGGAATGGAAATTTCAAGAGAAAATGGTGTTGTACATCTTTCTCAGAAGAGGTACATCGGAAAAGTTCTTAAAAGATTCAATATGCATATGAGCAAGCCTGTAAGTACACCGTTAGCTTCTCATTTCAAGCTTTCAGAGTTACAAATGCCTCAATCTATGGATGAGGTGGAGCATATGTCAAAGGTTCCTTATGCGATTGCAGTTGATATCATTATGTATGCTATGGTATGCACACGTTCAGATATTGCCCAATCTGTAAGTGTGGTAAGCAAGTACATGGCAAATCCAGGAAAAAGGCACTGGGAAGCTGTCAAGTGGATATTGAGATATCTCAAAGGAGCTCCTGATGTTGGCCTAACCTTCCGGAAAAGTGAAGGTATTTCAATTCTCGGTTATGTAGATTCTGACTATGCAGGGGATCTTGATCGAAGGAGGTCCACAACTGGATACATCTTTACTCTCGTCGGTAGTGCCGTTAGTTGGAAATCGACTTTACTGTCGATTGTCGCTTTGTCTACAACAGAGGCAGAATATATGGCAGCAACGGAGGCAGTGAAAGAAGCTATCTGGTTGAAAGGTTTGGTGGCAGAATTGAGTTCAGTTCAGCTTGAATCAATTCTAAAATGTGATAGTCAAAGTGCTATTCATTTGATTAAAAATCAAAGATTTCATGAGCGCACCAAACACATTGATGTCAGATTTCATTTTATTCGAGATGTCGTAGAAAAGGGAGCTATCAAGGTTGAGAAGGTTATCACAGACGATAACGCTGCAGACATGTTGACCAAAATAGTCCCGCTTGCCAAGTTTGCACACTGCAAGGACTTGGCGGGAGTATGCATCAATTGATGCAACTCTAAGAGAACAACTAATAGGTGGAGCTGGTATGTTCAACAAAGGTTTGATTCTTCTTGTTTCTTACAATGGGATTGCCCAGTAAGCTTAGAAGTTTTGACCGGAGTTGTTTATACGCATGCTTGGAACACAAACCAAGGTGGAGATTGAAAGAGTTGGTTTTGGTTCTTGTGGAATCAAACAAAATGGAAGATGAATTAACATGAATATATGGTAGGAAGATAATTAGTACAAAATAAAAGTCAAGATAGTATCTTGGTAGGTGAAAGTTAGGCAAACCATAAAATGGTTTCATATCTTAACCTTGACAATTTTGACACATAGTGATGTCATGGATGACATCAATAGGATGAATTTATTCCTATAAATAGGTAGCTCTTAATTCATTTTCAAATCATCCTCTCACTTGCCTTCTCACCTTCTAAGGTATTTGTGTTCTCTCTCTTGTAGTATTTCACTTGTATTCTTTGTAGAGTGAAATAAATATTGGTGCAGTTGTTCTTTGATGGACGTAGGATCATTTTGATCCGAACCACGTTAAATATTGTTGTTCTTCCTTGTTCTTTAGTTTCACGTTTCCGCTAACACTTAAGTTTATATTTTTATGTTGAGTTATTGCTGCATTATTTCGTTAGATATATGTTTGATTAAAATAAAAACTAAATGTCGAGAAGCAATTCATACAATTGAATCTCATATATATTTTTTGATTTGTTCAAGATACTCTGAGATCCAAAGGAATACCTACAAACGTCAATATTGATCTAAATAAAAAAAGGAGAGATATTTCGTCCGTCTCATTTTACGTGACACTATTTGATTTAGGTTTAAATATTTTTTTTAAAAACGTTTAAAGTTATGGTCTGTGTGAAAAGATTTTTAAAATATAAAAATAACACTCCACACACATTTAAGATGATATATATCAAGTTATAAACATACTTTGTAAAAATAAACTACTTATAGCATATTATTATCGAATTATACCATATCAAGAAAAAATATATTAACAAAAAAAAATTTATAATTAATTGTTTAAATAATAATTAATTTATTTAAATAATTACCTTTATTTTTTCAGTTACCTTGTCTAAACCAAACTCTTTAATTACCTTAATTTTTTCAGTTACCTTTTTTATACCAAACTCTTTAATTTTTTACTGATTAATTATACAGTTACCTTTTGAATTATCTTTTAAAGTTTTAACTATTTAAAATAAATAATAAATTATTATTAATTAAATTTCACATTATATAGTTACCTTTTTAAGGACAAATACTAAATAATAGGGATTTGATTACACCCTATTTTACAGTTACCCAATAACTATCCACCCCCATCTAAACCAATACCAGACAATCTTCCCCATTACACTCAACCTCCACACGCCTACACGCCTAAAACATCATCATCTTCACCCACACGCCTAAAAACTCATCTTCCCCAAATTCCCTGACCGTTCCCCAAATCTTCCACATTATCCCTCACATATCAGTCCATCCCCATAATCAAACATCCATACTAAGCTTGTGTACAATGTCGAAGAAAGGTAGTGAAACCCCACGTAAAAGTAGAAGATTGAACGATGAGTCAAGATCTGAGGACTTTCATGCTCCCTCTTTCAACATTTTGTCACAAACTCAAACACAAAGATCAACTGGAAAAGAGAAGTCTAGGTCAGATAAATCGAAGATGGAAAAAAAAACAAAGAGGCAAAGGAAAGAGGGTAGAAGAGAAAAGGAAAAGAAATTCAAACCTCCTCTGAATCTGAGAAAGAGGCAAAGGAAAGAGGGAAGAAGAGAAAAGGAAAAGAAATTCAAACCTCATCCGATTCTGAGTCTGATTTTTACTGATGAATTAATAAATTCAAAATCAAAAAAAGCAAGAGGCACTGAAATTGGTAGGTCAGAGATACAAGCCACAAATAAACCAGAAAAAGTTGTTAAGGTTAGTAATAGAATTTTTTGAAATTTAAATTAAAAGAACAAGTTATGGACACCACCAATTATCCTACTCCAAAACTCCGTAATAGGAATTAAAAATCTTCATTGCACCCTGTACATTTTTTTGAATGACAGGTTTTTTTAACTTTTTAACTATTTATGTTATTTCCCAGTGCTTTATTATTAATACTGATTGTTTTATATAAATTATCAATGAATATTAGCACTTATTAAATGTGTCTCACTTTTGTATAAATTTCGAATGCAACATGCAATATATAGGAACACTGTATGAATAATGTATGAACATTATATGAATTATGAATATCATATTATAATTTGATATGTAGAACAGAAACAAATGTTATATATATAATACTATATGAACATTGTATAAATGGCAGTATGCTTCAACATATATTTATACTTTATTAAATGTGTATGACCTTTGTATAAATTTCACATTCATTATGCAATATATATTTTTTGTGTGAATACTGTATGAAAATTATATGAATTATGAATGCCATATTATACTTTGATATGTAGAACATAAACAATTATTAAATATGAATATTGTATGAATACTGTATGAACATTCTATAAATGACAATATGCTTCAATGTAGAATTATACCTTATTAAATGTGTATGACTTTTGTATAAATTTCTCATTCAATATGCAATAAATTTTTATTTGTATGAATAATGTATGAAGATTATATGACTTATGAATGCTATATTATACTTTCATGTACAAAACAGAAACAAATGTTATATATATGAACATTGTATGTATACTGTATGAACATTATATGAAAAATACTATGCTTCAATATTTTTTTATTCTTTATTAAAGGTATCAGACTTTTGTATAAATTTCACATTGATTATACAATATATATTACTTTTGTATGAATAATATGTGAACATTGATATTGTATTTCACATTTCAAAAAATTATGTTGTATTGTTTGTTTGATTTGGAAATTTTTTACGAAAACAAGATTTATAAATGTCAACAATAACAACTGCAATCAATAAAACAAAACATATGTCTAACATTCGAAATACTCAAAAACATAGATGTAACAGTAAGAAATCATTGTTTTTGCACAGGATAATTTGAACATGTCTTTCTATTGTGTCCAACTTGATGGCATCTACTGCATGTGATTTTTGTCTTCTTGAATTTCAAGCAAACCCCTTCCAGCGTTCAAATTTGGGTCTTCCTGCTGATCTTTTTGGACCGGGTGGCATCATTTTAGGCTCTAAAATATAACTTGGTATATCCCATGTACTCTCGCATGGGATAGGCTCGACAGAAATGACATAAGCATCTCTGAAATTTTTGAGGCTATAAAAAGCAGAACAGAAATCTACTTCATGTAACTTCCTGTATCTGAGAACTGCAATTGCATGATCACATGGTATCTCATAATGTTGAAATATCTCGCAACTACACATCCTTGTGTTCAAGTTTACTATGTACTTATTTGCTCCTTCGGCTACAGCATGCAGATCAACAGTTGAGGGTATCACCTATTTAAAAGTAAAAATGTGATTTTTTTGTTATACATGCCACTAAATATTGGGAAGTAAAATACAATACAGTAAAACACATACCCTCATATTGCAAGACAACGCAATACTTTTCTGTAGATAAATATCATATTTTTTTATCAGATCAGATGTTGTCTTATCAGCCTCCTCATTGTGCTTGTGAATCCACCTCTGAATTGTTACCCTCATAAATTCAAGAAGTGAAATTGCCGGTAACCTCCTTGCTAACCTGTTAACATTATTCGATGACTCCGCGATGTTTGAATGCATGATCCATGTGCGCTTACAATTCGAGTAAGCTCTTAACCATTTGCTATAACCATTGTGCTGGCAATTAACATTGTACCACCATATGAACATTTTAATCCCGCCCCATCAACAACTACAATTGGCCTACAATATTCTCAACCTTTAATACAAGCTTCTAATGCAACAAATGCGTATAGAAATTTATCACCTTCCTTTCTTTTTATTTTCAAAACGGATCCTGGATATGTTTGCTCCAAAATGTAAAAATAACCTGAAATTTTTACAATTATATAATGTGATAGTCTACTAAATCATATGTATAATTTAATGGATACACAGCAACACTTAATTGATACAAAAAGAATACATACTATCTATATACATCAAAGATACATACCAAAAGTATACATATTTTATACATAAAGAATACAAGAAAAAGAACAGTCCAATTCATTAGGATAACATACTGCATGGTCATTTTTTTCCATTTAAACAATTAAAAAATCTTTAAATTCATTTTTATATCGAAATTACCAGGTAATCTGGCATAGGACTCTGTTAGATCTCCGCGCACCAACTTTATTGCTTTTTCTTTAGCTCTCCATGCCTGTATGTACGTCAAAGAAACGCCATGCAATTTCAACATATCAGCAGCTATATCCTTTGGAGTATATACCGTAGATGGATCAATATACTTCTCCATTATCAAGACAGCTACAACGTCAGTTATCCCCTGACGTCTGGCATACACTCTTTTGTCTAACAGAACAAGTGTGCTGAGCAATATACTTCCTAACTTTGAATAAATTTGATTTATTTAAACTAGATGCCCTCATCATCCAAGAACAAGTATTAGAAATACAATTCAGGTGATAACTGTTTCAAAATTAAGAAAATATACATTAAAATTTTATACAGTGAAACAAATCAAATAAAAAAATATAACTTAAAATAGTTGTGTACACTTACTTAGATGCATTACAACGCGCAACACGAAAATTGAATTTTTTGACAAGTCAACATGCCTCATAACCTCCTTAAGTGTTTCTCTATTATTATAGATTATCAGCTACAAATAGGTTGGAATGGTCACATATTACATCATTATCTATTTCGCTGTTATCATTGACATCTCCGTCTAAATTCGATCAAACGATTAGAATTGTTGGAGTATAAATCAATGTTAGTCTGTGATAATCTAACATCAGAATTTATTCTATCAGTAATAACAACTCCATGATCTTCATTATACATCTCACGATCTTTCAAAGAGATGCATAATGGATATTTTGTAAAGAAATCCAAATTCACCCTCATCTGACCAAGAAAAACCTTTACCCCAACATCATTATCAATTTTAATAGGTGAACACATATCGCTAACAATATATTTATCTCAATAGAATTTATATTTTCTTCTATATTAAGTTGAGTTATTATAGCATTAACTAAACCAGTATAAAGAGTAGATGTATCATATAGGATGCTCTACATCTCAAAGTCGACGTATTTTCCTGTTTCACAACATTAAAATAACATTTAGTGCAACACACTATAAAATTGCAAAATAATTCATACAAACTTCATACACATTTAATATATCATTCACTGATATATACAATCAAAAAATGGACTTTCATATACAATTGATACAAGTTTCTTATAAATTTCATACACAATTAATATAGTTTTCATACAAACTTCATACACATTTAATATATCATTCACTGCTATATACAATCAAAAAATGGACTTTCATACACAATTGATACAAGTTTCTTATAAATATCATACACAATTAATACAGTTTTCATACTTCATCAATTCACAGAATTATATCACCTGACTTTTTTAATATAATCTGAGCGGGTTTTACCATTACAAACACATTTCAGATAATTTTCAGGCAGTATTCATATATTTGTCATACTTGACCTGTACAATGAATTCTATCTAATTATTCTTTTTCTAATTAATTAACGCAATGTACATTTTTCTATTTTCTTCACAATCAATTAACACGCCAATCTTCATTTTAATTACAACTCAAACACATTTACATTTACATTTACGCAACATAATTGTCTCATCCAAAAAAAAACATGAAAACTGCATTTCAGATCTAACAGTAATACAAAAAAAATCAAACAATTCTATACATGTAAAAAACAACAAATATAATTACAACCAACCATTCATAATTAAAACAAACAAATCATAATTAAAACCAACCTGATGAATTCCACTTTCCACCATGTTTAATTAATATCGACACAATGTTCTCCATCAAATCAAATCTAATTGTTTCCAACTTCAAAATTTAATCAATTTCAAATAAAAAATGAAACTAAAATCTACAAATATCAAAAGAATCCTCAAATTTTGGAAAACAACAAACTTGTACGTTCATGCCAATCTAGTAGAGCCTTTTAAGGAATTAAATCATAAATTAATATCATTTAAACTAATTAGAGAGATTTAAGGTAACTATCTAATCTTAAAAAAATTTCAAATGCCTTAAAACGTGCTAATTAGTTATTAGTAATTAATAGTTAAATTTAAACGCATCCCATTTTCCATTATTAATTTTTCCGTTTTTTGTTTCATTTTTTTTTATATTTAAACAACTCTTTTTAATAATTTAAAATTAACATTTTTATTCTTTTAAGAAATGCTATAGCTTGATATATGAAATGTTATACAATGAAATTCAAACTCTTATGCTATAACTTGAGAATATGACTATATAAAATGCTATATACCTAATTTACACTTTTCAAAACTATATTATGTCGAAGAAAATCACCTCATTCTCGTTGGGCTGTGTTACCTACTCTGGCCCAAGAAGAGTGTACTTTTTGGCACAATTAACTGATTTTTAGGGTATTGTTTAAAATATAGCCGTTTTTTTTTTGAAAAAACATTTAACAAATTATCAAACCTCAGAGTTTAAGCTTTGAAGTTTCAAACCTCGTGTATGAAATTTGAGCTATCAAAGCCTAACTTCAGACCTTAAATATGAATTGAATAGCGTAAGTTGTACTCTAAAAGAGCACTTTAAACACGGAACACACTTTTTCGCAACTTTATATTTTAATACAAATCGTGTGACAAGATTCAAGTTCATGACGTGCATTCGATATATACATCTTGGTGTGGATCCTTGTCACAAAAAAAGATTATACAGTGCTTTGATGTTCACGTTTTTATGTAATATCTCTTGTTTAAGTTGTGGCTACAAGTTAAAGAATTTCAAGAAAGCTGAATATAGCATAGTGCAAACTGGCCACCGGGTGCAATTCATACAAGATATTCTGTTACTTTTGGGCAACTTTCACACGTAGCAAACATAAAATTTATATTTGTATGTTATAGCAAAATTTGCATAATTGCACGTCATAGCAAACATATAAACGTATAATTCGCTATACATATACAATTAAGCGAATTGTATAAAACGAAGTGCATAAAACGATTATATACAATTTGAATTTGTATAAAATGAGAAAGAGAGAAAACAAAAGAGACTTGGGCAGAGAATATACAATTGAATCAAATTGTATAAAACGAGAAAGAGAGAAATTATATACAATTTGAATTTGTATAAAACGAGAAAGAGAGAAAGGCAAAAGAAAATGGGTAGGGGAGTATTTTTATTATATAATTATAAGTGTATAGGATGAAAATATATGCAATTGCATGTGTATATACAATTTTCTCTCGCTTTAGATAAACAGAAACACAATTTATATATTTCGTTTCTGTTTGTATAAGCGAGAGGCGAACGAGATTAGGGAGAGTGGCGAGCGAGATCTAGGAGAGGGGAGAGAGGGGAACAAAAATATATGTATTGATACAATTTCCTCTCGCTTTATACAAATAGAAACAGAATTTATACACTTGTGTTTGTATAAAAGTGAGAAGAAGCGAGCGAGAGATGGAGCGAGAGAGGAGAGTGGCGAGAGTTTGAGGGAGAGAGGTCACTGACAAACAGTTTGCTATGGGACACAATTAAATCAAAGGGTGGTTATAGCAATTAATTTGATTTATTAGTTTGTCATTATATACAATTTTCCCTTTTTTATTTTATTTTTTCTAAGACACTTCTATATTTCAATTTACTTGGTCCATATATTAAAAATAGATTTTAGTTTAGCAAGTAAGAAAACTATGAAAGAGAGGAGAATATAACAAAGGGCAGAGTTAATCATGAGATTTTCATAACAAGTATTCAAAGACAGCAGTAAAGCTTGATGCATCATGCATGACATATTTCCAGCTTGGTTGTGTTTTTCCGTTCCAAATGGCAGAGAAGTTTCCATATTCGTACCTTTCATTGTTGGAGGTTCTCTCTTGCGTTATCTATAGATAAGAACGAACAAGATTGACTCAACTCATACGACAAATGTAATGATAGTATGTGTTATTTTTAGTTAGAAGTTGGAAGTTTTAACTAAATATACTATCAATTCTTAAACATTGTACTTCCATAATATAATAAGGCAAGAAAGGCAATGTTGCTTAGAAACTTAATTACAAGAAGCACATCAGAAGACCAGATGCATTAGTGAATATATTTGCAACTGGGACATTACCTACTTTAAATGGTACTGACCCAGTGGATTAGTCGAGGTGCGTACAAGTTGGCACTGACATTTTGGAAACAAAAATTACTTACCTTATAATGTACAGCAAGCCTGCAACTTTCCAGGTGGTAGTCTTCTGTTAGCAAGGAAAAGCTGATGTATATAACAATTTTACCGAGCCACATTTGATAGACTTATGGATTATCGTCTAATGTACAAGCTTCCTTGAGCATCTTCAGCAATAATTTTGCAAAGGGGACTATGGAAATCTCTAGGCCACATAACAATGTCACTTCCTGATATTTCCATCTTTGATAAATAATCAGCAGCTCGGTTTGTTTCACGCCACGAGTGAGTGACTTGGTAATTCTGAAACTTGTTCAAGATTTTCCAAATGTGTTGGAGACAGCTAGCAGCTTTCTGATTAGGTGGTTTCTCTTTGTTAATAGCTTTCACTGCACCCATCGAGTCGGATTCTACCCATATCATTTTGATCCCGATACTGACAGCAAGCATAAGACCTCTCCATATAGCCAGTAACTCAACCAAGAAGATATCGTCACATGTAACTTCAGAGACACAAGCACATATAGCAGCACCTTCATAATCACGAAGCAAACCACCTAGACCAGCTCTTTTCCGGTCTATAGATCCATCTGTATTTAGCTTTGTCCATCCAGGCTTGGGCTTTTCCCAAGTGCAGCACCTTAATGGTCTTCTAATAGGCAAATTAAAGCCTCTTATCTGGTTCAAACTCTCAAGAAAATCTTTTAAATAATTTCCCTCCAATTTTGAAGCAAGTTTAGCTTCTTTACTTGCCATGATCATTTCATGTTCCCTTTCTTCGTCTTCCTTCAGTTTGTGCTTCCTACCTTTGATGTGTTGCTTTAGACATTTCTCGCTGGAGACACTCACCAGACAGAGCGGGCAGCTCCAGTTCATCTGAACTTTCTTAGGATAAATTGTCCGATCACATTTAGGAGAAGATTCAGCCTGACAAAGAATTATAAAGAAAATGTTCATGAACATGTCACCGTCTTAAGATCATAGGAGAGGTGTTTGTAGGGGAAAACTATGATTACCTCATAAATGACCAACCTTTGCAGGTTGTCCTTCTTATCCTGTTCAACATGTCGGGGTGCTGCATCAACATAATCACTGCATTTCATGGCTATGTTGCTCGGACTCTTTGTACATGTCAACAGCTGTGTGTCGGATTCTCCAAAAGTAGTGTATTTTTGGAGAACCCGATGCGGGTGCGACATTGAAAGTGAAGAGTCTGCACAACTTAGCTCCATGGGCATGCACTTGTTCTTTTCTGTGACACATTCTCTGTGTGGATTTGGGGAAAGACATGGCTTAACAAAGTTCATATACACATATGAAGCAACACCAAACTGAGGCAGTACGAGCAAGAGGGATGCTAATCCTTTTGCATAATGCCAAAACGAGAACCTGAAGAAATCAATGCACTTAGGTCAGATTTAGTTATTTGTTGAAAAATTTTCCTTCAGGTTCAAGACATCCTTGGTGAGAGACTCATGAACCGAGCACGATAAAAACAGCCAAAACTTAACTACAAATTGCAATAAAGATTCTGAATTTGTAATTACTAACATATAACTCCATACATTTTCTCATCCAAAGGTAGATGGTGTCACTGTAAATTGCAGATGCTGAATATTTCTCTCATCCAAAGAATGAATGAAATGGTAGTCCTAAAATCAGCCTTGGCTTCTTTTATGGTAGTAGTATTCATCAATGACCAACCGTTTATGCATTTGGAAGTTCTTATGCCATAATATAGTATTCGTCAATGACCAACCATTTATGAGAACAAATATATGTCCAACATAAGTGTTACATACACAACACTTGCTACAATGAATTAGAATTAGATCCTTAGTATAAAGCACCATAGCTACAACGACAACATAGCTGGTGCAATCCTACAAGTGTAGTCTGGGAAGGGTGGTGTATACACAACAACCTTACCCCTACCTTATGAAGGTAAAAATGTTGTTTCCGATAGACCCTTAGCTCAAGTAAAGCATATCCAAAAAGACAAGTAAGTAAAACCAATACAGTAGCGAAGAAGCCAATACTGAAAACAATTAAGAAAAAGACAAGTCGCAACAACAAAATGCACGAGTAATAATAACAATACATAAAAACACCATAGCTCTCTGCAAATAATAGCTGACACGAACAACAAAGAATGCAATCCATCCATAACCTGACTTGCATTCGTAATACCAACCATTAAGATTTTCCTAAAATTTAACCACCAATATCACAAGGTATCAACTTACACATCAGAATTCTAAAGACATGTCTTTGGATGAAAGCAAAATAAAAGATTACCCTGTCAAAGGCTTTGCAAGAGTCAATTCCAATACTGTGGTTAATCCAAATAGGACCCAATATTGAAGACACTTTTCGTAGCTGGATTCTTTATCACTCTCTATCGCCCGAATTGATGCATATCTGTTTTTATCAAGAATGTAACATAACTCAAAAGCCTAAATATCCCAATTCACATATCCAACAAAAACTCAAACAAACAAGTGAAAAAAAATGATCTCTTTTTACTAACTCACAGAGGACACAGCAATGTCACTGATGGTCTGCAAAATATCCAGAAAGAACTGTAGAAAAAAACAAAAATCAATAATAAAAAAAATCAGATATATGGAAGTCAAGAGACAAAACTAAAAAAAGCTAAAAAAATTTCTCTCTTTCTACCATGTGTATATATAGAAAGGGGGCTTAACAAAAACCTGAAAAATAGGACATAAAATTGACAAGCACAATGTGCTACAACTATTAACAAAATCCAAAATCATCCTATGATTACTTAGCCCCATCATGTCTTTAGTATGAAAATCTTAGAGAAAAAAAAAACAAGATTGTCTTTTTTGGTCAACAAATTATTTATTTTTGATCAAGAAAGAGAAAGACCTGATGGGAGAGGAATGGATGATACTTACCAAGAGAGCAAAATTTTAGCTGAAATCAGAAGAAAGCTGACCAAACCCATTGTCACTAACCAAGTGCTGTGCTATGTTCTTGCTTTCCTTGTTAAACCAATTTTTTGGACTTTTATTTTTATTTTATTTTTACATGCATGTCTTATTTGATTGGTTTTGGGGAAAGCAAAGGGAAATAAACATGACAGTGGGAATTATAAAGGGAAACGAAGAGACTTTCAGGCTAAGGAGTCAATGTTTCGTCAATTATCCATAGGAAAAAAGGAAAACAAAAATAGAAAATAAATTCATACTACCTTTCCTCTTTGGTTTCCCACTAAAAGTCCGCTCAGAAACGACTAATTTTAATTCGCATTGAATACATTTGAAATAAGTTTTTTCTATTAATTGCGTATGAAATTTAAAAAAATATATTATATCAAACTCAAGTCGACGAAAAAGAAAATCCCTAAAGAGCAATTATTGCATTTAGGTAGGTGTATCAACTTTAAGGTACAACATAAATTTTCTACGAAGCATTTGTTTTTTCTTTCTTTTTTTCTTCTATTACACACGAGAGGAAAGAGAAGGATATATTGTAGAAAATATCCCCTCTAGTACCATGGTTACTTTTACGTTTTATTGATAGTCATTTGTCTTTAAATTTATTGAATTTACATTATTATATTATTTTTCATTTCAAAAAGTTATTTGACTACTAATTATTTTAATTGAAGACGTCATTTATATTTGGTTACATATCATAAAGACATTCATACTTGCACAAATTTGTGTTTCTAACTCTCATACTTCACGAGTTTTG